>CM023947.1:7267291-7335018 GCA_013407115.1 Glycine latifolia
ATTCAGGCTTAAGCTAAGAATGAAATAAAATTATTATTCTGCATCTCAACTACGTTTTTTAATGGATCACTCGTTGAACAATTTTGAGAAGTGTAATAAAATTTCGCATTGTTTTTTTCTGGACTGTTGGTACTGCGAAAACTGTCACAGAAGCTTTTAACTTAATGTCAAAGTATTCATATGACTTGGAACATGGTGCAACATGACTGTGATGAATTGTTGATACCCATAAGCCGTGAGAAAAATGTAATTGTTTTTTTTTAAAAGAAAAAAGATCAGTAAATACTTCAAGGCTATTTGAGCCCTAAAAAGAAAAAATATAATAGCTGAAAGTGAAATGACAGAATAAGAGAGGGGGAGAAATAAGGAGTTAAATAAATGTCTATACTTTATAATAAGGAAGTGTCTATACATTGTTGTTAAAAAGATATAGAATACGGTATAACTAGATTTTAAAATCGTGTACAACTAAATTATATTTTTTTATTTGTATTTACTATTATTTTAAAACATATAAATGTAACTAAATAAAATTATTATTTTAAATATTTTTAGTAACATATTAAATATAATTACATTTAAATTGAGGAAAATTATTAATTATATTTATAACTTACAAATATCTTCTTAAAAAATATTAAGTCTGTTGAAACTTATCATAATTTATTTTTTCCTTCAACTAATAATAGTGATGTAATATGTAAAAGATATATAAATTTGAAAAAATATAATAAATATATTTATAATTATTTAAATTTAAATACTCATTTTTTGTTATTGTGAAAACAATGCTTACATGTACTTGAAATTTTATGTTTTATAATTAATTTTTATTATAAATTTATAGTCTCTCTCACACAATTAAATCAGTATAAAACAATTGTTTAGTCAAACAGATCATGTCTCATAGAAGCAACATTATGTCTTTAGTCTTTACGTAATTGACTAGTTTTATACTATGAAATAAACTTTACCAAGAAATTATTAATGATTAAAAAATAATACTCCTTTTATTTAATGAACTTTACATTAATTTTATCCAATGAAACGTGCATTAAACCATTGCAAAATTAATCATTCATCTAATATTAAACTAACAAACTTGAAAATCAATTAACTTGAATAGTTTGTATTTTTTTTCTTGAGATGTGTTTCAATTAGTTTTCTACGGCGTTATGCATTTTAATTTTAATTTCATCTCTAATCATAAAAAATATTTAAAAATTAATATACAATAATATAAAAATAATCTTACATAAGAAGTAGTATACAACAACATACGAAAAATGTTTTTAATTTCTATATCTTTTTATCAAACTTAACTTTATTTTTTATAATTTTAAATCGATGAAATTAATCTTTAACTTTATACATATGTGATTTTTTTTTCTTTATGTGATTTTGTTAATTGAAAAGGACGGAAATTGGATATTTTTAACCGTTGGAAGACTTTTTTTTTTTTTTATCAATTTGAATATATATAGACTAAAACTAAAATCAATTTTTTTATAACAAAACTAAAATCAGTTTTGAATGAGGGTACATGGACCAAATGAATCTAAAAAAAGAGTACATGGGCAAAAACATATTTTTTCTAGAGGATATAACATATGAAAGGGTATAAAAACATGTTATTCAATATTTTTTGTTGTTAAATAGCTTTTTTTTTCTTTTTAATACAAACCATAATGTTTAAGCAACATTTATTCTTAGCTCTCGAAATATATATAAAAAACTTATAAAAATCTTCGAATCCATATTCCAAAGATTAATTATTGGCATTGCAATCAATAAACAATTTATTAGAGGAAACCATATCTTTGAATTCATATTTCAAGATTAGTTTCTCTCTATTTATATTTTTATGTGTTTTGTTATGTTGTACTACTTATGTAAATATAAAATTCATGTAAATATAACGAGTTTTGAAGAAACTAATGCGGTACACCGTAATTATTCAAAATCATACTAGCGGATCCATTTTATTGATTTTTTTTAATAAAACAAAAACATCTCGGCAATTACGACAATATTTTAAAGAAAAAATATTAGTAATATATTCATTTAATACATTATGTATTTATGAAATAAAACTCACGAAAAAACTATTATGATTAAAAACCGTTATATAAAATCAAGATTACTTTTATTTAATGAAATTTAAATTCATTTTATACAATGATAAAAAAAAGTATTAAAAAGCCCAGAAACAGATTATGGAAATTAGAATCTCCTAATTTGATCGGATGAATACAGGCAACCCAGAATTGAAAAGCTCAAAAATCGGCAATTGCGAGCAGGGGCAGAATTTGAAAATATGAAAACACTGCGTTTGAGTTTCCTTTCCCTATATAAGTTTAGTCTCTCCGTACCCTGAAACAGATTAGGATTTTTGCAGCCGCCACACTCCGATTCAGAACGAGATCTCTCGTTGATGCTTCGAAAAACCCTAATCTCATGGTAATTTCTATTCATACTCCCTTCTTCCCAGTAATAATAATATAATAAATATATATGTATATATATTTCTCTCTCTCTCTCTCTCAAACTCGCGTTGCTTTGATGCATGTTCCTATGATGAGCTATATCTTTTTTTCTTTTTTATTTGGTCCCTTCATTCGCTCTCTCGCTCTCTTTCTCAACCCTAAGAGGCTATGAAGATGGTTCTGGAGTATGGACCCGATGAATCTATCGCCGTCAAACATCTTCGCCAGTGGCGCGGCAACTTTATTGGTTTTTTCGATTTCGTTGCAGCCATCCATGGCGGTGTTGTTTTTCATCGCCGAACCCATCGTTGTGCCAAATCTGAGTCTCACTTATTTAAGTTCAAAAGAACAAGTTAAAATGAATATTTGCCCATCATTTCACCTTCTATTTTGTATAATTCAATTTTTCTGTAAACAATTGGTTGTCTTTGTTTATAGAATGAAGAATAAATATTAAGTTAAAGAAAATAAAAAACATTTAATGACAGAAATCATTATATATGACAAAATATGAAATTCCAACCTTTTCTTTTGGCCGCTTAGTCTCGTCCAATAAAGAAATGAGAACCCTAAAAAATATAAAATAATGTATACGCTTTTTTATATTTTATTTTTTTATCTTGTTTTTTAATTGCTTTATGATAATTAAAGATGAAATTGAAATTAAAATTAATACTAAGGTAGAAACCTAGTTTAAAGAAATTTTAATGGTTGTTTAAATTATTTTTGTTAATACTTTTTAAGATATAAATTCTACAATTAATTAGTGCTTATGTTAACTGGTTTATTTATCATCAATCATAAATAACTTGGAATAAAAGTGTTATATTGATGAGTTGAATTACGTCTATGTTAAAGGCTTAATTTTTTTCATAATTGCTCTTTTAAAATTTAAGCAAACTGGCCAACTTTATTTTTTAAAAGAAATAATCACTTTTATTAGAGATTGGTTTTGAAAAATAATCAATCAAAATGGTTAGTCTTTATAACATTGCTTAACATTTTGTTTCATTAGAAATAATTTTTTCTTAAAAAAAACTAATTCAAGAACCCCTGTTAATTGGGTTCTCAATAACGCCTATTAATAAGGTTCTTGAGAACGCCTATTAATTACAATGATCCAATAGAACATATGCTAAAGCTAAAATCCCATGATCCACTTGTTGATAGTGAAATTTACAGTGTATGAACTATTTAAAAAAAAATCTAATCAAGTCCTTAAACATTTTTTTTTCAACTTTGGATCCTTAGTTTTGTATTTATTTTTTAATTAGTTCATTGTAATTAATTTGCTGATAGCAAAACAAACAATGCTAATATAGAAAATTCCAATTAAAGGATAATTACACGTTCGATGACTAAATTAAATATATTTAATAATATAATTAAAATTATGAAATAATTTGTAAACATACAAAATAATTTGACCTTAAATAATAACGTTGCACCTTTCATCAATACTAGTATGTACCTGTACGTGCATACGTATAAGTGGAGAGTATTTATTGTTTGAGTTTAATAATATAGTTTATTAAATAATATAAATTTATGTAAATAATAATTGAAAATATTAATAAAAAAAATTTGCAAAAATTATTCTAGTGTCTTATATTATATGTTAATTATATTGTTATAAATTTATACATATAAATATGTTAAATTCAATATATTTGTATGATTAACTATTATTTTGAAATTGTAAATAATTAAAGGATAGTAGATATTTAAAGAATGTGTTGTGATATTTGGATATACAAAAGTAAAGAAAGTCGTTGGTAAGAAAATATATATTGGAATGATAATATAAAGTTATTTTTATAAGTAGTTTAGTATTGTCATAACATAAAGTTGAGCAACCTAACTAAAGAAACATGTGATATGCAATTGTGGAAATGACTGGAAAACTTATTTGGGCAAGCATGAACATTGCTCTTTTCAATTTCTCTCATGGTACCTATAACCATACACTCTAGGTCATCATGTTTGATACTAAGGTAATTTTTTTCCATTAAATGTTCTTATTCATTAACACTTTTGTTCTCATGGTCGCTGTATTCCGCCTGGTCATGACGAAAGATAGTGTAATATAAAAAATAAAATAAACTTGTGAAACCTAAATTTAGAAAATATGATAAATGATTTTTTTTGTTAATAGAGTAGATAGTATATAGATGAAGTGATACAAAAAGCAAGAAAAATTATGCATATGTCAAAATATAAGAGAATTTGTGTGCAATGAAATCAATAAACTTGTCATGTACATCATAATTAGTTGAAAATAAATTTGGTATATATACAACTTGCATAGGTGGTTGAATTTGTTGATAACATAACTTTAATAAAAAAAGATAGGACCATAACTTTGATAAAAAAAAAGTAGGACTTCAAAATGATATCATTTGTTGCTAAACAGAAAATTTTTAGTTATGAACTTAAATTAAATAAAACAACTGAAAAAATTTATACAAAATGACATCTATTTTATCCTGCATTTTTTCTTCACTTATATTTGTGTCAATGATCACTTTTATAAAGATCTTGTATCAAATTTAATAATTGAACATTCCATTGATCATTTACGTTCACCTAAATTTCTACAACAAAACATTAGTTTTCATTTACTTACTTTTTCTAAACAAATATAATTGAACTATTGATTATAAATAAGAGTAATACTAATCAGAGATAAGCAACAACAACCAAAAATTGTATGTAAAAAAATTCTATCTGATAAAATAATACCAAACCGATGAAATCAACTGAAAAGTTCACATATGAAAAGTCATCTCAAAAGTGTTATAAATTAAAAAGTAAAATGAGAAATAAAGAAAGATACCAAAAAATATCATTTTGACATTTGATCAAACACATAATGTGCAACCAATAAATCAATATAAAACAAAATCAAATAAATATTTAAAAAAATTCCCAATTATCATCAATTCTTATAAAGACCCGTGCATTTTTTCCATAAAATACCTTAACTAATAGACCATATCAAATAAAATTTTTAACAAATTTAGTTCATATTCACAATATTAGATAAATTTTGATGAAGGAGAAAAAAACAAAGAAAGCAATTAGGCCAAAACAAAATCAACCAAGAAAATAGAAAATAATAAAATTATCCACCTTTGTTGCTATAGGTTACTATAAATCATGAAAAAATAATGAAGAAATTGTAATCACAATGGTTGACAAAGGCATCTTCAACTATGGTTGCGATGTTGAATGGTTAACAAAAAATAAAAAAATATTTCACTGGTTTATTTTTAGAAGAGAAATAAAATAAATTGAGTGAATAAATAAGGTAAGATAATAGAGAAAAATGATGAGAAGACAGAAAACATTAGAGAAAAAAAACATTTAAGATTTGAGAAAAGAAAGAAGATGATAAATAAGATATTTGAACACATAACTATTTAAAAGATAGTTAAAACAACATATCATCTAGACTGGAAAAATATTTTAAAAACTTCAAGATCTAACACAATTTATCAATGACAAAATGGATGTGAAACAAAAATAAGAGAAAGAAAGAAGGGAAGTCCAATAATAATTTTTTCTTCTTGTGATAATATATCTTTGTTGTAATCAGACCATAAATAATTGATTCATTTAAGGTTTTATCTTTTGTCACACTTATGCAAACCTGCCAATAATTAGACTCAGTCAATTGAGGTGAGAACCAACAACATTGAGAAATATGAAGGGTCCAAAGGGAAAAATTGTGGAAATCATAATATAAAATGAAATGAGACCATTGTACTCTAATTAATAAGAGAAAGAAAGAAGTGGAGTTCAATAATAATTTATTCTTCTTGTGATAATACACATCAATTGAAATAAGACCTTAAACAATTGATCAACTTAAGACTCTATCTCTTGTTACGCCTGTGCAAACTTGTAAATAATTAGACTAAGTCAATTGAGATGAGAACCAACAATATTGAGAAATATGAAGGACCCAAAGTAGGAGATTATGAAAATCATAACATAAAATGAAAGGAAATCACTGTACTTTTCTAAACAGTTGTTAAGTAAATAAGAGAGGAATTACTATATCACTAGTGATTTAGAGTTTTTTCGAAAGGAAAAATTAAACTAATATTGAGATTTTGTATTTTTTTTAACTGATTAGTACGATACCCTGCGTACACAAGTAATATCACTGATTACGCGTTAAAGAGATAATGTGTGAAAAAGATGAAAGAAATGATATAATGAGTATTTAAGATTAAAAGAAAATATTAATTTACTTATAAAAAAAAGATGCAATTAGCAAGTCTTAATTTGAAAATATCGGAGTATACTTATAAAAAAGGTATGCAATTAGCAAGTTTTTATTTGAAAATATTAGAATACACTTATTAAAAAAGAGGTACAATTAGCATTTTAATATCTAATTACAATTTTATCCTTATTTTTGCCAAGTGTCAATTATCTGAAAAAGACAACAACAAAATTTCATATATATAGATATAGTAGGTGAGCATGTGACTTCTCCTATCGTAGGGCTTGTTCTTCTTGCACCTCTCATTGACTTCCTTCAATTATTCTTGAATGTAAATTTTTACATTTTAAAAAGATATTTTCTGAATGTAATTTTACATTCAAAATGAGGTATTTTGAAAGCTTTTAAAAGAGATACAAGAAGCAATTGAAGGTGCACGAAACAAATATCCTCTATTAATAAAAGCTTTTACTAACCCAAAATATGAAATAACCCAAATCCAGATTGTTAAATGACTAAAATACTTGCATTTATCCTGAGCCACGCAACCGCATGGAAATCGAGAGCAGGGTAGAATTGGAAGAGAGGGAAAACACTGCTTGAGTTTTTCACTATATAAATATGAGCCACTCTCGAAGCCAAAGAAGATTAGGGCTTCTGCAGCCGCCACACTCCCTTTCTGAGCGAGATCTCAGATCTCTTGTTGATGCTTTAAAAGAACCTTAATCTCATGGTTTTTGCTTCCTGCACCTTCATGATGGCTTCCAAAATAAATGAATGAATGAACATACCACTTCCTCTCTGTCTCTCTTTCTCACCACTCACTCACTTTGCCTGGCTACTTGTTTTGATCTGTTTCATTCTTTCTTTTCTTTTTATGTGACCTTTGGAACTTCACTGACTCTCTCTCTCTCTCTCTCTCTTAACCCTAAGAGGTTGTGAAGATGGTTTCGGAGTGTGGACCCGATGGATCCGCCGCCGTCAAACCTCCTCGCCGGTGGCGCGGCAACGTTATCGCTTTTGATTTCGTTGCAGCCATCCATGGCGGTGTTGTTTTTCGATGACCGATCCCATCGCTGTGCCAGATCTGAGCCTCACCAATTTCCTAATCGAAGATCTCTCCCTCGTTGGCGTTGTGTTAACGCAGTGTTTGGCAGAGGTGTATGGACTGAGAGAAGGGAAAGGGTATTTTCCAAACCCGTCGTTACTCTCTTCCCTCTCTCATTCCATACATCGTCTGACGAACGTATCGTTGATTGGTTCTGCATGGTTTCGTTTTATGTTTGTTTCAGCCTTCCTTTTTTCCCGTTAAAGTAACTTATAAGTATCTGTGGCTACTTTATTTCTAATTTCTTATGTTTATTTATGTTGAAATATTTTTGTAATGCATGCAGCTCTAATTGCAGGATCAGCTTTATTAAGGACTGGTGCTTAAATGCTCTGAACTTCGGAAGTAATGTTCTGCTTTTGGTTGATGAACTGGACTCGTGTGTTAACACTAGTATTGTGTGTTTGAGCGATCTCTAAAACTAAGAATGATTTTGGGACCAGAACTTCAATTTTTTTCTGACGATAATCTTATCAGAGTTTACTTTCTGATTTTCTGTATGATGTTCAGCAGTTTGAGGCAAGCAATGAAGACTACTTGCACTTCATTTTATTTTTCCAGATTTCAGAAACACTTGTGAGAGTATTTCATTATGTTTGGATTAGTTTCATTCCGTAAGCTGAATTTGTAACAGTAAAATCTCCATTGACCTTCCATTTCAAACTGAGTTTTAATCCGAGTATCAAATCTGAATTTAAAATAATTAGCGTGGGTCTTTTAAATAGAACGAAATCAAATAACCATTAACCGGTATTAATGGTTTTCAAGTAGAGTCCGAATTGTCTGTAAAAAAAATGTACTTGAGTTCAGAAACGGGTAAGTATTTTAAGCCGAGTTTTTAGCTAAAGACTCAAGAATGAAGATTAAATAAATTCAATGGTCCAAATTTCAGTTGTTTCAGAATCCAAAATTTCGAAGTCCTGCAGTTTTTGGCATTGTATTGACTGGACTTGTTTGATGGTGGAAGCGTATACAAATTTTTGGAATTAGGCATTGATTGTTCTTTAAAGGCAGAAATGACAAATAATCCAAACGCAAGCAATGGCAAAGAAACTTTGCCTAATGAATAATCCCAACATTTTTCGGAGAACCAATATGTGCATTCCATAATACAAATTGAAATACAATCTAGATTGTGCTAGGTATTAATCACATAAATCATTAATGACCAGCGAAGAGCATAGCAAACACCAAAATAGCTCCTATTGAAAGGCCACTGTTAGCAACATTTGCCCTGGCACCTGAAGGGGTAGGAGGGGAGGCAGGTTTAGCACCAGCACCAGCAGGCTCAGCTTTAGTCGAATTAGAATTTTTAGTCACGGCGGGAAGAGGTGGGTCAACAACGTCTGCAACCTCAAGAGGAGGAAGTGGAGCCTGTGCTGGTGGCTGAAGTTCAGTTGGAATAGTGTTCAATAGATCACCAGGCTTAGCAGGTAAGATGGTAGGATCATGGGTCGGATTGCTACATGGACTCCCTGCAAGTTGTAAAAAGGTAGATGAAGTTTCAGCTTTGCTTATGAAAAATAATGTTTTACTCATTCAGCAACTAAAATTATAGTTTGCTAAGATCAAAAAAAGACATTGAGATTGGAATAACTCACTCATGAATCTACTTGCAGTGGCTGGAAAATCAGTCACGATTCCATCAACCTTGGCAGTTTGAATGTAAGTTGCAATCTCGACATTAGGATCAGACCAATAGTCGAATGCCAGGGTTGTGTATTCGTTTTTGAGATTATGGACGAATACGGTGAGGTTTGCATGTTTCAACTCTTGAACAACATTTGTCATTCCTACTAAGATGGAATTAGATACTGTGATAATTGAGGTTTTTGGAAGATTCACTGCATCCGCATGCTTCTTTATTTCTTCCACTGTTTGTCTTGGTACATTGCCCATTTTATCCTTTAATAACATAACCGTTTTGTAAGATGGGATGTCTTTAAACCTGGATAGGACCGAGCTGTCATCTGATTGAATCAGAACTTGTTGTTTGGCTTGCTTGTCAAAGGTGGCATTGCTCAAAGCAGTGCTGACAGCATCTACAATGTCAAGACCCTTTTTGGATGCAAGGTAGGGGGCATTCTGTGAGGATAATATAGTTAGCAATACTAGCAATTTTTTCAAATAAAAGCTAGTGGAGCACTATTACACTCTCCTTCAAACACATTTACTATTAGTTGAAATTTATTAAAAACTAAAAAATTAAGAAATAAAAGTGATTTTTAATCAAGTTTAACCAATAGTAGAGATTGTATGTTGCTCACAGCCTAAGCATTATAGGGAAGTTAGGAATGTTGCTCACTTGTATGTTGACCAAAATGCCAGGAACTGCCTTAGCCTTGGCTAACTCCAAAAATGCCGAGAGGGTGACAAATTTACCACTGGTCTTGTTTGCGGGGTTTCTTAGGAAATCGCTGCCTGTACTAACCATTTGAGCTGAAACAAGAAATTTATACTTTAGTTCATTGTTGAAATTTTAAAGGCCGAATCTGAACTTGAACTCTTCAATTTCTATAGATAGAAGTATTTACGTTTTAATGTCTGAATCTCACTCCATGTAAGGTCAAAGGAGAAAATTCCACTTTTTGGTTGAAGTTCTGGGACATTGGAAGATCGAGACATGAATTTAGGCATTGCAGTGGTATCTAATGTTAGGTTTGGGGAGTTTGAGCAGAAGGCAATTCCATCTTTTGTCATTTGAACTAAGCGATCTATAATGTCATCCCCATCATCTATTGCTTGTTGATATGCAAGATCAGTGCTGCCTGGATAAACTCCACTTGCTCCATTGTTGCTTATGATCAAAGTTGGTCCTACATAAACAAATGTATGAGGTTATAGATTTGTCATCGATCTGTTTTCCATGTCTGATCTATGGTTATGACTGAGAACATCTTAAGATTAGTAATATACCTTTTTTGGGCAAGGTATTGTTGTGTGCAAAGCAAGCTGTAAAACAAAATTAAATGTGAGAAAAGTTGAAGAGGGGATTTGCTAGTTAACAAAAGATTGTGAATTTAGGTTGAAGATTTGTCATCTAACTGATGGCATTTGATGCTGTTGCTGGGAAATCAGTGACAACACCATCAACAGAATCACCTCTGTCTACAAATTGAAGGTACTCAGCAATAGGGTCGTAGTTATAACTATAACTAGAAAAGAAGTCATTAGCAAAACCAGAAGCATAAACTTCTAGTCCTGATTTATGGGCATCAGCCACAAGTGTTGTGAGAAGTCCTAGATATTTGTCTGGTTTAACTGGCCATATGTATTCTTTTGGGACCATTATTCCTGATGCAAATGACTTGATTGTGGCAAGATCCTTCACAATACTTCCATATGGCTTCTTGGTTGAAGGTTCAACCTTCTTATTATTAAGAAGTTTAAAGACGACCTTAGTTGCCTTTGATTTCCCACTGATACTCTTCAAGAAACCAATATCTGTTGATGAAACAAACTCTATTTGATAAACACTCAATAATTCTAAAACAATATCTACCACCTGTACTCCTTTTTCGGTGTAGAGTGCTGTATTCTGTAAAAAAAACACCCACAATTAGTATATAATAAATCAGTAAAAAGAAATAAATTAAGGAATGCCCCATGGGGCTTATGGATTTTCAATTTTCACAGGAGGTCCTGCATTCAGAGAGAGAACCTGAACATTCAACCAAAGCCTTGGGGGAGATTTTCCACTTAGTAGAGCATCAAGATTAAGAACTGGGGAAGTACCATCGTAAAAATTGGGTCGAGAAAATATGGCCTGAGTCACTGCAGAATACATAGCAAAGAGTAAACCTTCAATTTCAAAGCTCAAACTGGCACTTGTGTATATGTATGGCACTTGTGACCCTAACTAGTTCTGAGTGCTATAGTTCATCTGCTATAATCTGTTACCTGCTAAGTATTATGAAGGAGTCTATTCATATGCATTAACAATCCTAAGTCCTGGCAATATTTTTCTATTATTTTGTCACACAGAATGGCTCCTATTGCAATCTATAATCTAGATTCATTAAATTATTCTGAGTTATTCACAACAAAGTGGCACGGCTCATGTTTAAGCTGATAATGTTCTTATGAAAAGGTTTCCTAAGCACAAAATTAAGCATTGAAGAAAAATGTAGATTGATACTCACTTGATACATTCTGGTCAATCAGAAGACCCGGGTAATCCAAAGAAAAGTGTCCTTGCACGTCCTTCCCATCAACATTGTAGGTTTTTTCCTTAGGATCCACCAATGATATAGTTGTTGAATTGTCAAGCGTTGTCCCCGTGACACAAAAGGCACCGCCATCTTTTGCCAACTGAAGATTGCACAAGAAAACGCTTATGCCTTGTGATAGCCCAATTGCGTCAGGAGAGCCTTCTGGGAAGAGTCCCGAAAAACCACCACGGGCTATTACAAGAGGCTCATTGCCTGCAAGATTAAGAACCACAACCTTGAAACATTAACACGAGAACAAGGAACCTTCTCCATATGGAAGCAAAAAGTCCTATGGACACCAACCACTTAATGTTGACCATTTCTGGGGAGGGACTTGAGGTGTAGGAAGATTTGGCAGTGCAGGTTTTTGGGCCACTATTGTATGAAGCAACAAGGAAATCAGAAACAAGCTTCTGATCATTTTCTTCTTTTCCTGTCACATTTCAAACTCAACGAGTCAATGTCAATCAAAATAGTTAGGAATTGAAATGCAACTTCTTGTAGGTATCAGGCCAAGCCTTTTAACGTTCATTTTGCATTAAAATTCATACATGTCGTTTCCCTGAGATGATATACAATGGATTTCAAAAACTTATTTAATCCCTTTTTCTTAATATTTTCCGTAAGGATGGTGCATAGCTACTGGAATAATCTGACTTCATTCTCATTATTCAATCTCATCTACAAAATTTCCTTACGTCAATCAGAAGAATGTATAGGGTCCAGAGACAAAGAGGTTGATGATAGTTTAGTTTAAACTAGATTGATGCCAAAACCTCAAACTTCACAAAGGAAACTGGAAACAAAAAAAAAAAAGTTATTGAACATCACATGCATACCCAAAAACTGATGTTCATATCTTGATCTATGGGATGGACGAAACAGGCATTCCCTGTGAGTTTTTCTGAGGAAAACCCTCAAGGGAATGTAATGGAAAAGAAGGAAACAAATTGGTGAGTGAGATTGACTCACAAATAATAATAAAAAAATATATCTATTTCCATACAGTTTTCACGCATAAATAATTGGTCAGAACTTCCTTTCAAAGGACAACCAATAACATAGTCATTTTTGGAATCTAACAATTATTTGCTGTTTTTGGTTACTCTGTTTTGTTAGTTACGTAAAACAAACTTTCTATAGTTGATTCATGATTGTGTGTTTTTAGTCGTTGGATACAGCTCAAATTTGTGGCATGAGTTTAACTCTAGGCCACGCCATTTATACGTTTATTACACGTAATTGATTTAATTTGTGGCACTCTTAAATTATGAAAAAGTTCTTAAATCAACTCATCTTTTAATATTTTTATTTATATTTTTAAGAGAACATCAGACTGGCCCTACGGGAACAGGATGCGGCTGCTTATAATTTTTAGATTAAATTTTCAATTTGATCTTCTAAAAATTAAGCTATTTCTGTATTAAATTAGTTCTATAAATAATTTTCATAAAATTAAAGTGTCACATACTACTCATTTATTTTATTATTCTCATTGAGTCAGTTTCAGCTTGGTGTTACTAAAAACGCATGCGCTCCTCAGAGCCAATGCATAGAAAAGTGATAAAGAAATTATTAAAAAAAAAAAGTTATTGAACATGGCACTTCATCCAAATGGACATACACCTTTTGGTGTGTGGTGCTTCCTTTAGTGAGTCATTAGTCAATCAGTTGTTATCATTTCAAAATTTACCCAAACTTATGTTTGTCTGTTTGTTGTTTATTCAATCTAATTTTGTACTTCAGATTTCGCCATGCTATATGTGAGTTGGTGGACTCTTTTCATTGCTTTGTATAACTTTCAGAGTTCTACGAACCATGGGCACACACATATGATGGAGTGGTTCTCCTGAATTCCTTTTATTCTTTTCACATGATGAAGTGTTTCTTCATGTTTTAACTTTTCAGCAATTAAACCTTTTTGGCCTATGGCTATTCTTGTTATTCAAGCAACTGCCATGTCATAGATTTTTATTTCATTCTTGTACTTCTGGTTATTTTTATTTTTATGAATTCAACATTCTGTATTTTCATAGCTATCATTTAGTGGTTGCTAAATCGATAATTCTATTAAAAATTAGTAATTAAATTGACTTCCTTAAGGTAAAGGGCAGGTTTGTTTAATTTTTTTAAAATAATTTTAAAAGAAGCATTTTTTTAATTTTTTTTTCAATAAATAGATAAGATTCTAAAAAATAATAGAAATATTTTTTCTAAAAACAGAAACAATTTAGACAAATACACTAAAAAATAAAAAAAAAATATTTATTTTATAAAAATAAGTGTTTTTTTAAAAGAAATAAATTTAAACAAATTCACTCAAAGAATAATTAGTTGTAAAACTGTAAAATTAATTACTTTTCTTACTTTATACTATTGTTCTTATGTGTAAGGCACCTGTTATTCTTAAAACGTTATTATACATCTCCTGTTTTTATGTCCAAACCATACTCCTAATATTATTTTTCATTAAAATTAACAAAGTACAAAATATACAAGAAAGATAGATGTTATTTTTCAATGAATAAAAAAGTATAGAATTGATGTTAAATCTGAGAAGCTATCATCAGCATGCACCGGTCGCACCTGATCCGTTGTTAGGTTATTGATTAGGAGGGAATAGTTTATTCTCTCTACATCAGTGGAAATAGTTTATCGTGTTTACGTCACTCCATTGTTTGCTTCTGTATTGATTAAATTTCCACTGTAATTCATTCCATCTCCGATTATCCATTATAGAATTGCGTTATCCGTTACTTATTTAGATAATTAAAATAAATATTCTATCTTCATTTTTTTTTATCTTTTTCATTTCTGATTACATCTCTTGTCGCATACATCACATTCTTTTTATCATTTTCCCCCTATCTTTCAAGGTGGAGGTTTACAATTTTCCTTATTTGTGCAATTTTTCATTACTAGGAATTTTACAGGCCTCTTGCATTCATACCCACAGAAAGATTTTATCATTTTGACTGCAATAATGCTACCCCAATTATTTCTTTAACTCAGTAACTTCTGATCCTGTATTTTCTACACATCCTAAATTCTCATATGTTTTACATTGTTTTTCTTGTTAACTTTTTACTGTAAAAGATATATAACATCACAAGTCTTATATTTAGGCGATAAAGCTTCGTCTTAAACTTAATGGTATATTTTATAGTTACAGATAACATTCAAGTAGGGGTGTTCGCGGATCGGTTCCGATTGGTTTTGGTCAAATTTAGGACCCAACCCAATCAAATTTGATCGGTTCGGTTCGGTTCGGTTTTCAGAAAAAAAAATTGAAACCCAACCCAACCCAACCCGTTCATGAACAGTTCGGTTCGGTTCGGATCATCGGGTTACCCATTTAATTTTTTTTTAGAACTACTATTTTATCACGATTCTTTCAAATATCTCATACAATTAAAACAATATTATCAAATGTATGAAAGTAGTAAAATTGATTCATTTAATACCATCAACATAATATTATAAAATAGACTTATAATATAAATTAAAACAAAATATTTGTGAACAATATTTACTATAATAGTCTACCCTTACACAACAATTATCCCAGTTGGTATCCTTGTTTCCGAGCAAAAAGCTCTAGTCTAAATTCACTAAGAATAGAGATAGACTGATATCCTTGTTTTCCAATCAGACTGGTATCCTAGTTTCCCAGCCAGAAGTTGCATGTCTCAATTCATCAAGAACAGAGACAAAACTGGTATCCTAGTTCCCAGCTGCGACCTTTTTCAAAGTCAAGAAGAAGAATACAATAAGATAGTTACATTTACGCTTATATTCCTTAAGCAAATAGGTATCTTTAAATGAGTTGAAGAATCAAACTTGTCAAACGCTTCTATATGATCTCACAACAATTCTCTCAATGATGCAAACATAAACTCTCTAATACTCTAATATTATTTAGAATGGAATGCATACATGAACACCAAAATATGTTTCTATTTATACTAATTTAAAGATATGATTTTAACCAATTTTTGAATGCAATCCTAAATATATTCTATCATATTATCCAATGTAATCTTAAAGATATTCTATTATATTATGCAATGCAATCTTAAAAATATTCTATCCTATTTTTTGATGCAATATAAAAAAATATCCTATCTTATTTTTGAATGCAATCTTAACCATTTATAATATCTTACCTTTTTTTTATTGTCAAATTATTTTTTTTTTAATTTTTAATATATATATATATATATATATATATATAATAAAATTTATACTACTATTACGGGTTCACGGATCGGGTCATCGGATCAACGGATCTGTAAATCTAAACCCGTGACCCAACCCATACATGAACGGTTTTGATCGGTTCGGTTCGGTTTTGACCCAAATATATAAATGACCCAACCCAAACTGTTCAGATCGGTTCGGATCGGTTCGAGTTCACGGGTGACCCGTACCCGTGAACACCCCTACATTCAAGACATACCCATGTATATTCAATAGCTCTACTGTTAATTTTTGTTTATCAGCTATTGATGACTAACAATTTCCTCTTTTTTCTTTGCTAGAAAATTTTTAAAATTTGAAATTCAGCACAAACACTTCTACTTTTCTTTCGAGCTACACTCATAAAAACCATCTCGCTTAGACACTTCACAATGATATGAATGAATACCCATACCTTTATCTTTGCCACACCAAAATGTGTCAGATGGAGGATAAATCAAGAAAACCCATATAGCTTAGCCAGAGAATTCAACAAAGAAAAAGTAAAAGCAAAATGGAAATCGCTGCAAAGTATTCAAACATTGGATTCTCACCAAAACAACTAAAAAAGAACAAACACAATCAGAGCATCAAACATCAACTTTACAAAGGTTCATATCGCACCACCTTAGTCTATCTACACAACAACCCAACATGTGTAAAAATACAGAGATCCAATCTAATTGCTAAGATTCATCACTTTTATTAACGATATGAAACATTCCTTCACCTTCAGCCACACCTATTTCCCCAGAAGGGACCTGATCCACCAAACGCCTTTGGTGTCCTGAGGACCTTCTTCCTCCGGTGGAGAATCACTGTGTGGAGTCTTGTGGAGTTTGCTCACATCATACCCCACATCCTTAGCTCTCTCAACAAGCTCGTTGTAGGTTTCATCATCCATATGGTTCGTCCTGGACAATATCTAGGAACCAAAATGACCCCAAATTATAAGATAGAAAATGAACAAATCATAAAGAAGACATTCACAAACCAAACACATTCAACAATTTCAAGCTAACCAACAAAACAACATCATCATCAATTTACATCTTCAGACTTCACCATCAATCTATATATATCTTTTTTCTTTTATGAACCTAAGGTATTTCCATCCGAGAGTCAGGAACTAATTCTTCGAAATACTGTTATTATTCATTTAAGGAGTTAAATATCCAAACATATGTTATGTCTCCAGAGACAAAGCTATCAAGCATTCCACACACCATATATGTTTCATCTATATATCTATATCTACAGACAATGTTATAAAAATTGGATTTTGATATCGCAATTTTGGCGGCAACATCAAAGTCTTTTTGGGGTGTGTGCAACCGAAATCGTGAGGGCATCGGTCACATTTATCGACAATTTCTCATAGTATCAACGAACACAACAACAAAACTATGAGAGCAATCACAATTTAAAACCTTGTTCATACATTTTGGAAGGAAGGAAAAATGATAATGTTTAAGTAAAACGAAGATTCGCGGGTTCGAATCCTCCCTCTAACAAACAAAAAATAATATAAAAAAGTAAAAAATGGAGATATATAAAGGCTGGCATACCCAAAGATAATTCCTGGTAGGTTGGCCAATGAGAGCATAGTGATAATCATGGTCAATGTAGAAAACCCAGTAATCTCCAGTAACGGGAATGATGGGTAAGAAGGGAGGCACCCAAAACCTGACCTTCAACTTGGCCTCGTCGCTGTTGGGATCAGCCTTATAAGCAGTGCCCTCAATGAAGCTTCTTTTGCCGCCACTCCAAGTGTCGTTAAGAACGTTGATGGTGCCGTCATCTCGGAGAGTGTAGGTGGCTCTGGTGTTAACGCCGTCACTGGGCTGAAACCTCGACGGGAAGCACGCAATCTCGTACCACCGACCCATGTACCGCTTAACGTCCAGACCCTTCACCACCTCCATCGCTTTAGTCGCCATCGTAGTGAATGGGTTACGCTTCTTAACAACAACGTAAGGACAAAACGCCAAAGGGTTTTGCTGTGTTTTGCTCTGCAACGACAACGAAGGTTAAGTTGAGTTTAACATTGGACTCGGATTTTGAGATGGGGACGTTGGCGTGGACAAGGTTTGGCCTTACACGTGGACAATCGATGTGTTTCAGTGTTGCTATTGCTACCCACAGAATCTTGTTTCTACTTTCTAGTGTAGTTTCTAGTACATCTTGATGAATAAATGTTGAATACTATAATTGAAGTATACAATAATTTTTTACAACCAATATGTATAAAAAAATACTGTGTAAATGGAGTGGAGGAGAGTAAAAAAAATAAACAACACGAAATTTAACTATACGAAATTATTAAAGATGTTTTTAATAAATCATAAGAAAATATTATATATAACAAAAACCAGAATGAATGAATGAGAAATGGTACCTATCAATAAAAAGATATAAAAAAACATGTATGAAAACTAAATATATATTGTAAGATAAATATATAAAATTTTAAAAATTGAAAATGAGTAAAAGATATATATTAATTTTAATTTATAAAATATATAAAAACATTTACCAATAACTTATTTAAAAGTTCAGTCCACTTCCAAGTCGATTCAAAATCCAAATTTTGAAAAACTAATGTAAATTATTCTAGAAGCAAAGCAAAAGCTCGTCGTTAGTATTACAGCAGTAATTATAACTAATTAATGCTCATTAACATTGCATTTGTTTACTCTTTCCAAAACGTATAATACTCATTAATATTGCATTTACTCTTTTTAATGTATAGAGCTGGGCATAAAAGAGTAATTCTGGTTTGCAAAGGCCCACAAGTAAGTAGGCCAGACCCGACTGGTCCAAAATTAAATGGGCTAAGGGAATTGTCGGGTTAGAAAAGAAAAGAAAAATATCATAAAAATACTATTAGAAAAATGTTACGTACTTACTATTTTAATATTTGAAACCTTTTATTAATTATTAACTACTAGTAAAATTTTATTTACATTAACAGGATAGTTTGAATTCTAAATATGAATGATACAAAAAAATTCGTGTTAAAAAGTTTGAGACGTTAATATTATGAATAATATACGGTCGCATTTCACTTCTAACAATGATATTAGAGAGAAAACTCATAGTCAACATTTTTTTATTAGGACACATAAACATAAATGATGATATCAAGAATATCAAATGAAAATATATAATTATTTAATAAATAAGTAGTTAAAAAAAAATATTAAATAGCTTAAACGGATTGATCCGGTGACTCACAGACCAAACCTATTTAACTATGGACCAACTCGTTTAATGTGTGAGCTAAAGTAAAATGCTGAGTTTGGGGTCTCTGTAGTGGTGCAACCCATACGTAACCATAAAACCTTTTGCAATACAATTGAAAAAAAAAATATTTAGAGCTCCTTATCACCATTAGATATAAATCTTATGGCTAATATTTATGTTGTAGAGGCTGTTTGACAGCAGGGGATCCATGCACAAACATGACAACCGGTATAGGCTCACATTTCAAGTGCTATTGCTAATTATTTGTTGATGAATATCTCTATAAAATACTTTTGTTCAAAATAAATTATTTTAATTTTTATATATAAAAGATCTTTTTTTTAAAAAAGTCAAGACAAATTTGTTACCGAAATCGTAACTCGTAAGGATTAATGATTATTTTGATTCCTAAATATGTAAATAATCAGTGAAAATTTAATTATTAAAAGAAAAAACTAATTTAATTCTTATATATGAAAAGCACAATACTTTAAGTTTATAAGATGATTTTATCATTAAGCCTACTCTTTTCTGCAGCTGTATCATCCTCCAGGACCTCCACTAAATATGGGATAAGATAAGAGAGGGAAAATCCTCTCTCTGTCTCTCCCCTTAAGGATGGTGCAGCCAGCTGGAGAGAAACTAAGTCCAATTTGGGTGTGATGTTAATGTGTTCTTGCCAACCCAACTTTCACCCCTCTCTACCAAGGCACGTGCACTTTCCATATTAAGATATAAATAATCAAGTTGTTTCCAATAGTTGAAGGCCTTTATGAAACAAAATCAAATACTAGAAAAGTAGCATGCTGCCCTTTTCATGCATAGAAACCTTAATGGGAAGAAGGAAGAAAGTAATAGCTAGTAAACAAAATTAAACGCAAAATTATATGTCCACGTGAATAATTTGGATCATTCTGAAGAAATAGTGATGGGACACAATGTTATCTTGTGACATATGCAGAAGTTGTTGCACGCAATTACCATTACTTGAAAAAAATGATTACCCGAGTTTGATGAGTACCGTGTTTCACTCTAGTTATTTTTAGATGACTAAAAGCGAAATTGAAGGATATCTTCTGCTTGGAGTTATGTCCCAGACCCAGTTCGGCAAATTTTAGAATGGTTGCACAGCAGAGCCACACATTTGTAAATGACAGTTTCCATTCTCAGGCCCAAGTCTGAAAATTGCCAAATAAGATAACTGCGTATAGTCTTAATTACTTGTGCTTTTTTTACCAGATAACAATGGGTAGCTTGAGATATACTGTATATATCGGGATGAGTCCTTCATGGTCTCCTAAAAGTGACTTAGTGATTCTTTTCTCACTGAGATCATAAACTAGATCTCGAGAATACAATTTTATTCGAATTTAATTCTAATTTCTAACTCATGTTATTTAAAGAGATTTTGTTGAATTTGGTATAAGTGAAAATTACCACATTTCAACCTCGCCACATTTTCATTGTACAAAAAAAAAAAACAAGCGTAAAGTAAGTTCCGTTCTTTCGTGTACTCAAATAATCGCAAGTGAACCCAATACTAAGAAGTTAACCCGTATTGTTTTATTTATATAAAAAGATCATTAAGAGAGTGGAGAATTTTGATGCACTCGCTACTGTACAAGTAGCACATACTATTTGTGAAACAGAAATTACACGATGAAAGACTCCAGGACAGGAGAGTAACTTAAGCGATTTTCATGCTCCTGGATTCTTGGAGTGTCAGAAGGAATCAAATGCATGATCCAAATCAAACTCTATTTCTCCATCCATCGACATAATCGCATTTTGCTCCTGCATCATAAACACTCTTAGATGAAATGATGCAGCAGATAAAACAACTGTTAAAACTGAAACTGAATTATGGAAACATCATAAGTACAGCCCTTCACACTCACACCAACAAAGAAATATATATAATCTGTTACGGAGTTGAAAGCTGAGGATATCATGGCTAAACAAAACACAATTACAAGAATAATATTTGATCTTACCTGTTCAGTTATTTCACTCATTATGTCATTTAAGGACCCAAAAGTATTCTGCATGAGTCCTTCCTGGGACTCCATGCTCTGCAAAATGCAGGCATCGTAGAATTTCTCACCTTCATTGGACTGCGTGATTGATGGATTAACCAAAGATGCACCAATTCCCTCGCTGCTAACTGAATTATTTTGGTCTAAACTATGTCCTAAGGAACTAGTATCTCCATTAGGAGAGACAGACTTTATGGAGTTGAAGGTTTGACTCATGTCTTTGTTGCAACCCCGCTTATCTGATTCCCAGCTTTGATGTTGGGTGTAACATGAAGCTAGTAAGATATTCTCAAGTAAGCCATCTTCACATTGCAGCTTACCTCTAGCATCCTCCAAGGGAGGAGCAATAGCCCTAGTGGAAGAAAAGTCAACTGGACTGTTCCCACTGCAAAAAGTGGATGAGGAAAATTTTAAGTTCTTTTGAGCCACCTGATCATTAGTGAAAACCTTACTGACTGCAGAAGTATTGGTAGGAAACTTAGATATCTGAGTTGTTCCCTGCCAGCTTTTATTATGCCGATTATGATCCAACTCACAGATACCAGGGTCAAAGGATTGTGTGTTCACCAACGCAGCTCCAAGAGAAGAGTGATTTCTGAATGTTCCCGAATTCTGTGTTGGTGGTGAATTTCTTTGTAAAAGTAAATGATTATTTGAGAGACCATGTACAAAATTATTTGAATTTCTAACGGTAGCTCTAGCGTCTGAGAAACCAGAAGAAACTTTGAATCCACTTGAATCATCAAGGGGACTCAACTTCCTAATACCAGATGAACAGTTCTGCTGAAATTTATTAGCATCTATTGATGTTGGAATGCCCTGTAATAAACTTGACGTTTGATTTGCAGAAAACATGGACAGTTGCATGCTTCCAAGTGCTTTTGCAGACATGCTATTGTTTTGAGACTGAACAGGCTGAAAAAGTGCAGAGTTAACTCCTCTCAAGCCAGATGGTGGGTTCAGCCAACAAAACACTCCACCAGATGCATATGATGGTAGTGTGGTGCTTAACATTCCTACTGATCCCGAAAAAGTGCGAAAGCCTTCTACTGAATCCATCTGCAGGTAAGGATCACTACTACCCAACGTAGAAACCATGCTAGGCTGCTGAGTAGGTTTTCTGAGACCGAGTCTGTATTTCTGCGATACAAAATGACAGAATAAGCTTATTTAAATCTAGAACAGAGTTGTTGTTCATTATGCACACTTATATCCCATAAATTCTCGTTGATAAATTTTCAATGAATAATCATATCTAAAACATTCTCACACCATTATTTGTCCAGTTCAAAATGCAAATTACGCCCTTCAATAGGCCCCAAAATTGAAACCAAAGGGGCCTATGATAAAAGTTAAGAGTTTATACCTGCAGATGGCTTGCTACGTTTTCTCTTGTAAGTCCTTCGACATTCATCAAGTCGAGTATTCTCTTGGGGAAAGCCTCTGAAATAACAGTTGAAACCTCATGTTAGGAGCTACAAAATCCACATTAAGGTGTCAAATAAACATACTTTAAAGTTTCATGTTCTCAAGTCAAGCAAAATTAGAAAAAGTAAATATTCTTTATCACAAACTCACTGTCAATTCCCAGATGATTAACAGCAGCAAGAAATTTCCTATGCAACTCGGCATCCCAAACTAAACGAGGCTTCTTCTGATTTGAGTGTTCCTCATTCTCTTTATCATATTCTTCCTCTTCCTCATCCTCACTTTGTTCCTGCCTTTTTTGACAAAGTTTTATATTCTGGTCGGCATTATTTTTTGATGCCATGGCTTGACTACATTCCCCAGCCATATAGCTGGCTTTCTCCTCATTTGCAAACTTACCAGCCATACTGCAGCCTTTTCCCTCACTTGCAATCTTATTCTTATCCTTGCTATCAATCCTCCTTCGCACTACATGTTGCCATATGTTCTGTAACTCTTCAATTCGAACTGGTTTTGTTAAGTAGTCACAAGCACCCTGTATAACACCTCTCATCACCCGCTCTTTATCACCGTATCCTGACAACACTAGATTACACACAAAAATGCAAGAGTTTAAGTTCATACCATCATTGTGAGATAACACGTTTCTGAGACTGAATTTCTCTCTAGCTTTGCAAAGAACAAAAAATAAAAAAATCGAATTTGGAAAGATTTCTTTGGTTAAACTCAAGTTGAATGAATGTCAAGACAGAACAGAAGTGTTTGAGCTTACTAATAACAGGTAGGTCCATTTCAAGTCCCACTAGCTCAAGAAGTTTAAACCCATCCATGTCAGGCATATTTACATCGCTAATAACAAGGTCAAACTTGTTTCTGTTTTTCCTCAACATTTCTAGCGCCTTAATTGCCTGATTAGTTGTAGTGACTGCAACAAACAAACATAAATCAGATGTGAGATAAGACAAAGGAGTGTCAACTGTCAAACGCTTAATCAGAATTATGGCAAGATCCATAGTTATAAAACTAATGTAGCAACACAAAAAAAAACATTTTTTTCTAAAAACTTCAGGATTGTAAAAGAAAATTTTCATTTTTGGGAGAATAACGAAAGAACAACCCAACTTGCAAAGAAAGAAAATTTTGAATGACAATGAAAAGTGTCAACCACAAAATATCCACGAGTCTAAAACTTCACATGGGAAGAGAATAACAAGAAAACAAAACATGCAACAATTCATGACCACTGAGATGACAAGCAAAACCAATGTAGAATCGAATTGAGTGAATTAAAACAGAAAAGTGACTAACCATTATACTGGCATTTGCGAAGCAGGTTCTCCAACACTGTGAGACACGTTTCGTCGTCGTCAACGGCAAGTACACGCATACCCACCGGAAAACGGTCTCCCACCACCATCTTAAACAAGAACTAAGTACCCAGATGAGGAATGAAGCATTATTTGGAGAAAACACCAATCACAGAGCCAAAAGCTACAAACTTGACAACAGAAACCTTGTTTTCAGGGCCTCTTTCACGCAACAGACAAACAAACTATTAAAATTTAAAAAGGAGAGAGGGAGACAGAGAGAGAAACTCAAGAAAAGGCTGGAGAGGGAGGGTAACGAAACCAACAACACAAAATGGACTATGACAGTGACCGCCAAAAAACAACGAGGGATTCAATTCAACATAAAAATACAAAACACAAATCTTTTATTCTTTTAGAATTTCAGTGAAAGTGTCTTTCTCTCTGTCTGCTGCCAATGGCATTGCCCTTCTCTCTGTCGTTCACTTTTTTCTTCCAACAGACCAACACAACAGAGTTAGTCTTTGTCTTTAATTATTTGTTAAGTGCCTGTGTGAACGCTGAATACAAATACAATAATGCACCTGGCTTACCCTTTTTATATTCAACAAAACCACCTACGACTTCGAGATTGATTGATTGATATGATATCTTCCGTGTGTAAAATATGTTAAGAAAACGACCTAATTTGGGTAGGTAATTATATTCATTAAACCGCATTCTTTTCAATTTATTTCTTTTTTAATTAATACATCACTTATTATTTTTTTTTCTCTTTTGTATTTTTACTTCATACATGCCCAGAATGAGTTTTATACTCAACATTTTTCATTAAAAAATTTATGTTTTACCGAAAACGATAGACACATGATAATATTAATTTATATCTTTTAATCAAGTGATTTATAGATTAAATTTTAATTTTAAATATGAAATAGATTGTGTTAAAAAATATATTCATTTTATGTGTGTTTTTATAATTTTTGACCGGACTATTTCATATGAATTCTATGATAAGCAGAAAAAAAATATTTTTTAGTATTATTAAGGTTAAATAACAAGCATAAGTTGGATGGATTTTATTTACATGATAATAGTATGTTGGACAAACTTTATTTTTAATCTTCAATCAAAATCTAGATTTCAATACTCTAAAACAAAATACTAAAAGTTCTAAAATTTAGATGGCGTTAAATATCAAGGATTTGTAAATTTGGATAAATTTTCGAATTCATAATAGTTGATTGGAATGTAATATCTATGCAATCAACCATGTCCTGTACTAAAAAGGATGGTGTGTGGTCTTCTTCAACCAATATGTCTCAAGAGGAGAGGACAATCACTTTATCTTCTAGTGAGGAAGAAAGAAAACTGTGTTGTGTTTTGATATACTCCTATTAAGAACTATAAGTAATTAATTCCTTATGTAATATATGATGAGTTAAAGTTTCCATTATTTTCTAACAGTCCAATATAAGTATTGGCTCATTAAACCTACATCATCAGTTTAGAAGTCTGTGAGATTAACAAATTAGACCATTATAAAATTAAACTCATTAAATTACATAACTAATATAATTACATTAAATATGATGCTCCATTTAAAATAAGAAATTTGAATTTCCTACTAAGATAATATTTCATTTTTAGTTAAATATATTTGTAGTAAAATTATTAAAAATAAAAATTTGGAAAATATTATAAAATATAACTAACTAATTTTTAATTTTAAAATATTTTATGATTAATATATTATTTATTCTTGATAATAAAAATTATTTATGATTAATACATGAAAACTAATTTTGTTTTCTTATGATAAAAAATACATATTTTTATATCATTTTTAAAACATATTAAAACATGCTTTATTCTTTACACTGACAAACACCGTGTAATTAGCAATCGTGCATAGAATTTTAATCATATCTAGTAATAATAAATGTGTTTTTCAAATATGTTGCCTTTTCATATTAAGTGCGGATTTGTTTAAATTTAAAAAATAAAAAAAATATTTTTAAGAAAAATACTTTTTAATAAGTAAATTTTATTAAAATAAATAGAAAATAATTTTTTTAAAAATGGAATTAGATTAAATAAACATATTAAAAAAACAAAAAATTACTTATTTTATTAAACATAAGTATTTTTTAAGAAATAAGTTTAAATAAATTCATCCTAATTTGGTGGACTTTAATTGCATATAATTACCAATGTTTTCACACCAAATCATTATGGTTAACTTCAAATATAATTATGTTTGAGATTTTTTACATTAAATTGCCATATTTAGATTTACAGATTGATACATAGGCCAAAATAATGTCATGTCCTCAATTTTTTTTTTATGTGACAGTATCTTTCTCTCTCTGCTGACAAGGGCATTGCTCTCTATCTGTCGTTAACTTTATCTTCCAACAGAACATAATTAGTCTTTATCTTTAATTATTTGTTATTTTGCTGCTGCGAAAGCTAAATACAATAATATACCGAGCTTATCCTTTTTATATTCAACAAAACCTTCTATAAGATTCATTGGTAGTTTGGTACGGTATCGCTCATGCATAAAGCTGAAATTCAATACAATCCTTATTACATCGCCCATCAGTTACCAAGTTTTGGTTTGAATAGTGGATATATTATATATGAGTTTAAGGTTTATGTATTTATATTCATTTAATTATTAATTATTTTAAAATAATTATTTTAAAAATTAATAAATTTATCATATATAATAAATTATAATTGAATAATTCTATAAAAAAATACACATTAAATGCATAACGCTTTTTCTCATTATATATATCAGACCCAACATTTGATATAAGCAATCATCCATTCTCAATTAATTTTGTTTATAATATTTTTGTTTAAAAGATTATCAAACATTTTTAGTTATTATTTGATGCGTTTAATGGCCATATATGCACTAAATTACAAATCATGGCTATTATAACTTTTAAATCAATAGTTATAATTAGATTACGATATCAAATTATTTTTCATTATTAGTACATAATTGATTTTCTCGTATTTGATACAAGACTTACAAAAAAGATTTATATCACCCTTCATATTATCATTCTATGAGCTTATCATATAGATTTGTATACACAAGTTAATAAAGACTTAAATATTTTTTTAGTTTTTATAATTTAGTATTTTTTGTTTTTGTAGAAAATTATAATTTTAGTTATTGTGAATTATGCTTTTTTTGTCTAAGACTTTTTTTAAAAAAGACTGAATTCAATACTTCTTGTTGGTGCATCTAAATTTTAGTTACTATTTGACAAAGCTACTAGAGCAACTTTAATTTTAGTTCTTGGCACAAGATCTTAGGTTCAAGATCTCAAAATGTGCAGATCCAACATTAGAGTAATAGCCAAGATCTCCATCATTTAGATTGGTTCTTTTGGAAGAATCCTGAATACTTGCACACTTAAAAAAAAATTAATCTTTCTCCCTAATGGCATTCTGAGGGAACCAACAAACAGATCAATAATGAGGAAGAAAGAAATAGAACAACAACAGGGAGGCATGGCAGATGAGGGTTTGTGTGGCGACGTTGAGGTAGGTGTCGTGGCTCCTTGAGCAGAACTGCAACACAGTGAGAGGGTAGAGAAGGAAGGTGGGACAGAAAGGAAAAAGTAAAGGAAAAGTAGGAGATGGAGAGGTTGCGGAGGAGGGTGGAGCCGATAGAGAAGGATGGCAGTGGCGGCAATAGAGGAGGAAAAATCAGAGGAGGGGGCAGAAGAGAAGCAAAGTGGTTTGGGTTGAAAGAAAGATAGTGTGATTTTAGGAAAAATGAAAGAAAGTTGAAGGGAAGTGGAAGCAGCATGTAGTGCGTGGGTGCTGAGAAGAGAAGAAGAAAAATGGGAAAAATGAGGGGGTGGATGGGTGAGATGGGACGAGAAAGAGGAATAAAATATTTAAAAGTAGGATTCATGTGAGACCTATTAAAAATTATCTGATTCCAAAATAAAATCTACCACTAAAGAAAAAAGTGGGAGAGATCTTGAAATTTTCAATCCTACGTGACACTACAAGATTAACCAAAAAGTGATCTAAGATCCCAATTTGGGATCTTTCACTAAAGATGCTCTTAGAGCATCTTTAGTGTCAAATCTTGAGCTCAATATCTGGTCTTCACTATATCTCCCAATAAAAGAATTGGACAAATCTCTAGCATGAAGAATGAGTTCTTGTACAAGAACCTTGAAGATCTGCACATTGTTAAAAAAAAA
Organism: Glycine latifolia; assembly: GCA_013407115.1. Taxonomy (NCBI): domain Eukaryota; kingdom Viridiplantae; phylum Streptophyta; class Magnoliopsida; order Fabales; family Fabaceae; genus Glycine; species Glycine latifolia. The sequence continues at coordinate 7,295,831 of CM023947.1, forward strand.
TACTCTATCTCCCAAATAAAAAAATGTGAGAGGATTCACAAACCAACAAAAGGAGATGAAGAAAGAGAAAACAAAACAAACAGACAAAAAACAACAACAACAAAAAAAATAAAGGCGAAGAGGGGTCACGAGGAGTTTCGAAAGGGGAAGGGGCGGGCCACAACAAAGGGGAAGGAGGAAGGGGGTGGGCCGTGGAGGAGGAAGAAGAGGAAATAAGAAAGAATAAACAACGTGTGATGAGGAAAGAGGAAGGAGAAAAAGAAAAAGGCAACGTGCGAAAGGAGAGGGAGAAGAGAAAAAAGAAGAGGCATCATGTAACGAGGAGAAGGAGAGGAGAAAAAAACGATAATGTTTTACACAGTGACCATTATTGTGTACATAGTGAACATTATAAAACTAGTTATAGCAAAAGTAGTCGTTGTATAATTTTTTATTTAATTGTTCAATTCTCATTCATTGTTGTGCATATCCTTCAAGCAATATTCTATTTTCACTTGTTTATGCAATCAATCATTCATACAATGAATCAAAATAATGACTTCGACAAAGTTTGGAAATAAATTGTTTTATGAAACACTTGACTACCATAGTGATGAACAAATCATGAGCTACTTACGTGCAATGCAACAACAAGAAGGCCTAGAAGAGTCATTAATCACAATCGTGAAGATGGACATCTACGATTGATGAATGATTACTTCTCAAAAAATTCGGTATACATAGAGACTCAATTCCGACGTAGGTTCTGAATGCGGCGACAATTGTTCATTTGAATTTTCAATGCTCTTAGTAATCATGATGAGTATTTCCAAATGAGACCTAATGTTGTTGGTATAATGAGTCTCTCGTTATTGCAAAAGTGTATTGCAACTATTTGTATACTGGCATACGAATCACCTGCTAATTGTGTGGATGAGTACGTTAAAATTGATTAATGCACTACAACTCAATACTTATAAAAATTTGTAATGTGTCAATGAGATATTTGGACAATAGTTCTTGAGAATACCCAACAACAATGATATCAACCCCCTACTAGAAATTGGAGATACACGAGGGTTTCCAGGTATGTTAGGTTCTATTGATTGTATGCATTAGGAGTGAGAAAATTTTTCAAGTTGCATGGCAGAGCCAAATTTGTAGAGGTGATAATCGCAAACCCATAATAATACTTGAAGCAGTTGTTTCACAAGACTTTGTGAATTTGACATGTATATTTTGGAGTTGCAGGTTCAAACAATGACATCAACGTGTTAAACCAACTACTTGTGTTTGATGACATTTTGTAAGATCGAGCTCCTCCAGAACAATTTACAATTAATAGAATTCCATATAATATGGGGTACTATATTGCAGATGATATTTACCCTAATTGGATCACATTTGTGAAGATCATACTAATGCCACAAGGTCCCAAAATAAAATTATTTGTAAAATGTCAAGAAGCAGCGAGAAAAGATGTGGAATGAGCATTTGATGTGCTTAAATCTTGGTTCACAATTATTTGTGGTCCATCGCATGCCTGGAACATGAATACAATGAATGATATAATGTTGGCATGCATTATATTGTATAACATGATTGTCGAATATGAACGACTAGTGGTAATGTCGATGTTGATTATGATCACGTAGATAATGACATTTCAAATATTGAAATATCTCGTGGCACTCCTTTGACTTTGCTACATACTTGAAAACAAGACGTGTTATGCATACAAAAAGAATTCATCAACAATTTCAAATAGACTTGGTGGAACATATTTGAAAATGTTGTGGTCACAACAATAATAAAATTTAATTTTTCTTTGAAATTAATGTCTTGCATTTTTTTTATTATCAAACTTATGTATTTTTATTTGTTTAATATTTAGTCATAAATAAAAATTAAATTTATGCCTATTTTCCTATTTCTTAATATTTATGTATTTTTTCTTCTATGTTCTATTAATTATATTTAGTTACATAATTAATTATATTTAATTTAATAAATATTTAAAAGTGAGATTCATGTAAGATCTAATAAAGTCATTTAAGATCTCAAAATAAGATCTATTACTAAAGAAAAAAAATTATTTTTTTTTAGAAATATTCAATCCTAAATGATATTATAAAATTCACCAAAAAAAATCTAAAATTTTAATTTGAGGTCTATCACTAAATATACTCTTTGGGAATTTGGAGGAAGATGTGCGTGCGAATAACGCTCCAGGGTTGCCCGTGGCCGAGACTGGAACTAACATTTTTTTTATTCTTAACTTTTAACATTGTGTCATTTTCGTTGGTGCTTGAGTCACCACTGTCCACGGCCACTGCATCTCTCGCTTGCTAAATTTGGATCAAAACAAAGGCAGAACATACTACTTTCCTGCTATCGTGCAAGGATTAGATTTATCGTCAGAAATAATTAATTAAATTTTTATGATGAAGATAAATAATAAATAATTTTTTTTATTTTTATTATAGTATTATTATGATTTTGTGGAATAGAATTATTTTTCGTGTTATCTAAACATGAGCTTACTTATAAATTACTTTGTTTTTACTTTTTTTCAGATTTTTTTATTATTTTGAGATGTTTTCACTTTTCAAATGGATTATAATTTATAAAATACTATTTTTTAAAATAGATAAAAATCTTATTTTAAGTTTCTAAAAAAATATAACTAAATTTGTTCATAAAAATAAAAAGGAGTTTTTATAGTTGAAAATAAATGAAAAAAGTATTATTTTACATGGATATTTAATAACAAATTACTATTTATACAAACTCGTGTTTATGCGATGCTTAAAAAATCAAGTGTTTGTTTGTTTTTTTATTATTCATAAGTCATGGTGTTTAATTTAGATTTTGATAAAATTGATTTACTATGATAAGTTTTAAATATTCAAAATAAGTTATCATAAGTTTTATATTAAAGTGTAACTCAATTATACATTAACACTATGTTTGGTTGAGAAAAAAAAGTGAAAGAAAATAAAATAAAAAAGAGAAAAATAGAAAATGAAATAATTTTTAATTGTTGGTACTAGAAAAAAAGTAGAAGAAAAGGAAAGATATTTTTTATTTTCCATTATTTGATTGGATATAAAATAAGATAAAAGACAAAAAAATTATTTATAAAACAACATAAATATTTTTAAACAAAAATGAAATGCAAGAAAAATAGTACTTTAAAATATTTTCACTAATAAAAAAATGGTCAAGACACAAGATAAATTAAAAGAAGCATAATAAAATAAAAGCAAATTTAGCGATAGAAACTCATTTTTAATTAACCAAAATCAATTTAAATTATAATATAAATACACACCTTTGTTTGAACATTTCCACACCTTTTGCTTTAGTTTGGCAGAAGGAAAAAGGGACGGACAATACAGGGAGAGATGAAAAAGATTAAAAAAAAAAAAAATCTTCTTTCCTCACGGCATAAAGTTGTTTTCTGGTGAATGTAACTTAATTTTATTTATTTATTTTTATAATCTAAATTCGTGTTTATGATTTTTCAATTTAATTCCTATAATATATTTTGCTCATTTTTACTCTCTGTGTTTTAATCCATAGACCTAAAATAAATTTAAACCTTTCCTCCATTCATATCACTATAATAATTTTTGTCTCATTTTATATTTTTATATACGTATTTTTTTTGTTTTCTTTTATATTGTATATATCCAAACAAGAAGAATAAAATATTTTCTTTCATTTCATTTTTATATTAAATAATTTACATAATCATCTTTTTTACTTTTTTTTTTCTTTTTTCATTATATTTCCTAATTCAAATATATTTTTTTACCAACTGATACAAGTAATAGCTTATTATCTCTTAATCAAGTAATTTAAGATTCAAATCTTGACTTTAAATATAGAATAAATTATATTTAAAAAATATTAATTTTACGTGAGCTCATAATTGTCAATAAAAATTAATTACTGTTTTTTCGTTGATAACTAATTTTATGTGAGTGGTGTGCATTGGTGCTTAACGTCCATACGCATATATGGTATTTTTTTATTTTCTTTTTACAAAACGCATATATGGACTTATTAAGTATTAAGAATGCTTTTATCCATTTTATTCCAAAATGATAGTCTCTCTATTTTCATCCCAAATTAAGAGAGCGATTTTAACGTGGAATCTAAAAAAAATAGTTACCCTTTCTTTGTTACTAGAAAACCAAATAATATTTTTTTTTGTTTAATGATTACATACTTATAATATAAAATTGTTTTATAATAATATTTAATTATAAATAATCGTTTGCATAATTTTTAAGATAATTATTATAAAAATTAATAAATTTATCATATATAATAATTATTTAAAATTATTTTACATTGTCATTTTGCATGTGATTTTTCTCTTTTCTTCTTTCTTTTATATTTTTTATTTTGTATTTTCACTTCTATTTATCTTTCTCTCTCAAAAATTTTCTCTTTTCTTCTTTCTTTTCTATTTTTTTTTTGTATTTTCACTTGTATTTATCTTTCTCTCTCCAAATCGGAATAATGAATCTTCCTTAACACCTCTCACTACGTTTCCACTTCTAATTGAAGCGTTCGTGACCCCCTTTCCTTTTTGTACCTTCAAAAAGAAAAGAAATAGTAAATCTTGTGATTGATACATGACCCGTTTATTTAAATTTATTTGTTGAAAAATGTATTTTTTTTATTTTTATTTTTGTGAGTTTGTTTAAATTATTTTTTGCTTAATTTTTTTAAAATTTTTAAAGAAGTAATTCCTATCGGATTATTAAAAAAAAAGGTACTTTTCATAATTGTTTTTTTTTAAGTTTAAACAAATAGGACCATGTGGTTGAAATTATAAAAACTGATTACACATTTATGCATGTTTAATTTATTCAAATTTAGTATATGATGTCTGAATAATATCACAAAATTTAACAAAATTAGATATGTTAAATTTGTATTTTGTAAGAAGTTATTAAGTGATACATGTGCGTGAATAAACCCCTATTATATATTCGAGAGTCAAAAAATGAAAATTGAAAACTAGGTACCAAAAAAGTCGAACTATATATGTACTGCAGTCTGCAAACAGCTTTCCTCAATTAGGGCACGTTTTTGTAGTCTTAGTTGTACCATACTACCGTGATACATCCCGCTGAAACATTAATTTTAGAGAATGAATAGGGTTATCATGGTCGACCATGGAAGCTTAAGGTGGCAGTGGTACACTGTTGGGAGACTCTCATCCTGTGGTAAGTGGTAAAATACTGAATGATTGAGGACCAATGTCAATCAAGGAATCACTTCTCATAGCTATAGCATGGTACCCAAACATCTTAAGGCAAAGTTTAGGGTAGATAAGATAAGATGAAACAAAAAATAAATAGACAAGATTACTATCATGTAAATGCTATGCAAACTTTATATTTTATCATGAACATCATCTAAACTCTAAAGATCCCAACATTTTCAGATACAATTTATGAATTAAATTACTTGTTCTCATTTCCTATATTCCAATTAAAAGTAGCTTATAAAAGAAGGTAACAAGTAAGAAAGAAAAAGAATATTCCTCTTTCATCCACGTGCCATTTTAATTAAAATATAAATAAAACAAGTAATATCAACCCTAAAATCGTAATAGCAACTTTGTGTGACTTGCTTAACTATAAGGACAAATAATACAAGAAAATATTCCTTTCATTCATTGCTGTACAGTGCATCCAATGATGATATCTATTTTTTCGTGTGTGTATGTTTGAAGTGTAATTTAATATTAGTGTTATTATAAAAATGTTCTTACTTTGAACTCTTCCATATAGTGTATTTTCCCCTTTTCTATCAAATAATTATCACATTTATTATTTTCGTTGTTTATTTTATTTTCTTTTTATTTCTCTTGCTCTACCACCCAAGTTTAGCTCAAAATTGGGTGGAGAATGATATTTTTTGGACGTACCACTTTAAAAACAAAAGCTAAACAATTAAGTGAATGAACGAAGCCAATAACTTTTGCATGGGGAAGAAAGAAAACAAAAGGCATTGTCATGTCGAAGTATTTTTTGATTGTGAATAAAAAAGATAGGAATCAAGAGGTACATTTGCCCGTCCTATGAAACAAGGGAAGGTAGGGATTCCGAGACCCCCTTAACGTTTCGAATGATGATTGGTTGGGAAGGGGATTAGGAACAACCGAGGGGTGCGGACATATCTTTTTTGACAAGACCTCTGTCCAAATGCACTTTGGTGGGGGGCACTATTTTGCCATTACTATGATGTTGCCTCTAAACTTGCTGAGTTGCTCTACTACCAGATGAGTCAATAGTCAATTTGTTCCTCTTTTTCTAACCCAATCAATTCCTGTGGATTTTATTATATTGCCTTAAATATGATTTCATTTTTTAAAAATATCTCAACAAAATTTAGTTCAGTAATAAAAAAGAAACAAATTATATCTCACAAAAATTAAACTCATATTTTCACTTCTATTTTTTATATTAAATTATTCTTTAAACAAACCTACAAGTCATACCAATTTTTTTTATATAAATTAAGTCAAAACTTTTTTAAAAAAATATCTTTAACAATTAAACAAATCAAACTCAGATTATATATTTTTAATCAAAATCAGACTCAAACTTGATAATTGATAAATTATAGTCTAACCTATTTTTACTCTTAATCAACATATTCAAGAATGGTTAACTCACTAATTAGTGTAAAAAATAAATAAATTATATTAAAATTTTAAAATATTTTAAGAGTAAATTCATTTTCATAGATTAAAATATCCATACGTTAGAATCTCACTAGAGTTAGCCTAGTAATAAAAATTTGGATAACATACATAAAAAAAATCCATCCATAAAGCATTTAATACTCATTTAATTATGTCTAGATGATGCTAATTTTTATATTTATTTTTAAAGCAGTTTAAGGTATTTACAAAAATATATTATAGTATTTTTAAAATGAATAACTCTTTTACTTTTCATTTTATACTTCCTCCTTTTTTTGTTTTAAAAAATAATTATCTATTTATTTAAAACTTTAAAATAACATTAATTATTATGTTTTAAATATACCCACAATGATAAAATACATAGTATTAGAAAATTAAAAATACTTTTAATATAAACTGAAATACCAATTGTATTTCTTAATATGTATATTATCCTTTTTTAAGTGAACATATAGAAAAAACGCATCTAGCATTTTTAAATGGGATATACTATGAAAAATCACTTCCTTTTTTACTTTCTATGATGTAAAAAACCACCGTCTGTCAATTGTAACATTAATTTTTTTATATCATTATTATAATAATAACTTAAAAAATTATATTTAGAGTAATTTTTAATTGATTTGCAGTATACTTTTTTATAGATCAACAGCGTTGTAAATTATACTTTAATAAAATATCATAATTAATTAAGAATATGTATTTAATTATGATAAGGAAAAAATAAATACATCTTACTAGTATTAAATTACCTTTGTTTCTCCCAGAATAAAAAATAAGAAAAAACTTTCGTTTCTTTTTATCTATCCATCTTGGAAGAGAGTATACAGGTTAATAAAAAAACAATTAATATCACTGTTTATATATTTTTAACTTTTTAATATAACATACATTATTATTTTCTTCTCGTTTATAATAAACATGTATAATACTTAAAAAATAGATAAATATAAGGATGATAAAAAAAGGAAATAATTAATATTGTGTTAATAGATTAATGTCTTACTAATTAGTGCTCTTAAAACAATGCTTAAATTAATCAATAATGCTCTTAAAACACTGTTTAAATTAATCAATAATAAACATAAGAAATGGGCAGAAGCACAATTAAGACAAACACAATTTATATTTGCGTGTTCTGTTTTTTTCTGCCTCTGCCTCCACCTCCCCTTTTGATGGGCCATGGTATATTAGATACTGCACCACCAAATTCCAAATGCTGGGGAGCACTGAAATGTTGGATATGCACCTTTAGGACTTGGGAGCTGAGACAGACATGAAATATTGAGAATGAGAAATGTTACTACATTCGTTTTAACACACACACATACATATATATATATATATATATATATATATATATATATATATATATATATTATTTGTTGACATTTATTGAGATACTGTATTATTTCATGAATTTTATTGTGGTTCATATTCTAAAAGACACTTAGATATTACTTTTTTAATATAACGCTTAAATCTTAATTGAACAAATTTGTTCATAAGGAATAAGAGATTTTACTTATCTCATTAAAGATATCACTTTTTTTCCTTCACGAATATTCACTTAGAATATTCTTTTTAAAAAAATTAAAAATAATTGAGAATTGTAAAACAATTTTCTTAAAAATCGTTTTTAAGAATTTAAGATAATTTTTCAGATAACCGTGTTAAAATGTATTTTTTTTAAGATAATTTTTCTGAAAATCATCTTAATATATATATATATATATATATATATATATATATATATATTTTAAGACCATTTTTTGAAACGATGTTTTATTTTTTAATGTGTATTTTAATGTTTATTTAGCAAGAAATGATCATTTTCCTTTTCTCAACAAAGGTTAATGAATGTAAAATTGGATGTGTGTAAGAAATATCATGTCCAATTGTAGAATTTTAGTCACAAGTAAATGAAGTAATTATTGTATATCACTATACTTTTTCACATGATAAAAAACTAAATTTTATCTTGACTATTCAAACAAACGCATTAGTTATCTAAGGTCTTACTTGGTTTAAAAGAAAAATATTTTCTATTTCTATTATAATTTTCACAATAAATATAACAAAAAAAAGTCATCATACTTCAATTTTATTATCCATTTTCAACAATTTTTTAAAGAAATCTTTAAAATCAAGAAAAACTAAACAATACATCATATCAAATTGACAACTACAAATTTCAATAGGAAATAAATAAATAATTCTATTATCCCAATTATTACTAAATTAGGATGCAATTAACATATCCTACGCCAAATATTTTTTATTATTACCTTTTCCCACTAAAAAATAAATGTTCTAGAAAAGCATATTAAGTGTAAAAAGGAATCCAGTACGGATTCTCATACAATCCATAAAGTAAACATTTGATTCTATTTGAATCATAAAACATAACCTTATCATTAACAATATATAAGAACTACAACTATGCCAAGAGAACTAAAGAAAACGAAATAATAATAATAAGTGTATAAAAAGCATAGGCATTTACCTCAGTAGGAATCTTCTTTAAGCACAATGAAACAAATTCTTTCAATGGACAAGAAAAATGATCATCTAGCTGAAGAAAGAGAGGTTAAATGTTAACTATGTTATGATGGAAATAATAACATCTTTGTTTGAAAAACTCAAATTACATAAAATGGTTCAAAACTTGAAAGATTTACTTGTTTGATATTGAAAAACTCAACCTGTGGAGGATTCTCTCGAGGAATAATGAAAAGCATTCTCATCGGGTGAAGATCAGCAAGTGGAGGCTTCCCCTTTGCCATCTTAATTGCAATGATTTCCAAAGACTAGATATCTGCCTACAAAAACAGAATATTCCAACGATGATTCTAAGAAAAACAATGACCTACAAATTGAAATAAAGGTGGAAAAACAGAACCAAAAAGAAACATAACAAAAAAGATTTAGACTAAATATGGTACAACCATCTCATTATATTCATCGGTATTCTAAATAACCTCAAGTCACATCCATAATGGTGTTCCTACAAGTGTATGTTATTATAAAAAGAATGTTAGCATATCCGGTCAAAGATGAAGTGTAGTAGAGTACTAATTTAGAACTCCAAGTAATTTTTCAATTGCATAAGGTATTAAATGTGGTAAGGGATATGACAAAAAATTACAGCCTATACAATAGAAAAATAGAAAGTCAAAATTCAGTTTGCAAACTCAAATTACATAAGGAGTAGACACAAAATAGTTTGCATCACATTTCCTTCACTTTGGGAGTCTAACCGGAAAAAAAAGAACAATTTTGTTATCTTGAAATGAGGTTAAGAACATCCGATTGAGATGATCAATCATAAAATAATAGACATAATCTTTACTCTAAATATAATGAAAAAAATACTATATCAATACTATATATTTACATATTACACATTTTTTATTTGATTTTTTTGAAAAACTATTTTTTTCATATGTTTATTTATTTTCAATTTAGTTATATTGTTATTTGTCGTTGTTATAATATTATATTGTTAGAATTTTAACTTAATAAACTATAAAAATAAGTTAATAGTGATATCAAATATCAAATATAATATTTATGATTTCTATATTTAACAATTTATTTTCATTCAATTTTCATCATAAAAAATAATTGTTATCGCTATAAGCAAATGTTATTTATTTTCGCTATGCTAATAATTTATATGTAGTGTAACACTTAATTAAAAATTCAAAAATGCTTTCACGGACCAAAATGATAGTACACAGTTCAGTTGAGAGACCAAAAATGTTAGTAAGTGATTATGTTTAGGGACTAAAATGACAAGTACATTGTTAAGTTCAGATATTAAATCGAAAGTCAACTCTATTTTACGTGTGGTGGTCATGTAGATGACAATGACAACCGTTAGCTACCACATTATCATTGAGAGTACCACGCAGACACAATCATTTTACTTAACAAAGAAAACTAATAGTAAGATTAATTTGTCGCACTTTTTACAATTTTGAGGACAAAATTTTAATTTTTTATCTTTTAGAGACTTAACTACGAGTGTCTAACAAATTCAAGGATGAAAGTGAATATTTATCTTTTAATTTATGCATAAGTTAAACTTTTATGCATAATGGCCATGTAGATGACAATGACAACCGTTGGCTACCACATCATCATTGAGAGTGTCATGTAGACATAGTCATTTGAGTTAACAAAGAAAACTAATGGCAAGACTAATTTGTCGCATTTTTTACAAAGTTTGAGGCAAAATTTTAATTTTTCATCTTTCAGGTACTTAACTATCAACGCATCCAACAAATTCAAGGACGAAATTAAATATTTACCCTTTAATTTTAGCTTATAGAATTTTTTTTCTAGAAGTACTTTTAGATAATTTTATTCAAACATACTCTTAGACTATGTTAGTCATGACATTTCAGCCAACTTCTAATTTTTTGACTAGCTAAAAAATTTATTTGATTGTTTGATAAAGAAAATTTTTAGTAATTTTTAGCGTTTTTTAAAATACTACTACTTGAAGTAGTGTTTTTTAATACACTAACTTCTATCTTCTAATTTTTTATATTTTCTTTCATTTTTATCTTCCATATATTTATCCAAATTCCTAGTTACCCTTTTTAAATAAATAATGATGTCATTCTCCATTTTTCAGATGCTTCAACAGGTAATTTTATGGAACACTTTTAATTTAATAGGATAACTTTTTAGCTCAGCTTCCATCTAACAATTAGCTTTTCAGCTTTTAGCTAATTTTTCAACTTGCAGCTAGCTTTTCAACTAGTTTTGTCGAACATAAGCTATGTTCAACAAGACATTTCAATTAGCTTCTAGCTTCTTTTATTAAATGAAAAAATTGTTTAATTATTCGATAAACAAATTTTTTTAGTAGTTATACCATTTTTTGAAATGTTACTTGAAGTAGTATTTTTAAAACGTTAGCTTCTAACTTCTAACTTTTTATATTTTCTTCCTTTTTTATCTTTATCCTCAATATATTTATTTAATTTTCTAGTTACCTTTAAAAAATCATAATTTTTTAATTTTATATCATTCTACATTTTTCAGTTATTTTAACAATCAATTTTACAAAATACTTATAATTTAATTAGCTAGTTTTTCAATTTTTAATGACTAGTTTTCAACTTTCAACTAATTTTTCAACTTACAGTTAACTTTTAACTAATTTTATCAAACATAATGATAATCTAAATGATGTTAACTAATTTTTTTATTAGTATGAAATTAATTATTTTTGTTGACTCCCTCCGATCTCAAATGTTAACTAAGTTTACTGTTTCTTTGATTTGTGCTGATATTTCTTTTAGTTATGTTCCTCTTTTTGATTATGATGCATGATGTAAATTCTTTGGTTGGCCAGTTAGGGTCTTAATCTAGTTTTTCTGGTTGTGGGGTGCATATGTTAATCACAATTTTACACTTTTAACTCGTTTTTGCTAATTCAAACATCAAAGTATATTTTGCAATTACTCCGGTCTACATCGCTAACAAAACAACAATAATAATTATTTAAAAGAGTCAAGGTTTGGGACTTTAGGAACTTATAAAAATTCAGGTATGATAAGTTTCATTAGTTTTTATAAAATTATAAAAGAAATTTTACTAACATATCTTGTTTTTTTGTTAACTACCATACGTTTATTGAAACAATTGAGGCCAAGAACAAACATGTGGACCATGCAAAGGGGCATACTTAACTCTGACAGTGCTCCAACCAATAATATGTACATTTTTTTTTTGCTGAATTAGAGTGGGGAAAAGCACCCCACAACCAGAAAAACTAGATTAAGACACTAACTGGCCAACCTAAGAATTTACATCATGCATCATGATCAAAAAGAGGAACATAAGTAAAAAAAATATCAGCACAAAACAAAGAAACAGCAAACTTTGCAAAACATTCTGCAACTCCAATTATATGAACATTTAGTAAGACTAAGGAGTATATTTGGAGATGACGATGATAGAAACAAAAGTGTTTAGGAAAACCGGACACAAAAAATCATTTTAACAACCATCTGTTAGTATTAGACAAGTTAATTTTAACAATAAAGTATGATGATTATTTTTATTTCTATAGTATATATGAGCATGCTCAAAGTTTAGTTGAGAACTTCTAAATCATGATTTGGACAAAAGTTACAAGAAATGAGCTTTTATCCGAAGTATAGTTGAAACTTGAAACATTCCTAACGAGAATCTAAACACACACTAGTTCTTACTTAGGCATGCCCTCAAAGTATTGTCTGATATGTACAAAATTTATACTCTTAAAAAATTTAGTGCATTACCTGATCGTCCTAATTGCTGACAACTTAACACATGCAAATATTTATGTAAATTATGAGTATTTTTAACTGTAAATGTGTTTTAACTCGTTATATTTTTTTAAATAATCTCGTAATTACTAAACCGTTACTTAATATTCATTTAAATACATAATTAGTTATTATTATGAGACATTTCGTGACGTGATATGCTTAACTATGTATTGCGTCAATAATAAATAATGATAGAGAATAATTTTAAAAAAATTATGAGAATCGAATTCAGTAAATAAAAAAAATTGAAAAACTAAAGCCAATTTTAGTCATACTCGAAATTTGAAGGATAAAAAACAGCTGCATAGTTAATGGATACGATGGGCCTGACAGCCCTTCTTATAGTTAGTGTTAGTTTCCTTTGGGCTTTAGTCCTCCTTAACACAAAAAAAAATGTCTTTATTTATATCTAAAATTTAGAAAAAAATATTGAAAAAACATACTTAAAATTAATATATATATATATATATATATATATATATATAATTTTTTCAAGTAAAATTTAAAATATTATAATTGTAAGAAAAATATTATAAATAATTTAAGCACAATTAATTAAAATAATTGGATTTAATTTTTTAAGAATAAGTTAAAAATAACGTGTGGCTTTTTAAGGAAATCTTTTAAGAGAATAAACTCCAGCTTAATATATAAGGATGGGAGACTTGATTATCTATGATAGGCATTGCTTACTTTGCAGTATAAAAAATTAGGCTTGAAGTACCAAATACTCAGCATTATATATTTTATATATCTTTTTGGATAAGCCAAAGATTTTATTGATTAACTAAGTGATAGTATTATGCAGTTTCTATTGAATGTGCTGTACTGCTGTAGGTAAGAATTGAAAATCGAGATAGAACATAATTATTATGAATCATGCATTATGCCTTGTTACGTCGTAGTTCTCAATCAGTATAAAGTATATATTTCACCAAAAAGTGAACATTACATATTCTATGGCTTCAAATTCGACAGCACAGAGAAAATGTTATAATGATTTCAAAACCAGAAGGCTGTTAACTTGCCCCATGGGGCCTCAGATGATTCTTGGTTGGTTTAGTAAGCAACTAGATGATTATAAGACATGTGGATCCACTTCTAAAATAAACAATCTAGGTGCCCCATTACCTACACTATGTGCCTAAAGAAATCAAATAACAACTTTTCTTTTAGGAGTGGAAATAAGGAACATTCTTTTCTTCAGAGAATGATCTTGGCCTAGACACAAAGTCAGCAACTTTGCCAGAAATCCAAATCAAGTACATTATAATTAACCTGGCAAGCACCACTCCTGAGTTCTATAGGCTATGACTATCTAAACAGAATTTGGATCAGAGACATCCTTCAATTATTTTTTTTGAGGGGGAGGGGGGTGTTAGGGTCTTGAGACATTCTTCAATTCTAATTGATTGATTGGGTGCCAAATCATGAATCTATGAATCAAAGTAGCACATTCACTATTGCAGTTGGGCTCAACCTTCAATCAAACCATGATTCTGATTCCCTACTACATTCAAAACCTAAAAAATATAAAGCTATTTTTTGCCAAATCTTAAGCATTTGTTATGTCTGGATTCAGTAATACTAGGATTTTGAGCGAGTTGTTTGTTTGTCTGTTTTGTGAGTGAGAGTTTCTCCATTGCATTAATGAACTTGCGCAAGTACTTGATGTACTCCGGGAATGTTTCAAGGTTGCAATGACCCCCACCCTTAACCCACAAGGGATCATATTTTTCCTTGGAGAGCTCCCACAATCGCTTACCATGAGACCAATCAACAATATCATCATTTGTTCCCTGTGCACATAATCCCATTAGCAGACAAACAAAATTATGAATTATATTAATTCTTCAAAAAAATGACATATTACATGAAGACAAATATCCATGCCAGCTAAGCTGTTTTGTATGGATTATGGACTTCTGGAAAACTGAATTCATGAACAATGATACATGGCAGCACCAAGTAACATAGAAGTTGCAGAACACCGCCATGAGTTCCAAATGATATCTATTTTTCTTCCTTAAAATTGATTCCATTTACAATGATGACTACTATGCTATATGTTGCTTGGCCTGCTTCAATGAATGAAGTCACAGGTTAACAAACAACCACCATGAGAAATGAAAAGATGTATCAATGTTCTGAAAATCATTGAAATAGTTATGTTGTTGCCTTGATATATGGATATAAAAAAATTATTTAATGTTCTTTTATGTGGCTCAAAATCCTTAGAGACAATATATATATAAATTCTGGTTGGTCACGAGGTAGTTTCTTCAATAGTAGCATTTTCACTGAAATATTAGACAACCATTAACCAACAAGGTTTGCAAACCGAAAAAATTAGACACATACAATTAAGCATTCTACCATTGTCTTTATCTGTTATTAAGCACCAAAAAAGTTGAGTTACCTGTTCTATCAATATTATTAATAAAAAGGGGATATGTAGAAACAGAGCAATACCAAATATTTTTTAAACATCTTTGTAATTCCTCATTAGGAAAATGAGTGCAGGCTACTTCCACGTTCTATACCAACATAAAGGCCTACTCAAGAAATAAAATAGCTAAAAAAACATATTGGAAGAAGAATTTGGAAAAGGCACATTTCATATACCTATGCTTACAAAGATACAAATCTGATAATATAATAGATACTGACATTACTTAGTAGCCTTATCATATGATGTAATCAGATTATCAAGTTATCAACCTTCCACTGAGCATGCATATCATATTGAACATCATTTACACATTTTATATCTGTCTTCAAAGTGCAGATTGCTCTGTAACTTGAAGTAGCTTGCAAAAAACAGAGTAATACAATAAAAATAGGAAATGATATCATCTGCTGTCCGCAGTATTGTTTCAGTTTTTACTCTAAAACCTATTGCACTTTACATCAGTAATTTATCTGCTTTATTGCTTTTAAGAAGCTGAATATATTGAATCAAAATTTTACCATCGAGTTCACATAATATTCAAGACTTTCTTCAAACAGATGGTAAGTATGATGCAAGTATGCAACAACAATAAATGTCTAAAATATTCCAATACTTCTTGATAGAAGAAAAATTATCCTCCATAGATGGAAACGCCATCAGGCTTCCTAAGCACACAGACTTTTATATTTATATGGTATCTTGTAGTGGAAAAAAGAAAAGAAAACAGAAGTCCAACCAAATCAGCCTCCTAAAATAACCTAATATTGATGCTCAAAAGTCAACATCAGAATAAGCACTTTTGACACTTTGCATTGCTACATAATACACATGCAATCAAACATTCAGATAATTGAACACTTGCAATCTTTTTCCAAGACTAGAGTTTCAAGTAAATGATGAATTAACTTAAATACAGTATCAATCTTTTTATTTTAATTCAGGGCTCAGCCAAGCCTCTATATGAACAACTCATTGTCAGACCTAGGAAAACAAGAAAGCAATCACTCCAGGACCGAAGCTCAACAAAGAAGTTGTTGATCAGTTTTAAGGGACAAAAAGAAACAGAACTGCAGAAGTTGATTAAAAACATAGATGAGAACACACTTACATGTATAACAAACACTGGACAGTTGACATGTCGAATTTTGTCTATATTCTGAAATGATAAAAGGGAATTTTGTTACTACAAAGTTCAGCACCAAAGGAGTACAGCAGTACAAAAATCATGAAGAACACTTAAAGTAAAACTTACTTTGAAAATGTCAAACCAAAATGTCATCTTGACAGGGTACAAGACCCTTATCCCTGAAAGGATGGCACTGTGAAGAACAACACCTCTCAACTTCTGCAACTTAGAAGCCAAGTGTAGCGTGGGTCCACTTCCAACCGATTGACCGTACAAAATCAATTCTTCTTGCTTAATTCCGTACTCGTTCTTCAAACAATTATATACAGCCTCTATGTCGTAATAGGTGTTGAACTCAGATGGCTGCCACAGTTGAAGAGATAATCACAAACATAGTTCAAAGAAAATTTCATTATGAAACAAACTACAAAAGAATAAAGGGGAAAAAAGGAAATCAGACGAATTGCATACCTTACCTGTAGATGCTCCATATCCTGAATAGTCATAGCTGCAAATACAACACAAAGTTGAACGAAAATTCAGACAGAGCTTTTGTTCACACACAAAAAAAAATTCAAAACTAAATACCTTGTAAGCTGTCAAGTCTAGCAAAATAAACATTAAAAAAGAAAAAAAATGAAAAAAGAAGAAAAAGGAGAGATGGAAGTGAAGCAAATATATTATTATGCTTGAGTTTACAAACAAAGTAAAACACCAAGTTTTGTGCAAGCTTAAGACACAATTGCCATTTTTATAACATATGTAGCAACCTTTTTTGTTAATCAAATAGTACACACAATTTTTTAGCGGGGGTTGAGGACAGAGACAACACAACACAAACATAAACGAAGATATTCAAACTAACAAACCAAAATTTGACCAAAAAACAACAACATAAAGAAACATGTCCAAAGCCGCACTTTTTGATTCCATACATGCAACAGAGAAGAAAAACAGAAAACAAATTCGAGGCGAAAGAAGAAGAAGAAGAAAAGAGAACCTCATGATATTGACACGGAGGTGAGCTCTGAGCTCGATGAAGAGGTCGTACATCTGACCCAAGTCAGCGGCATTACCGTGAGAGTAGAGGACGGTGAACCTGGCAAAAGGGTGTTTCCAGAAGGTGGCGACGATCTGGTTGCCACCTTTGGTGTGGAGAATGTGAACGTCGACGTTTTTGTCGGCGGTGACACCCGACACCACCACCCTCCCATCCTCCTCTCTGCATACGTCGTACGTCGGTGGCTCTGGCGGGAAAAACGCGAATTTCGCCGCCACTGTTCCCGTCACATTGCCCATTTAATTAATTTAACACTTCAACGAAACGATGGAGGGAGGCAGAGTCTCTTCGGATTTTGTTTTCTGGCCGCTTCTTCTCTCTTCTTCTATTATTATTACTATTTTGTGTGTGGGAATGAAAATAATAATAATAATAATAAGATAAAAAAGAAAAGTTGTGTTGTGTTGTGTGTTTTAAATTTGAACTAGTTATGGTTTTGTGTTTGAGAAAAGAAAGAAAGAGGATGATGGTGTTCCTGTGTTGTGTTGTGTGTTACTTGGGATGATGGAAAGGTGTTGGAGTTCCAAGTGGCTTCTGACGAAACCGAAGGAGGAAAGTGAAGAGTGGCAGAAAATACTCAAAATAGATCCGACCTAAGCGGGTGAGCTGGAACTGCTGATGCCCAGGACCATCCATCTTTCCTTTCCTTCTTCTTTCTCTCTCACCCTTTCACATTTCTCAATTTTCAATTCAATAATACTCATACATCAAATGCAAGCAAAAAAAAAAGGTGTTTTTTAAGTTCGTAAATTAACTGATATGATATTATTTTATTTTAATTAATAACTTTGTGTCTTCTAAGTTATAAATATACAGTTGTTGTATGAAAGATTTGAAAAGAAGATATTATCGTTTATAATAACAAAGATGTTATCAAATTTGAATAACACATATAATTTAGACAAAAAAAGAATTTATCAAACATGTTTAAGTGATATAATTTATTTTTCTTTTCGATCAATGTTATTAGTTGATTAATTTTATTAAATGAAAAAAAAATTGAATTTATGATTTCTCTTCTCCTTTTAATAATCAAATTAATATTATAACTCTTTAAACATCATAATTTTTAATTATTTGTAAATAAATTTTCATATTTAAATATTGTAAAGAAAACAAACAAAAGAAAACTTTATTTCTTTAAATTGTTTTTCTAATTCACCTGAATTTTAATTCACTTATTAGTTTAATTTATGTGAGATTGTTTTAATTTAATTAATAATCTATACTAATTAGGCCTAATTTGGTTTAACAATATTCTAATAGTCAAAAATTAGAATTGAGCAAATTGATATGAAAAACTTTCCTATAATTTCGGGGTAGTCTAAACCTTCCTTATCCTCTTGTCTAAGGATAATTTTCCTTTCAAATCATAAACAATTCTCACATCTTTATTATTGAAATCATCTATAAAGCTCAGCTAGCAATAGAAACAAAAATAGTTGATTTCTCTCTTTCTTTTTTTACTCTTATCCTAATTGACTTGAGTGTTAGAACATTACCTTGAGCGTTACAATCTTTATAAATTTTATTTGACATTATACAACTAAAATATCCATAAATATAAACTCGTACGAAACACGTGATCATTTGATGGAGAGACAAATAAAAAATGTTTTAAGATATTAAATACTTATTTTTATTTGATATTTTTTATCCAGTTGCAATTATTTTAAATTCAATGTAATTTTCTGATATTAACATCCTGTTTTCTTTAACATTATAAAATTATTTTTTGTAATTTTTTAATGAAAAATACATTAAATATAAAGAAATAATTAAGGTTAGTTTAAACACATGTTTTAATCACTTTAACTATTTTAAAATTAATTTCATTAGAATGAATCGTGTTATGATATATTACCTGCGTTGTATAAGGGAATGCCGTCCGTTTGAGGGCATTTACCTCCTTTTTACGGTACTATCATGAAAAGACAAACTTGCCCTTCAAAGATTGTGATTTGATGTGGGTTTGGGTCCATGACATTTACGAGCAATGCTTGGGTTCGGTATGGAAATGTAATACGACAATACAGATGAGATGAGGATAAGACTAAATTAAATATATGATTTGCCATGGAACAATCCATTACTAGATTTGATTTTTATTAGATTTGTCTCTTGTTGCTAATATAAAAAGGATAACTTATATCCATAAAATGGATATACCATAAGAAGACTAACAATTAATATAATGAAAAAAGTTAGAATAAAACACTCATTTTTCATGAAATAACACCAACTCCCCCTGCTTTTCATAAATATTTTTTTTTAGAATATATGTAATTGATATTTTAAAAAACTAACATAAATATTTTAAACTAACTACAATGAAAAATGTTAAATATAAGTAAAATAGTACGCTTCAACAAAAAAAAACATAAGATGATCTCACTATTTAAGAACACGCGAGAGAGTTCTATTCTAATAAAAAAGATAAATTAATATTATTAGTTCATTTTAAACTTTTAATTTATATTTAATAACACGCAAAATATTGTGTTGTAGATAAATTATAGTATTTCCTAGCATTCTCCTTATTAAATATATTTAGTTATTTTCCAAAGTCACGAGAAATAATATATTGTTAACATTGTTCTTGTGTGACAAAATGCGAACATTACAAAGTTCTGGTAGGATTTTGATGAATAATGACTTGAGAAAAGAGCAAATTTTAACTTTTAAACCAGCTTACTTAATAAATTGGATAGAAACACGTACTCATAAAAAAATGGTTAGAAACACGTTCTTTGAAAGGTTTTATGGACCAAATATGGGAGATATTTTTAACATTTGATCATAAATTAGTATTTGACTAAAAAAAAGGAATATAAGTTAGTTTTAGTACATTCTCTAGTAAATATAATATGTTTTATAAACAATTTTTTTTAATGCGTAGTATATTAGATTTTAGGGCAAAACATTTAAAATATTTAATTTAAAACAATGTGCCAGTGGTTAACAGGGTCGAGAAGGAAAGATGAAGATTGAAGACGTAATACTGTAATAGAGTTCATGGTGCGTCTAGATTCGGTCAAAGGTGGCAGAGGATCTTCAAAGAAAGAGGGCCAAGTGTGGCAGAAGGGTGTCAAAAATGTCAGAGTGGACATTCCGTGTTTATCTTTTTTCTTTTGAGAAAATTACAATTTGTTATCGTCAGAAATATCTTAATTATAAACTACTCTTTTGCAAATTAATTCTTCCTTCTTAGTTCTTACAAATCATATTTAGGTGAGTTTTTTAAACCTTAACATTTTACCAAACGACGAAAGTTGATTTTGCCAGCTGTGGGGAAGGATAATTTGACCAAATTCTTCATTGGTCCTCCTATGTTGTTGCATAATTACCAAGCTAATCCTTTTTATGGTTACTTGCTATTGATGTTAGGAAACCTGCTTTGACATAATGAGCAAGTTATATATTTACTCCCAAGGTTGGGTATGGTGAATTATGGCATTATTATTATCACTATCACTTCTTTTTTTCCCAAGAAAAGTACGGAAGCTCAATTCTTTTGGCTGAAGCCTAAAATTAATCAAACAGGTAAAGTGGATGAGTTTCTTTGTCAACAATTATTTAACCATGTTTAACCTTTTAAAGTATTTTTTGAAAATTGAAAGATTCGAATACATAACTAGAAACATATGTATATCAGTATATGTAAAAAAAAAAAAAAAACCTAGAAATACATGAAGCTGTGGCTCAATTAATATTTTTGTATGCTTCGAACAGTTAGACATATGCACGACCTATACTTTTCTTCCTTAAGCTTGAGATAAAAATTCAGTCATTGTCCCTATAAAGGCTAGCGTGCTAGCTCCTAAATTAAAAAGTTTTACGAGTGATGGATCTGCATTTTATGGAACTTGAATGCTTGATACAAATAAAAATATAAAAGGGTGCTGTAAAAAAAATTCGTATGGAATGAGCTAACCACAAGTCCACAATAACAAGGAGAACGCTGATTGTTCGTCAATTTAATTTTTATCCTTAGTACCGTTTTCCCTATCAAAAACAATTGTTTTACATAAATTTTCACGTCTTAACTTACTCTAAAAAATACTATTTGATAAATAGAATCACAATTTTATTAGTTTACTTAATGATTGTTTATGTTATTTCATAATATGATAATATTTTGGGAGGAATAAACCCAACAATGGGTGTGAGAAATGGGATATCATGCACCATCATGTCGTATTTCTCCTATAGTGAATATGAAGCTAAAATAAAATAACTCAGACTAACACACCTTCCAATAATTATCTTTTTCAAAATTTAAACTTTAGACAATAGAGAGAGCGGCTTACTTATCAGTACATAACCTAACACTTGTAGGAAATTATGAATAATCTTTTATCAAGAAAATGATGATTTTTTTTATAAAAAAAGATGCCGCTGTAGCTTTAGCTGAGCTCCAATAGTACAACTCTAAAATTAATGAAAAATATATAATGTACAGAATTCAGAATTTTAATAACAATTATCTAATTATAATTATAACAATGATGAAGCAAAATAGAATACAGCTGTCAATAAGTCGTTAGTTTGAACACCAATGAATTTGATCTTTTTAACTAAGGTTCCGAGTTTAAAACTTGTAGATGAAAAAAACATAATTGGAAGAAAAGATCTCATTAAAGATGTTCAATCAAATTCATTAGTAAAAATTAATCATCCATTAATGAATACTTTGTGTCAAAAACATAATAATAAGAAACAGAGTACAACGGTTAGCCGGCATTTTATGCTGCTAGCAAGTTTTAACTCCATCTACTAAGACCGTAGGCTAAGTTAGAATTGAGTTCTAGACAATAAATGACTTGTCAAAGAAAATGGAAATATTAAATAGACCAAAATGTTGGCTTTATGGTAGAAAAGCTAGATAGGCAGGTGACGAGAAACTAAATTGACTAATCTTTAAGAGGAGGGACCGCTGTGGTAGAGAAGTAGGAATCCTAATAAATGAAGGAATAATGTTAATGCTCTCTCAAAATTGATGAGGAGAAACGTATACAGTATGGATCAATGAATCAGAGTTCTCTATCAAATGGACACTAAAATAAGGCCAATAGGGTGGGGCATTTGCTGTCACATTCACCACACAATTATAAAATGGTTCCCCAAGATTTTACAATAAAGTCATTAGCAATTTTTAGCATGGTAAGAATCAACGTCAATGTTTTACCAAGGAAAGTGATTAGAGTTACTTTAAGCTTTCTTTTTCACTTTATTTTCTGTTATCTAATGGCTGTAAAGGAACCAGACGAGTCAAAAAACAGCCCATAGACTGCTTGGAATTCGGTGCACCAAACCTTCAGAAAGCAAGAGAGAAAAAAGACGGTGCCAAATAATTTTTACTGCACACTTTTATGGAAAGCTTTATAATATGATTATTATTATTATTATTATTATATGGTAGGAAGAAAGATGCTTGGCTAATGGCTAGTGTTGACAAATGACAACAGAAAGGAATCTATATAATATGATAGTAAATGGTATTCGTGTCATATGTCATTCCCCAATTGCATGGTTAATCGAGGAATTCTAGGAAATGGGTCATTTCTTCCATGTGAGTGAAACTTTTTTCATAACTTAATAAAAAAAAAAAAAAAAAGAGAGAGGATACAGCCAGCATCAAATCATTAAAAGTTTGGTCAACCTTCAGTATCACAGTCTCTTTATCCTTTACTTTGGAGCCAAAAGTCATGGGAGACATTTCATGACCAAATGGGATCACAGCCATCTGCCAAAGCACTGCAATTGTCACTGGGTCCAGAAAAAAAAAAAAAAGCAAACGTGAAAATGATCTACTCCAAACCTATCAGCTGCTGAATCCTGTACAGTGCTTACAAAAGAGAGTAAATTTTGGACAATAAAATGGCACCACATGCAGACAGTGCCAGGTTAAAAAGAATAGGCACCATGACGGCACAATGGAACAGCCTGGGTAATCCAATAGACCCACCTACATCATTCAACATCTATCCAAATGTAAGGACAAGCAAAAGAAATACGTGTCCTCAATGCTATAAAGAAAATAATTACACGAACCCTGCATATTTGAATTGCCACATAGAATGGAGGAGCGGTACAAGCAATAAATCACCACCTATATAAGGGGGAATTGGTATCAGAGCATGTGCCATTTGTCAAGTCTATACAGTAGTTACTAACATTAAATACGATGTATTCATCAGTATCGAGGCATATTTCACCCCTGACTTTATTTATCTATACGCATTAAAATCCATGTGACTGAAGCAGGAACCTAAATGTGGAGGATGAGGATCCTAGTCGCTCTTAAATAGTATGTGCTCTTCTTCTAATGTGGTCCTATCTTCGACAACCGAGACCCAACTTTCTGCAATCTTGGCAACTCTTCCTTCCGAAATCTCAACTAAAGTAAAGGCTCTTCTTGTACCTTTTGCCTCTGGTGAGGAAAGGGCACTTTCATCATCTAAGCTTTTCTTGTCTTCATCACCACCCAACCTTTTGACCCTTGGAACAATTGCCCCATTCAAGTATATGGTGTTATCAGCGCCAACCACAATCATTTTCCTAAAGCCATTGCCATATGCCAGCTCTTTGTGCATGTGACCGAACACAACCAATGGAATGGATACCTGATTGTTCTCCTTTAGCAAGGATATTGCTTGTGCTAGATCTGTCATATAAACATATTAGACTAGGTTAAAAAAAACGGAATCACATTTTTTTATCTGATTTCATTATCTCCATCACTCTTGGCAATTTGTATCTAAAGGTACAGGTCCACCAAAACTGAACAAGGCCTGCAGAATCACTACTATAATTTGATGTGGGAAGATTATACACGGGATTGTTGAGTGCCAAAACCACAAAAGTACATATTACCTGGGTCACCATAATCACCATCACCCTCAAATTCCCAATCCTTTCCACATATATCATTTATATCAGAACCAAGGCCTAGACAAAGTTAAAATTCAAATATCATGCTTTGTACCAGATGTGACAGACTAGCACCACCAGAGCTGATATTAAAATTGAAATGCTGTGTTTCACCTGTGGGTCCATTATGTGCAAGTAATATAAGAAAATGATCCTCTGGTGTGCCAAGAGCAGCTTTCTGGATTCTCTTAGCACTCTCATCCATGTCTTTGACTCCGTATCTATGACAATGCTCAAAATTGATAAAATTGATTTTGAGCTACAATGGAAATTATAGGAATAGTAAAACACCACATAATATAATCTCCTTCACAAGTCATAAAAGGCTATCTAAGTCTAACTCTACTTTTACTGTGGCTTAGTGTTGTCATAATAATGGATAATTAAATGAGGCAAGACAAGATTGGACAAGAGAAATACATTAAGAGCAAAAAAAGATAACACTATGACTAACTAACTGTTTGAAAATTGTATAATATTCTTTCAAAGTGATCACATAATAGAGCAAAGTGGTGTGATTGGTGAACTTAACTCTTTTTTGTAGGCATTAGAAGCTAAGGTGGAAAGCTGAAAACATTAAATACATTTTTGAGCCTTTTGATAATCGAATTGTCTATGATTACTTCATTACAATACACACCTTGCCGAAAGAAGGTTTTTCCGAAACATTGCTTTACCCCCAATAGAAAATGGTCGTCCACCAACAACGCTTACTTTTATTTGAGGGAAGTCTGAACGTTGATAAGCCACGTGCTCCTTACCAAGGCTGAGATTCAC
Source organism: Glycine latifolia (assembly GCA_013407115.1). Classification (NCBI taxonomy): domain Eukaryota; kingdom Viridiplantae; phylum Streptophyta; class Magnoliopsida; order Fabales; family Fabaceae; genus Glycine; species Glycine latifolia. The sequence goes on from CM023947.1 coordinate 7,321,226, forward strand.
ATTGATAGATTCATTTATCAACAAATTTTCTAAGAATCTCTCCATAAATAATAAAAGCATTATAAGTGAACTCATAAGGAAATTGACCATGACAGGGATTGGGGGAAAAAACAAAGCTGAGAAATGTGTCAATCTACACTTTTAAGTAGTCAACTTTCTTCATCAGTATTTGGTAACTTCTCTACACTTCACAAGTTTATGGTACAATGAAAAAGTCATCATAGATATCTTAAAATCATTTTCAAAATTTAAACCTATGGACAATAAAAATTGAAAAAAATACGAAATGAGGGTGAGCCCTGGCACAGCGGTAAAGTTGTGTCTTGGTGACTTGTGGGTCATGGGTTCGAATCCGGAAATAGTCTCTTTGCATATGCAAGGGTAAGGCTGCGTACAATATCCCTCCCTCTTACTTGCGCATAGCGTGGAGCCTCCGGGCAATGGGGTACATAGTTTAGTAAACTCATGAACGAAATACTTCACTCATAGCATTATATAAGCATATCAGCAACAGAAACATAAAATTTGTTTTTATCAAGAATAAATTCAAATTTCAAAATAATTTGTAATGCACAAAGTCACATTGATGTAGATTAGAGAAAATTTTCCCAGAATAAATTGAATCCTTATAGATAATAAGCTTACCATTCTAGCTGAAGCTGAACTTTATCCTTCTCCTTGCTAATATTTGAATCAAAGTGTTAGTTTACGATTGGAATAGAAATCAGCATTTGCAACTAGCACCTACTGGGAAGATAACAAACTTCAAACAAATTATACGTTTAACATACTATAAAACTAGTACTCTTAAAAAGATTAAACAGATGGAATTGCCTTTGTGTGTGTGCGTGTGCGCATTGTGCACGTTTTTATGGGGGTGGTGGGACATGAAAGGTGTATTGTACGCATACATTGTAAGTTTACTGTCCTAGCATTGTATCTTTTTTTAAAGGAAATCTTATTAAGTCTCGTGGAAGAATCTAACAATGTGAGCCTTTCCAAAAAAAGTATATTAAACCACACACAAACACATGATGATTCCAGGACAAACATGTAAACTTCACCTTCTAGAAAACTGTTTAGTAAACCAGGCGTCGTGGTTTCCCAATATAACTGCTTTAGCAAATTCAAGATTCACAACACTCTTAATGACTTCAAGATTTTCTTCACCAAAATCACCTAACAAAATTGAATACATGACAATTGAAAAAGGATGGAAACAATAATAAAGAGATAAATCATATAACAAATTAATCATAATAAATCATAACAGTTATAAAACAAAGATAAATTAACAGGGCATAAACTTGGCACACACTGACATGCTGATTTGTTCAGGTCTCTGGCTATTAATGCAAATCATAAACAGATCAATGCCATGGCATTCAATTTTTAACATGGACACTGATTTTTCATAGGTGTACACCAGCTATTTCCATACCAATTAAAATAGGCAATGAGAATGCAAAGGCACTTAAATGCATTTAAGATTAATCACCGTAGTGTGATAGGTTGATCAGTAACAATGAAACTTGCCTGTAAACAGCACCAAATCTGTCTGCAGCAATATAGGTCTAAATTAGATTGATAGATCAGATATACATATGTATGCTTGTTAAATTAGTTCATACAGTATAAATTAAAGAAAAAGACATGACAATATAAATTAACAAAATGTAAACTCACTACATAAAACCATACATGACTAAATCAATTTGGACATTTATACTCAAATGACACAACTCCAATCACTGTTGGTTTCTCTAACACAAATGATTACATGAAGTATTACTTTGTCAGGAACAGGTAAAATTGGAGCACGTAATTTTTTGAAATTGAAAATTAAGGGTGAAAGCAATATAATCTAGCATGGAAATTTAGAGGAATCTGGGAGGAAGATAAATGAGGAACCTTGAACCTTCAGTTCACCAAAAGCAATCACTACTATTAAGTATTGGTGTTTAAGGGGTTTGGAAGTAAGAATCCTTGCATTGGTTAATTCAAAATAATAATAACAAATAAGTGACAATCATTTTCCTCTGTAGGACTTGAAATGAAATTTGTATTTCACAACAAGGTAAGATTTTCTAAAATCCTGTGGCATATGAAAACTAAGCCTCAGTTTTTCCCCCTTTTGGTGGGGTAACCAAAATTATTATTTGATTTATGAACCTATCATGCATTATAATTATCATACTTTTTTAGTCAAGGTTAACACTTAACACGTACAATGTATACATTTCGGGGTTTGGGAATATGAAAGGGAACATAGACCACACAACATAACCCTACCGCACCGAGGATTGAATCAAAAGGCATGTGGGTTGGCAGCGGAATATAATCAATCAATACATGCATAAGCCTTTTTAATCAACAGGGAATAAAAGTGGAAATAGGCAGAATGGAGAAAAAGTACCTGCAAGAACTCAAGTGCTTTCGAATCTTGTTCAAGGTTCCAGTAATCATGCTTCAGAAAACCCCCCAAAATCAGGTAATTGGAATCGTTCCAATATTAGTAAACATGTTAAGTGAAAGTTGTGTTAGGAAAATTGGAACTGTAAGGATAGTGGGAAGAGGATACTTTACCACATCACCGACGATGGCAATTCGAATAGAGGACGCGGCCATTGAAGAGCGAGAAAGGTTGACCTTCGGGCTCACACAATGATTGAGGGTGTTGGAAGAAGAAATGGTAGGCGCGTGAACAAACGAGCTCAACATGGGCACGGACAACTTTTATTAAGAGAAACTTTTTGAAATTACTAGCATTATGCAGACATGGAGAATTAGCCTTTTATTATTTTTTATTTTAATTAATATATAATATTAAATTATTTTAAAGTAAATATATCTTTTATTAATATTTAAATTTTAAATATATTTACTTTAATATTTATTATAAAAAAAGGACTATAAATTTTACTAACATTAATGAAATTAAGTACGGTGATGTTTTTTTATATAAAAAGAATAATGATGTTTATTTTTATTTTAACATTATTGATATTTTATATTTTTAAATAAATATATATAAATTGATAATTTAGATAATAATTCTTAAATATGAATATTCTACTAAATATTAATGATTTTTTAAATATGATTTAATATTGTGTTAGTAAAATTATTCTTAGATTTACTATGAGATAAGGTATATGTGTAATTTTCTTTTATTATTATTCTTGTTAGATGAAAATACATTTTGTGTTCACTGGTACCTACACACAAATATGTATGTTAAGTGAATATTAATGAATTTTATCAATATGATAATTTAACTTTTTTAACAAATATATTTATCAATTAGATGATTGTCGCTTGTAATATAATCCTTTTTTTAACAAATATAGTATCAATATTTAGAGTGAATATTGGTAGTATGATGTCTTATATTAACATATAATTTATTGATAAATATATTTCTAGTCGGTAGTGTTATTGTAGTTTCTATTATTAAAATAAAGAAATAAAAATATTTAAAATAATAAAAATATTATAATATAAATAAATAATTGTAGTTTTGTTCCGTTTGATCTATGGCACCAACCTACTGCATCTATGATTACACCCCTCACACCCCCATATATCCAATGGTTGAGATGTAATTATCAGCAACATTTAATTTAATAAGAGGATCAATGGGCAACATCCGTTTATTAGTGCTAAGAGGTGATTTTACAATTATTTAAATTAACATTGATTAGTAACAGGAATTTTTAATTTAATAATGATATAAAATTTATAAATACCTTCTTAAAAAATGATAAATTCTATCACATTAACCTAAATGCATGTTTTTATGGGTGTTGTCTCGTTTGAATTTTTCAATATACATTTTATCTTCATTTTCTTGAAATGAAAACAATCTCGTAATTGGATTAGAATTACAATGTGTGTCCTTAAAATATTAGTACTGCTCAGATCTGAATTCTCAAGCACATGCACATATCTAGTTAATAAGCTTTAACTGTAATAAAAATTTCAAAAGAATAAATATATTTAAGAGAGAAAATTTCTATACAATAAATATCATGATAGCTAAATATTGTTAATATTTTATTTTATTTACTGTCAAATATGTATCATATACAATAATCATAGTGAGTACAATAACTTAAAATATCTAGCAATTATTATATTTTGAATTACATTATATATAATATAATTATCATGCAATTAGTAAATTTGTACATTTTAGCCCGATCAATTTAAAATGTTTGCATTTTTAGATCCAATCACATTTAATTAAATGAGTTTAAATAAATTATCATTTATTAATTATAAAAATAAATGAAAATGTATTTGTTAATACAAGGTAAATAGTCATTTTCGTCATTGAATGTGTAAAGTACTGACAAATTCATCCTTAAAAGATGAAAATTCAAATTGTTGTCCTTGAAAGTGAAAAAAATGTGACAAATCTATCCATCCGTTAACTTTCGTCCGTTACCGTTAATATTCAGGAACGGATTTGTCAGCTCTCTACCCAAAATATAATTTAATCTTCATATTTTCCATATATTTCTAGTTATTGCAAGCATAAAGTTATAATAAACACTTAAAAAGTTAGAAAATCAAGCATAAGTTAAAATAAACATAATAATAAATATAATATTAATTAATAAGCATAATTTGTATGTTGCTCTAAAATTTATATTTAACAACATTTGATCATGAAAAAATCAAGTTGGGTCTCATTTTTTTATAAGGATTAATTTAATGACTGTGTATTTTAATTTGTTGGAGCTTCATATTTTTGGGTAATTATTATCTCATGTTTTTGCTTTGAAATTTCTAATGTGACAGTATCATACCCAAAATATGAAATTCAAACAAAAATATACAGTCATTAAGTTAATTCTTACCAAAATAAACAAGACCTAACTTGATTTTGTCATTACCTAATGTTGTTATAATAGAAATTTCAGAACAACAAACAGATTATGTTTATTCATCAATATTATACTTATTATTATGTTTGTTTTAACTTATACTTATTTTCCTAATTTTAAGTATTTATTATAATGTTATGCTTGCAATGATTAAAAAAGAGAGAATATAAAGATTAAATTATATTTTGGGTAGAGAGCGGACAAATTCGTCCCTAATATTAATAATAACGGACAAAAGTTAACAAATAGATAGATTTGTCACACTTTTTTCACTTTCAGGACAAAAATTTGAATTTTCATCTTTCAATGATAGATTTGTCATTGCCTTACACATTCAGGGATGAAAATAACTATTTACCCTTAATACAATTCAAACTCATGTAAATCCAAACAATAAATTTTAGGAAATTTTTGAAAATAAATAACTTCTTTAATTAATTCATAAAAACTAAAAATATAAGTATTTACATAATGTTCCTCAAATTATAATTTTTATATAATAAAAATAATTAATATATTAAAATAAATATAAAACTATGAAAAGTACCCAAAAAAGTTAATCCATATTTATTAATTTTCAGTCAAATTTAAACTTTAATTAACTTAAACAATTCATTCAAATGATTTTATCTTTATTGTTATCCTAGTTATATAATAGATAATTTTTTAGATCACATCAAATAATTAAAAATTTAAATGATTCAGAATTATGCTGAAAACAAAAATAAAGATTATTAAGATCTATTGTGCAAATCGTTTCATATTGTAGAAGATTATTTACTCCTATTTCGATGACAAAAGAAGAGGACAACCACCAATCTCATGACAGATATCGACAAGAGAAAGGAATAATCGGCGACCTCACAGCACAACCGCATAAGGGTTCTGGTATCAAGTTTTAGTGTTTGCCTGATTGGAGAAGGGAAAAAAATCATTTTTCTTTTTCTATTTCCTAGTTAAAACGTGTTATGGATGTTTGTTGACCGGCCTTAAACCGTTATTTGATGTTTCCATTTTGTGCTCATGTAGGATCAGACACTTGCCTGATTCTGCATACTACACACAAAATTCAAAACAGTAACTAAAAAGAAGTACAAATGATTCGTATGCAGAAAACAAAATAAACAATAAGAGAGAAAACTTGAACCTAATACTAATATGTTGTTTTGTGATGTTAATGCATACAGATCCATATGTGGTGGCAATATTTCTGTTGAAAGCCGTTCTACCGAGGAAGATATTGTTGATGTTGATACATCGATACAATTTAAGAATATATCAGACTCTTTCATGAATCTTCCTATAGACTCATATCCCCTTGTGATAACATTTCGGAAGTTTGTAATGCTGCTAGTTGGGACTGAGGGGATCTCCTATTTTGACAGATTCATTGATGCCTTGTCTTCTGATGGTCATATTGGTGTAAGATCTGTTGCTCTGGAAACATTCATCCAGAAGAAATAGGTGATCTATAAGGCTATGGCTGGTTTGATTCACTGTATTAGCTCCGTTTTAATACAAAATATACTAAGAAGCTTGATTCCTCCAGAGTGTTCATTGAAATCATGTCCCGCATAAATGGGGTATGCTAGCGGTGGAAGCTAGTGATGGTAAGCTAAGTCATGAGGAGTATCTTTCATGATTTGAAAATCGAACATCAATTCTTAGCAGGCAGAAAAGAGATATCATATATAATGTTTATCAAAGTTATGAGAAAATGAAGAATGATAAAGGGGATTTTGATTTGGCTGACATTGTTAAGTGATTACATATCAGAAAATATTAAAACAACATATCTAATAGATTTTACATCCAAAATATCAAGAAATATTTGTATTCTTAAAAAAAATTAAGTTTATTAAATCTAACATAAACATACATTCACTAGTTATTATGAACTCTGAAACTTGTAAATAAAATTTATGACATGTAAAAACCCATTAGATAGGGTTGGTATAGTGGTGAAAAGTTAAATATAATATATGAGACTATAGGTTCAAACAATGGTACATTAAAAAATAATTTATGACATTTAAAAACATTTCAAATCTATGTCAAGGCAACAAAATCATGTCAAATTAAAGGAATGATATAAAAATAATATTTTGTTATTTTTCTCTAAACATAACATGACTTAGGTCATCTCGGTATCTTTGGAGTTTCTTATTTGATGTGATAATCAAAGAAACTATTTTTTATATTTTACCATATTGGAGATGGTCTAGGTGACAAATTGAATCCCTTAAAATTAAGCTTATTGTACAAGACCCACCAAAATTTAATAAGAATCTCAAATAAGCTCTTATCGCGGGAGATGACCTTAATAACTTTATTTCAAATATGCACTTAATATATGTCTATTTTCACGTTGCATTCAACTTAAAGTTAAAGAGATGTTTTAGTTCATCATATTTTTTGTTTAAGTAGAATTGAATTTGAATCTATTAAACAGAGTCATAAATTTAATCCTTATAAAATTAAAAAAAAATGATTAAAACAAGAAATTTTATTATAGATGTGTTGATTCTCAAGAAAATATTAGTCATGGATAAAGTTAAATGATACATCACAACTTAGTTCATGACAACAAATTGATACTTGTCAGTTTAGAAGCTTTGGAATGCACATTAAATAGAAAAACAAACACGGCCTTAAAGTGTATGAATTCTCTCTCTTACTTCATTTTGAAGTCATAGCTTGAACACAACTACATGATCAGCTAAGAAAATTCAATTGAGAAGCTGATTTTAGCAAATGGTCAATCTCAAGGCACGTTGTAATCCAGCTAGCGAATAAATGTTTTGTATTTTCTTCTTTAAAAAAGAAGTCTTTTCATTTTATCCGGCTATCCGCTAGATTACATGCATGTATCATGCTATATGTATTGTAGAACTAATTTAATTTAGGAATTGCTTGCTGACTTATGGCGCTTGGAAGTTCATATATATTATAATTCTCAAATCTCAACTATTGATTTACCTCCTTGAGTATTAGAAAGGACGAGCAAAATCGCCAAATTAAGATAATAAATTAGAGTTTCTTTTACGAATATATAATATATGCACTCATAGTGTAAAGCTTTTGATATTATTTTTTAATTACAAATTATTATATATGAAAAATTTGTTGATTTTTATAATGATTATTTAAAAGTTATATTAAAAATAATTTTTTATTGATTAATAGTATAAAAACTTTTATATTGATAGTATATGTCAATTAAATTTTATATAATTAATTATTTATAATACAATAGGATATAAATAAAATTAAGATACTTTTTGTTTTATTTTTTTTTATCTTGAGAATGATACTTAATTTTTTTTATCATTTCATATGCTTTTCACTCTCTGTTTTTTTATACTTCTACTTTAAGTAAAGTTTTCATTCGACTTGTGCATGAAAAAAATCTTTGTTGAGTGAGCTAATATCATCATGTTATGAAAGGGTGTTTGTGAGACAGTTTGGATCAGTTTTAACTAAATATAGGATTTGATCCAATTAAATTTGATCAATTTGGTTCGATTCGATTTTCACAAATTTTTTTTGAAATTCAACCCATTCATAAATGTTTCGATTTGGTTTTGGACAATGAATTACCCATTTAAATTTGATCTTTTTTCTTCTTCTTAGAATTACTATTTTATATCATAATTCATCCAAATATCTAATACAATTAATTACAATATTATCAAATGTCTGAAAGTAGTAAAATTAATTCATTTAATACCATCAACATAATATTCTAAAATAGACTAGTACAAATTAAAACAAAATATTTTTCAACGAGATTTAATATAATAGTTTGATTTACAATTAAAACAAAACATTTGCAGTTTCAATACTTGAAATTCCAATATTAACGTATTTAAAGTCAAACCAAAACATTCTAAAAATATTGATTGGTGTTGATCATATCTATAAATCTAAATCCATGACTTAAACAATACATGAACGATTTTGATCAGTTCGATTCGATTTTGATCAAAATACATAAATAATCAAACCCAAACTGTTTGGATCGATTTGAATAAATTTAGATTCATATATGACCCGTAGTAGTGAACACTCCTAATATTTACTAATACTCACCAAAGAAGATTGTTTGAAAAATGCGTATATATAGTTTTTTTTTTACATCTTATTTTTTTTGGTACATATACGTATATATACTTTAGGAGGGAGAGAAAACCGTTACATTCTTTCCTAAAATAAAGTAATCGCCATAAAATAACCATTCAGTACGAGTTTGACAATGCTTTATCATATTGTTGAGTTCCTAATCAGAATGAAGCACGAGTTATTCTTTATTCGAAAACCTATTATGTAAATCAAGTTTTCAACCATTTGACTTCAGAAACAAAATCAAGCTAGCGAGTATAGAAACACGTTTATGTACTTGGTTCGACGTACAGCCAGAGAATCCATAAACATTCTGTCCGTATACCCTACATTAAGGACCATGGACGGCCATGTTTACAATCTCATGATGAGCTTCACACTTTCCTAAACCAATTGCATTACTAATTTCCAAATATAAATGCTCGAACCAAAGCAACCAATTAATAATCAAAGATCACGATGACAGCTTTTAACAAACACTGACATGCCATCCTCCACTTGGGAATGTTGCACAATAGTAATAGGAATACTCAACCTAATCAGCAACGATATATTTTATACTTATATATTTGGAGCATAGTCATACGTGTGCTGTATTAAATATTAAAAAGAAATATTGATCAAGCGAAGATCTTGTTGATATCTCTGTAAACGTTATGTGAATCTGGAAATTTATTATAATCCTGATGAATTTCGAATTCAACTCATAAATTTTCTAATATAAAAAAATTACTGGAATAAAAAGAAAAGAAAACTTTTCGGCCAAATATTTATTATATATACTCCTATTTATACACGTTCCATCCACCCAAGCCTAGAAGCAAAATTAATAAGCAAAGTCCAAAACCAAAGTTTCTTCATGGCAAGCCTCAGCATGCTACGTTTACTCTTTTTAGCAATTTTCTTTGTCGGAATAACCGCCACAAGTTCCACAAATGACATAAAAGCTATATACTGGCTCGAACAACCACTTTTCCCTCCTTCAGCTATAAACACATCACTCTTCACCCACGTCTACTACGCATTCCTTGCGCCCAATAAAGTCACCTACGAACTCAACGTCGTTTCAAACTCCACAGTCACGAACCTCGCAACATTCACCAACACCCTTCGCTCCACCGTCGCCACCCTCATCTCCATCGGCGGCGCCAACTCCAATGCCACGCTCTTCTCTATCATTGCCTCCAACAACGCTGCGCGCGCCACCTTTATCAACTCCACCATCACCGTCGCACGCACCTTCGGGTTCAACGGCGTTGACCTAGATTGGGAGTTCCCCCAAACCGTGAACAAGATGAACGACCACAGTCTGCTGTTCAAAGAGTGGCGCGCCGCAGTCTCCGCCGAGGCCGTGGCCACCGGCCGGGAACCACTTCTTCTCACCGCCGCAGTGTACTTCTCTGTCGATTACTTCTTATCCAAAACGGCGTCGTTGAGGTACCCGGTGGATAGGGGTGTTCACGGGTACGGGTCACCCGTGAACCCGAACTGATCCGAATCGATCCGAACAGTTTGGGTTGGGTCATTTATGTATTTGGGTCAAAACCGAACCGAACCGATCAAAATCGTTCATGTATGGGTTGGGTCACAGATTTAGATTTACAGATCCGTTGACCCGATGACCCGATCTGTTAACCCGTAATAATAATATAAATTTTATTTTATATATATATATATATATATACATATTAAAAATTAAAAAAAAATTGACAATAAAAAAGGTGTGGTATTGTAAATGTGTGGGCTCAATGAAGGGCAAAAAAATTTAAATATTGCACTTTTAAAAAAAAATACGAAAATGCAGCAGTTTTGAAGTTATTTACACTTCTACTGCTGTTAAACGCGTTCACGGGGGGCGTAACTGCGACCAAGACACGCATGCAGGAGGCGCGACAGGGGCAAGGTGACGCCCCATGGAGGCGCGACTTAGGCTAGGTGGCGCCTAGGCCAGGCGTGTCTTTGCAGGGCTATATAAGGCCCATTTTTGCTGTTTCAAACCACTTTTTCACTTTCTTCCTCTCTCTAAACCTCTCTCTAAAGGTTTTTTCTCAAGCTTCTCTCTAGGTTTTTGGGTTTTGGGTGCCTTTGAAAATTTGCGTAAGGAAACTCTGTCCCAAGTAAGTGCTCAAATAATTATTTTATATATTTTGTTAAATAAATGATATTATTTTGTTAGGAAAAATATTGTTATTAATGTAGAAAAATTTTAGGGACTTATATTGTAAATAGTTAGTTAGTCATGTAATGTAGAATATATTTATTATGCGAGAATATTATTTGTTAGTGACATGTAGGAAATTCTTAGTGACCTAAGGTAGAATTTATTTATTGCCTTAGAATGTTATTGCTTAGTGACCTAAGAAATCCTTAGTCATTTATATTATAAATAGTTAGTGACATAAAGTTGAATATATTTTTTGGGAGAGGGGCGGTTGCACGCTGCTTCCAATTAAAGTATTAAACTTTTAAAATGGTTTATTTTCTTTTCTTTTGAACATAAAGGACAAAGATATTTGCAACGCACGTGGTTCAAGACTTTTCATGTCACAAGATTTTTCAGTAGTGATAGTTCATGGATAAAATTATTTTCACCTTAAACTAAATTATTGACATAATGTCTTTTTTTTTATGTGGGGCTTTGAGTTTTAAATTAAATAACTATTTTTTTAAGTTTTGACAATATAATATTTTTTACATTGTTGTATCTAATTATTTATGTTATGGTTTGTGATTTTTTTTTTTAATATTTTAAGATAGATATAAAATATTTATATTTTTTTATCAATATTTTTGAATATGACAATAATTTAATTTATGCCCCTAGACCATAGAAAACAGTTGAAGTGTTAAATTTATTTAGGAATATATGTTCAACTTAAATTTATTTTATTTAGTTTATGTTTGTGATCTTTATTACTTGTATGTTTGAATTTGGACAATGATTTTTTTTAACATTTTGGTATTTAATTATCTATGTTATGGAATAATATTAATTTGTGATATTTTTAAAACATATTTTAAGATATTGTCATACGGGTCAATCAGTGACCTACCGGTTCAACCACTGACCGGATCATGCGGGTCAATCAGTGACCCACTAGTTCGACCATTGACCCAATAATAAGTACCCTAACTGAATCAATCACCGGATCGATTTTTTAAAACTATGGTTTAGAGTATAGTTTAATGATAAATGTTAAATTAAAACAACATAATTATTAAATTAATCATGATTTATTAAGTTAAACTCTATAAGTGAATAAAATATGCGTAATAAGAGTTTTAAGTAATGTAAGTTAACTTATATATTCTTTGCATTGATTTGAATTTTCTCCATATTTATGTTGTTATTTTCCAACACAAATGATAGGTTAATAAGAAAATGATAAAGTGAATCATAAGAAATAGAATTCGTGCATTTACAATTAATATTTTACAGTTTAATGAGCTCAATTGATTTGAGAAAAGTAAGTGATATTATTATTAAAACCAAGTTTGTTTATATGAAATATCTAGTATATTATTATGGCTGAGTCATCGTCATCAGAGTCACCTCGTTCTGGGTCTGACAATGAGCCTGAGCCTACCGATCCCACTACCCATGTTATTCCCGGACCATATAGATGGGACGTACTTAGGAGGCGTAGACAGCGTACGCATATTTCACAGTCAGTTTGGAATGACGGAACACAAAGACTGTTGAAGATTCGTCGCGGAGGTAGACCTAGCGCTGGCCCCCCCACCAGAGGATATTCCAGACGTAGTAGCCCAGTATTTGACTGAGGCGGGCTTCATACATGTCGCACGAATGCGATATATGCCGGTAGAAATTCCTGACCAATGTTCTTATGTTAAGCATGTTTAAAATATATGACCCTATAATTTGTTGATTCAAATGTGACTTATATTTTTCAGATTGATGTTGCCCTCACTAGTGCTATGGTCGAGCGGTGGCGGCCAGAGACACATACTTTTCATATGCCATAGGGTGAGATGACGATAACGTTGGAAGATGTCGCAGGAATCCTAGGCTTGCCTACTGATGGGCAAGTTGTTACCGGACGGACACACGCTGATTGGCCCGAACTATGTAATCAGGTGTTCGGTAACGGACCCGATCCTGCCACCGAGCTAACCTCTGGCAATGTGAGGTTATCATATTTTAACCGAGTGTATCCATCATGGAATGCAGTTGCTGGTCATGAGCAGAATGTGATATACTTCACGAAGGCTCACATTGCTCACATGTTAGGATCTTGGATCCTTTGTGACTGGTCAGGGGGGAGCGTAGTAGGATGTCGGTACGTTGCCCTACTTGCCGGTCATTTTGCTGATATTGGATCGTATAGCTGGGGGTCTGCGGTTCTTGCCCACTTGTTTAGACAGTTGTGCGACTGCACCGACCCAGACAGAAAAAATATAGGAGGTTGCACTGTTTTGCTCAGGATTTGGGCATGGCTCCGCTTTCCATGTATTGCGCCCCCTTTGCCATCTACTAATGACGTTGACCGACACTTTGGACACAGGTATATATTTTTTTTTGCAATTAAAGTTGCCAAATAGATTATGTATAGCAATTAATTAACAGTTTAATGTTTAACCTTTTTAATAGATTTAATGATGTTGGTCGGTTTACAATGAATTCACTAAATTGGTATCGAGACAGGCTAGACAGGTTAAGCAGAGATGAGGTATGTTTAATTATACAAATATTTTGTGCACATGGCATTTTGCTACGTGTGGATCTGTGAAATTACTTCTTTATATGTTGTCATTGTG
>CM023947.1:7341568-7354865 GCA_013407115.1 Glycine latifolia
TTGTGATTCAGACTATTATAGTAAATTTTGTTCAAAAATCTTTTGTTTTAATTTATATTATAAGTCTATTTTAGAATATTATGTTGATGGTATTAAATGAATCAATTTTACTATTTTCATACATTTGATAATATTGTGTTAATTGTATGAGATATTTGAAAGAATCGTGATATAAAATAGTAGTTCAAAAAAAAAATTTAAATGGGTAACCCGGTGATCCGAACCGAACTGAACTGTTTATAAACAGGTTGGGTTGGGTTGGGTTTCAATTTTTTTTTTTCTGAAAATCGAACCGAACCGATCAAATTTGATTAGGTTGGGTCTTAAATTTGACCAAAACCAATTCGAACCGACCCGCGAACACCCCTACCGGTGGATTCAATTAACGCTAGTTTAGATTGGGTCAACGTTATGAGCTACGATCTTAATGGGCCATGGAGTAACCATACTGGGCCTCCTACTGGGCTTTTGGACCCGAAAAATAATGTTGGTGTGAGTTACGGGTTAGGGTCGTGGATCCGGGGAGGGGTTATTCCGAAGAAGGTGGTGATGGGTTTGCCGCTATATGGGAGGACGTGGCAGTTACTTGACCCGAATGTGCATGGAATTGGGGCTCCGGCTATTGGACCGGGTCCTGGGTCGAATGGTGCGATGGCGCTATTTCAAGTGTTGGAGTTTAACAACGAAACGGGTGGGAATGTTGTGTGTGACATGGAAACGGCGTCGGTTTATTCGTATAGTGGGAGTTACTGGGTCGGGTACGATGACCCGAACACGGTGGCGTTTAAGGTTGGATTTGCTCAAGCTCTTTCGCTTCGTGGCTATTTCTTTTGGGCTGCTGGCCTCGACACTAGCGATTGGAAAATCTCAACACAAGGTAAAGGAAACTTTTAAGAAAATTAATTCTTTTATTTTTTATATTTTTTAAATTAAAAAATAAATAATTATTTCCTAAAATTTAAATTATCCAGTTCTTGAAAGATATCTTCTCCATGGCATTAGTTTTCAATGAAACAATTTATATTTGTAGCTTTTAAATGTACATTTAATCATTACAATTAATGTTCAATAGTATATTTTGTCACTTAAACTGATTTTTAAAATACGAATAAAAAATGATTTTTAAAATTCATGACATGAATTAATTGATAAAATTATATTTTTTTTAGACACTAATTTGACTATTGTGAGGATAATTTGCTTAGAATTTATTATCAGTAGAATGTGTTTTGGAACGAATAATTTTAAAGGCACGTACTATATTCACCAAAAAAAATATACTATAATTATGCTACTGCGTTGAAAGATGAACTTGGGTGTGTGATAAATTACCTTAAAAAAATAGATGGTTTACAATTCTGACAAAAGTAATGTTATAAAAAAAATTACACATGAGATGTGTTACATATATTTTATAGACTTTAATTTTCATACCTCATCAATACAAACATTTGTATACTGTTAATTAATTAGAAATTATCCTACATATATCTTTTAATGTGATTATAATTAAAATCAATAATTTTACTATATAATTTACAACAGATAATAATGTAAAAACTTTTATATTGAAAAAAAAATGTAAAAACTTTTATTTTACTTGGTTCAACATAAATTTCTTATTTTTTTTATAGATGATAAAGATAAATTCTATACCACCAAACTAACCAATGCCATTATGATTGACAAAATGCAGCTCTGAATGCCTGGAAGAGACCGGAGGAATGAACTGAAAGTTGACTTTCATCACTTCATGTCTGTGCTATTTTTTTTTTTTTCATCACGCAGGGAAGATTTGATTTCTATTTCAACATCAAGTAATTGAATTTATTGAATATGCAATGTACAAGTGTAGATGGCAATGCCTTCATTCAGCAAATGAATTATTTTTCACGTAGATCCCGTGTAGAACATAACATGAAAGGGGGGGGGAAAATCCCCTCCTTTTGCGTAACAGTTTCTCGATTTAGTGGATTGTTATAAATACTGTCAATGTGGAAAACTTCTAATAAAGGTTAAAATGCACTTTTGATCTCCCTTAGACTTTTTATTAAAAGTAAAAACATTTAGTCTCTCAATTCTCACAAATCAGAAAACTTAGTCCTATCTTTCAATTTAATGCTTTGAGTGTTAAGTTCTCGACGCTGACACATTTCATCTTATGTGACATTTGATTATTACATCATATTTTTCTTTTATTAACTCTTCTTTCAAAAAAGAAATCAAATTGAGACCTTTTAAGTGATCAAATTTTCATCGCGCTTCATATTCATATTCATAATCTTGAAAGTCATAACAGAAATTAATAATTAAGAATCCTTCCTCGTTTAATTCTCCAAAATCAAAACCATCTTAGGCTTCTATTAATTATCTTACCTATCAACATTTCCTTTTAAATCCCTGCGAATGATAATGTTTTCCTCTTGTAGAAAGCCTAGAATCAACCCTTCCAAATTGTTTTTCTAAAGTGTTTAATCCAACCAATGGGGCATAAGCACTTACAATTGGTCTACTACTCTCCGATACAACCATTGGTTTTAAAACCAAAACTTTATCCTCAAAACCTTTTTGCATCCACCACACTTTTTTCATTATTATGGACAACAATGCTCATTGTTCTTTCTTCTAACCTTCTCTTTGCATCAACTGTAATATTTAATCATGGTGTCCGCTGCATGCATAAACTTGTCAAAGTAACAATTATTCCAAAAACAGTACTACACTTGCGAACTAGTTTTTTTTTTTAACCCAGAATCGTTCAAAAAGCAAACCCTTAGTCATTGGACATGATAAAAGACTTTATTGATTGATTACTCACCCACATCCAGATTCGAACTTTTAAGTCTAGTTAAGACTATCGTTAAACGGATAAAAGATTCAGGAAAAAATGTTAAAAAACGAGCAGTAAGAAACAAAAATAGCTTAAAACAATATCTCTAGGTCAGGAAAAAGGAATATAACTTTCACAGTTGAAACTGTATGAAGTTGTTGTTACATGTGATTTAATCATAACAATTTTCTGCAAAAAAAACTGCGAACTGATTACTCGGATCAGCAACATACAATTGTATATCCGCTTCAAACAGTTTTCTCGTTCGGAGTTGGCAGATTAAAATTGGACTAAAACTTAGAGAAATGTGAGAACTATATTTTCTCTTCTTTTTCTGTTAACCAGTCAACAAAATTGTCGAGGATCACTGGCCATGCCTGACTGGAATCATAACTTCGAAGATCAGTAAGGCTTACCTGGAAGCAAAAAAAATGTCAGACATTTTTTTTCTTCTTGGGCGACTTTTAAAAATGAAGCACACCAACTTCCACCGATTACCATTACTCAAATTAACCTCATAATCAGATAGTAAACTCAACCAGTAGTGAAAAATGTATATAATATAAAATCCAAAGGCAACGTAAGAAAAAATAAAAACAGCATTACCTCCTTAAAAAACCGATAAAAATTTCTCCAGTGATCAATGTTTAGTGCCCTGTAGTCGTTCTGGATCTGCCAAATAAGTATTTCAACCGTCAGAAAATAATTTAGCATGCGTGCGCATTAAAAGTACATCTTCCCCCTAAACAACACAACTTTAATGTGCATCATACAAGGGCTAATAATCAAGGGACATTGCCATGGTTTGATTTCGTATTATAGACCTTCCATGGGAAAATATTTCAAGAATGTACATAACTTTTAGATCATTAAAACACAAGAAAACAAAACTTTATATAAGCAAATAGCTATACTTTCAGTGTGGAACAAAAATGATATACAAGAAAATAACATTGACATTCTTCA
Organism: Glycine latifolia; assembly: GCA_013407115.1. Taxonomy (NCBI): domain Eukaryota; kingdom Viridiplantae; phylum Streptophyta; class Magnoliopsida; order Fabales; family Fabaceae; genus Glycine; species Glycine latifolia. The sequence goes on from CM023947.1 coordinate 7,345,365, forward strand.
CAATCCAGCATATTTGCTGGACAATGGACATCACTGAGAATCACCATATCAAATCATTACATGCAACTCAAAAATTTTAAGCTCAAAGATTATTATTTATTTATTTATTTACTATATAAAAACCTACCCACCTTTAGATACTCAGTTAATAAGTTGACTTGAGTAGGAAATTCAGATCTAAGAACAACATTCAACAGCTCACAGATGGTCTCAATATCTACACTCCTTTGCTTTTCTTCTGAAAGTATTATTCTCTGTTAGTTACCCAGAGAGATATACAAAGAACAGGAAAGCAGCAATGTAAACAAATATAAATTGTGTAAGTGAAATCAAAGCCCACCAATACAGAATTTACCTGTTAAACAGTATTGAAATGCATAAGAATAAAAATCCTCAAAGCACTCTGGTACCGTCACCTAGCCAAGACACACGGGAAATAAATACACCAAAAATCTTCTTGAAGAACAACCATAGTTAATGGTTAATCTCAATAAGAGTGCAACAAAACTTTATTAAGTAACTTATAACAAAAAATAAAATACCTCTTTCTTCAGTCCATTAATAGCCTTTCTTAATTTTGGGAGAGTGTCAGCCCTTAAACATTTGAGTCCTTTTCGCCACTCATCCTATTAAGAATACGGAAAAACTGATGATGATGATGACATGTCCAAAAACTGATATTAGGAAGAAATTCAAGCTATCTCAACACATGATGACAAGAGTGGTATATCACCACTCACCAGTACAAGAGGATTTTGGTTTGATGACCTTAGCATGGAATCAAGCAGTCTATTTCTCTCTCTCTCTCTCTCTCTCGCGCACACACACACAACATTACCAAATATGACAGGATTTTCAACGTTTAACAAATGAAAAAATTATTTAACTATATTCAGAATGACCCTCAATAAAAGAAAATACTATTTACTGGAGAGAATTCAGTTTTTCAGTAATCAATATTATAAAGGATAGATCAGAGAAGTCTATGCCTATGAGCTCATAATCCCAATTGGCTTGGTCCCAAGCCTTGAAGATTTTGATGTGATGATGTTGCTGGAGGTTCAATCTTTCACCAGGCCAACAAAAAAATGCACCAAAAAATGTCAACCCTCAGGACAACTTAAATATCTCAAAAAAAAAAAAAAAACACTTGAAACACCAAAAGCACAATATAACGAAGCCAAATCTTATTCTAAAGAAAGTAAGCAGAACTTGATTCCAAAAATCTTTTTATCACTTCCTACTCATATTTTGCACTGATTTTGAAAAGATGAAGACCAGAATCAGAGCATGCTTGAAATTTACAGTGCCAACTTATCTATTTCACTTGTATTGATTCCATTATTAGCAACACACAAGTTAAATAAACAAATGAAAATTGTCTTTTAGTGAGAGGTTCCTTTTTTTTTCAACATGAGAAGTTAAACCTTCATTATTGTGGTCTCACAAATATATATAGACTTAGAGTCAGAGAAAGGATAAATGCGAGTATATATAACGAAACATAGCACATGTAGAAATTATGTCAATACATAAGTACTAAACGAAGGGTTCCCACAAGAGCACAAAACCATGATCATCTCTAAGAGTGTATCCATAGAATAGACTGGGAAATTAATAAGGCATGCATGTTTGTCTATCTCACTAATTTCAACAGTGGATAACTAAAAAAAAGATTGTAAAGCAATACTATCTACCAACCTTGGAAAAATAACCTTGTTTTTCAGCTTTCAATTTCCTGGTAAGATCATACATTTATAGAGGTTAAAAGACCAGTTAGATAGAGGCAAAGGAAAAATTAATCTAGTCCATTACTTACCAAGCAAGTATGAGCATTCTAACATCTGTATGGTCCACATGCACATCTTTACAGAGTGCTTCAATCCCGTCTGGGCTGACCAACCAAACAAAATGTATAGAGAATTTCATCAAGAGTCACATAAACTTTAATGGATAGGAACACAAAACAAACTTAAAACATAAAGGAAAAACATTGGACCTCTACATGTATCCCTGTACAGTTATCTGAAGACCTTTCCATAATATTGTAGATCATGTGCCTACTGCCTAATTTGTAAACTAATTTTATATAAAATATAACTAGACCTGAACAATTTCTAATTCCTTATATATAAAAAAGTTCATCAAGAAAAAGGATAAACGTATGTGTGTTACTGAAACATAAGCAAAGTTCCCAGTAAATAATTGAATCTAACTTAAGCATAATAAATTCTTAATCCTAAACCAGATCAAACAACAATAAAGCATGTCATAATGATTTCAAAATGCACATACTTACTCAATCAAACCCAATGACTTATTTGCATATGACTCAAATAACTTATCTATTCGATCAAATTGCTTTGTGGTTGATTTCTTTGGTTCTGAAATAAAAACATGAAAGTAAATAATTATTATCAAGAACTCAGCAAATGAAAGAAACAAGTTATCATCCAAGTTATGTGCTTGCAGTTATCTGTTACCAAAAAACAGAAGCTAGCTAGATACACACTAAAATATCCAAATTAAAATGCATACTGCAAATAATATAGATCATAATTGGACATTCCTATAACAAAATTGCCTGGAATATCACAATTCACACTACATTTTACATAAGACAATCACATCAAATGTGAATGATTCATAAATAGCCAAATAATATCTATTCAGGGTAAATGGGTAATTGATGGGAAGCAGCCCAAAAACAACATAGATACCTAACACAACCACCACCCTTTCCCTCCTACTTAACTGTTAAAAAAAAAACTGACGGCACATAAAACCCTTCGTGCTAACGCTATGAATTTTAAAGTGCTTAATACGCATATCCACAACTCGACCACTGGAAAACACAACCCAATTATAAAGATTTAACCTCGATCGAGCAAGATCGAAATTCGCCAACTTTGGGCACTTCAACACAGGAAAACTCATCGCTCCGAATTTCAAATACAAAAATTTGATTAAAAATTTGAAGATTCATTATTCTTTTTACTGAATATTGAGATTCGATTTTCGCGGGCGGGAACCAATCCGAAATTGATCTACCGGAGCGAAGAGAAGAATCAACATCAGAGGAAGTGATTGGTGGGGCCGCTTTTCTTTTGGGACGAGGCATCTTCGCAAACTGTGCAATCAAATCTTTGAGAGACCCAATCGAATCGATTCGAAAGCCTTCTGAAATTGTTAAAGAAAGCAGAAACCCTATTCACAGAGGAAGAGGATGAGGAAGAAGAGCAACCCTTCAAAGATTCAAGGTTTAACCGAGGTTTTATAGCTTTGGAAATAGTGCTGCTGCCATCAATCTTTCTTTTTCTTTTAATTTTATGAGTTTAATTATCTTATAAGTGTAAATTTAATTAGAAATCATTCAACTAAACGATTCACCAACAAAATATTAAGAATAAATTACACATATACTTTATGTATTTTTTCTAAAAGAATTGTACATTATATTCCTCTTTTTTTAGTATTTATAAAAAATTTCTTAATTATTTAGCTTATATTACATTTACATCTCCTCCATCCTAAACAACATTTAATAATTGAATAAATTACACTTACACATTTGTATTTTGCTAAAATTTCACCATCTCTCTTTTTGCATATTACTTTTATCCATATCTTTTAACACCATTAACTAAGGTTAGTTGAAACATGTAAGCAAGAAGAAAATGCTCTTACATTTTAATTATAAAATCCAAATTATCCATTCCAATTAATTTCAGAATTCAGGGTTTATCATTCGTGAATATTATTCCTCTTTCTCTTGTTGGTGAGTTATTCTTCAACATCCAGGATGTGTGAGTTCCTCTTTCTCTCACGACGTTCATGTTCCATTCCTCTTCACCGTTCTCGAGTTATTCACCGTTCGCGAATTCTTCACCGTTCCTCTTCCCGTTCCCGAGTTCTCCATTGTTTTTCTTTCAGTTTGCGATATTCACAAGCGCCTTCGTTTGTCTTTCTCTTCGACGTTCACGAGCGTCTCTATTTATCTTCCTGTTTCACGATTTCTGTTCATGCTAGGGTTCTGTTTGTGAGTGACCACTAGATCTTATAGGTATGTTACTTTTTAAGATTATTTATTTAATTTTGATTATTTATTATTCCATATTTCTGAATGGGGTTTCAATGGGAGACCATTTTGGAACCACTTATGATTTTAAAATCATTTGTTTATTATTGTTGATTAAAATAATGTTAATGTTTGTGACCACAAGAAACACAATGGATGAACGGTAAATCATTTGTTTATTATTGTTGATTAAAATAATGTTGATGTTTGAGACTATAGAAACACAATGGATGAACTGAAATACATGGGTCCTGAATCAGACAATGTGGGTATTTTGGTCCACTTGGCATACTAACGGGGCAAACCAAGTGAAATATGCAATCTTGATAATGATAAGTTTGGAATGTTCGACGCACATGAATGTGTGAACAACATTGCTAATGACATAGACTTGTCACCATGTCACTCTTTTATTTTGTGGTTTCATTCTACTACTAGTGGTAAAATTCTTCCTCTTAAGACTGATCATGATGTGCTGAAATTGTTTTTTAAGAATCAAAATTCAGTTTATATTCATATGTATGTTAGTAGAACAAATGATGATTTTTGAAACCCTACTTGTGATAGAAAATGTGAATGAACTTGAGTTTTGGAATCAAAATCCAGATTATATTTTTATTATTATTTAATATTATAATTTTTATAATATTAATATTCTATTTTTTTAGTACGTAATATTTTGAATTATTTTTTTTGCTTTAACATAACAAAAGTGTTGAATCTGTCCAAGCTAATGTTGCTTGTTCACAACAATCTAAAGTGATCACTCATGTATATATTTTTATGTAAAACTAATATTCTTTTAGTTAAATTTTTAGCAAACATCTTCACCTTTTCATAACTGATTTTTTTCTTTTCAATTTCAGCAAACACAAATACATTCATAGGTGCTTGTTGAATCTTTAAGCGAAGGAGTGAACACTATAGATGATACAGGAGCAAGACTTGAAAAAAGGCAACAACTTAGAGCTAAAAGGAATACAAGGATGCAGGATGCATGACGGGCTAATAATTTGTTTTGTGGAAATTATTGGATCACTTTTGGATATAGACATACTTGTAAAGGGTCATACTTTTTTGTAATGTGAAACTGATATACACATTGAGAAACAAGTTGATATAGTTGTGTAAGAGATTTTCTTTGGGTTTTATATGAGAAGAGTACGGAAAAAGGTCTATATTGTTACTTTTTGGAGCAACCTTTTATGAACTTATATGAAATTGTTACGTTTATTATTGGACAATGTACAATGTCTATATTTGAGATTTTAGACAGTTTAAAATATCCGCAGACAAAATTTCCAAGTGTATTGTGATTAGTTATATTTTCCCAGCAAATCAACATAACTAGCAATTAAGAAGAAACTATTTAAAAAGAGGTAAAGTTAAGTATGAATCAATCTATTCGAATTGTCCAGCACTTTGTGTCATCAATACACCTAGATTGAATTCCAACTAGTGTTTTGCACAATTTTTTGGACAATGCTTTTGGTCTTGTTTTATACTCAGTTATGCATTGTAAACATTATTGACAATTTATTAGCATAATAATTAGTTGCAAGGAATTTTCAAGAACACAAGGAAAGATAATGGACCAATAACCAAATTCCCATTAAACATAATTTTGCATTTGTTCCCGAATGAAAAATAACATTTCTCCTACATTCTAATATTTGGGTTATTATCAATCTCCATTTAAAAAGCATCTCATGGGTGACTACTCAACAAAACTGATTTTGAAATTAAAATCAATGTGTCAAAACAATTTAATATTGTCAGCTGGTTTAAATAGCCATGTCTATGTTACATTATGAAGGCAAATACAATATGTAATTTCCCAGATGAAATTGCACGAGTGATAAATAAATTGAACTAAATTACTCAATCTTTTTAGTTCAACATTATGTTGTACCTTGCAGCTCTTGATTGAGACATTATATCGAACACATTGCCATAAAAAAATATTTCAAAGAAAGGAGTTAAAAATACAAATATAGGAGCAAAACACTAAAATTTGAAGCAAATGACCATATTCAATTAGAGAAAAAATATGAACTAAAAAACTAAAGAAGAAGAAGGAAAGGTGTTAATACCGCGTACCAACAAGGTGGATTCATATCCAACAAAAAGCTGGGTTCACGTCCAATTACAGCAAAAACAAAAAGATGCAAGAGTCTTAAAATATTTTCAGGTTGAGAGGAAGAAAAAGAAGAAGAATCTTAAAATATTTCCAGGTTGAGAGGAAACAAATGAGGGTATTTTAGACATTAAATTTTATTAAAAGTCATGTGACCAACATGTGCCTATTTTCTGTTAAATTATTAAACAGTGTTTAAGATGAAAGGGGTCTGAGTGTAATGTGAGTTAAACAATTAAGAGATTTTTTGTAGGGTACAAAAAGGGAAGGGTATCGAGTGAAATTTGAGCAAAACACAGGGGTGTGTGAGTGTAATTTACTCTTAATAATTTAACAGATAACTGACACATGTTGGTCACGTAACTTTTAATGAAAATTTATGTCTAAAATACTTTCATCTTCTTCCTCAAAATCACATATTGGATTATACAAACTTTCATCTTCTTTAACAACCCCTCTTCACTTACCACCACCACCAACTTCTCCTCCTCCTCCCTCTCCCACGACAACATTATCTCTTCCTTCTTATCGTCGTCCTCGTCCACCAACATGGCTTTCGAACGCATCCACTCCCACAGTGCAACCACCATCACTGTAGCCACAACCTCTGTAACACCCTGAAATTTTGAGTTGATAAGTGGATGTTTGATGTGTGTTATGTTGCTTGATTAATAGACTTATTTTGGTAATTGTTGTTTCTGTCTTGGTATGTGTGTTAGTGGAGGTTAGATTAAGTCAACTCTGTGACTTGCAGTTGCTGTGTTTGCACGAAAGGAAGGCATGTCCTATCAGTTGAGTACTTAAGCAGTAGAGTGTGCAGCGGAAGCGTGTTTTTCCTTTCTTATTCCTTGAGCTTTCTCTCTTTTCTCTCTAAAACTTACCCAGGAAACTGCTTTTCCTCAATCCCTCTGTATTACGTTAGCCTCAAGGACCACCATATCTGCCACAAACCCCCCTTACATTAAAAGGAACTTCGTGACCAGAGTAGAGGCCGATGAACATCATTCTTAAAGTTTGAAAGAGAACGGACACGCTCATGAAGACAGTGTTTTAGCATCGCCTAACTGTAGGACGAACTCCTATAAGGTAAGGGGAGTTTATCATATTTGATAACAGTTTTAGATACCATAGTTGGGGACCAAGGAGTCCGACTATGAAGATGACTGCATGTTCCCGTTGTGTGTTGTTCTCTTAGTAAAATTGTCTTTTAATGAATGAAATGTGGTATGTTGATGTTTGATGGTGTTCTTGTGTGTTGATGTTTGATGATGTTCTGGTATGAAGTGTTTGATGGTGTTTTGTGGGAGAGTTGATGTCGTAAGAACTCCCCGAGCATGCATGTGAAGTTGGCACTCTGATGCTGAAAAACTTCCAATACATTTTTTAGTAGTGTTTGTGGAGGTGCCAGATACCGGGTTGGGTATGCCGAGCTGAACTCTTTACGTAGCATGTATACGTACATGCGGGACGTGACTTAGTAGTCCTTGTTGGCGGATGTCTATATTCCGGGTTCCTTACCCGGGGTTGTACTTTAGAGTTGTTGAGCTCAAGTTACTTCTTCGAGAGATGGAGCTACCGGGTTCCCTAACTCAGATGAGCTCGTACTTTCTCAGGAAAAGAGCCATCGGGTTCCTGTACCCAGTCGAGCCTGTGTCTTCTCGATAGAAGAGCCATTGGGTTGCCTTACTCAGTAGAGCTCGTACCTTTTTTCTCGTGAACCACCAGGTTTCCTTACTCGGTAGAGCTCGTATCTCTCCTTTGAGAAGCTACCGGGTTTCCCTTACTCGACATTTGTAACCCGGACAACCTTGCGTAAGTTAGTGATTTTGATACAATTAAAAGCCTCGTATATTGTGTCAAGCAAGTGCTATCTGTTGTAATTGATTACAACGCTTATGTAATCGATTGCATGGTGCTGAGTCCGTCCTTGGTATATTATAAAACCCAAGAACTCCCTTTGTCCGACCTTGACCAACCTTGACCACCCTTGTCTACCCTTGCCTTATCTTGACCACCCTCGTCCGACCTTGTTTTGGATTCTTGCCTCAAAGTTATTATATCTAGGAGTCAACCCGAACACCTAAAACTTCACACCAGTTCTCCAGTCTATGTTGGATACTACTGATGTGTGTGTAATGAACCTATACGGTAATGTTGGAACCTTGGAAGGTTGACTCGTGAGATGATGATATGTTCATTAATACCGTGGGGGGTGTATGGCACTATCCTAGCTAGGACGGAGTTGTTCCCGAGCCGGGCCATGCATTTATGGTGCCTATGGTTATCTGAATGCGGGTGGATATGCGTAGATACCCACGGGGGTGTATGACACTATCCTAGCTAGGACGAAGTGGTTCCCGGGCCGGGCCATACATTGATGGTGCAGTGGTGATAAGCTATGTATAGACACGTGAGATGCCGAGACCGGGTGGTTAACCTTGCAAGGGCCTCGGTCAGTGCATTGATGAGCCTATGTTGGGGCAGCCCTCGTTTGGGGCGGTACGTATGTGCATGGGGGGTGCATGACAATATCCTAGTCAGGATGGATTTGTTCCCGGGCCGGGTCATGCATTGATGGAGCCCATGTCATATACTGCATTTGCACGACGGAAATATGATGATGGTTGTAGGGTACCGAGGTACTAGGGGGCCATGTCTGTTAGGAACTCTTTCTGACACCCAGGGCTGATCACCATTAGGGGGGAGCGACCTGTGCACGATAGAGTGACCCTGACAAGCTATTGCATCATTTGTATACCAAGATGGACTATTTCCGTGATGGTACCACATTGCATGCTGAGAGTTGAGTCAGGAGCATGCATCATGCTAGGCATTACAAGTTGGCTTGTGGTATGTGGTTGAATGACTGTCCATGTGATTGCGTGATGAAATGCTTGGATCTTATGCTAATATTGTAATGTTTGGATGCCTTCCCTAACCGATGTTATTTATTGTAGTTGGTTAACATGATAAACTCACTTTTGTTTTGTTGTACCTCGTGGTTTGGTACTTGTGATGATTACGAACCGGGTTCGTGTGAGCAGACAGACAATAGTAGGTGACCGGGAAGATGACCCCTTTTTGGTTGAAGCCTCCGAGTTGCCGGGATGTCGATGAGTTAGATCCCAGGCAGGAGTTATGTTTTGCCAGTTACACCCATTGTTTTGATAGTCACACCCTATGTTTTGCTAGTTACACCCCCAACATTTAATTCTTGTTTCCTTTGTAAAACACTTGTACATTTTAGGCATAATTAATTGTACCTAAGACTGAACTACGTTTGGTG
>CM023947.1:7354875-7434771 GCA_013407115.1 Glycine latifolia
TATATATATATATATATATATATATATATATATATATATATATATATATATATATATATATGTATGTATATGTATACATATATTTAAGATGTCTTATGCATATATTGTTTATGTGTTTATTTTATGATGATGGTCATTATGTGCTCGCAAAAAAAAAAATTACTACTGTTTTCATAATCAAATTAAAGAAATTTTCATTTAAAACATAATAATGGCGTGATTAAGAGATAGTGATACAGTAGCGATGTGGCGGTCGTTACAGCCTCCACCGTAGTCGCTACCACCACCGTCATATCCACCTCCACCACCTCCTCGTCCCCCGTCGTAGCTTTGGTCACCATCACCGTTGCGTTTGATTATCTGGAGACAGGTAAAAATAATGTATAAAAGGGAGGGATATTGAGTGCAATTTGCGAAAAAAACACATGAGATGCGAGTGTAATTTACTATAACGGGCAATTTCATCCGATCAGATATTTCAATTACCGTTAGTTAATGTCATTAACGAAAGGGGTGTAAAAGTAATGTATAAAACAGGAAGAGTATCAGATGCAATTTGAGAAAAAATATAGGAAATACCACCTCCTCGTCCCCCGTCGTAGATTCGATCACCATCACCGTTGGGTTTGATTATCTGGATAAGGGTAAAAGTAATGTATAAAAGGGAGGGATATTGAGTGCAATTTGAGAAAAAAAACACATGAGATGCGAGTGTAATTTACTATAACGGGCAATTTCATTCGATCAGATATTTCAATTGTCGTTAGTTAATGTCATTAACGGAAGGGGAGTAAAAGTAATATATAAAACGGGAAGAGTATCAGATGCAATTTGAGAAAAAATATAGGAAATACGAATGTAATTTACTAAAATATTAAAAGTTTATCTTTACCTTTTATATTAATAAAAGTAAACAAAATATTTATCTTTATCTATATCTTTATATTAATAAAAGTAAAAAAAAAATTAGAGGAAAGTTAAGTAGAATTTTTCATACTCTCTTTTTAATTCACTTTACTTCTTTCTATTCCGCTTTAAACAATTTCTTACCAACTTTATAATTAAAATAAATATGGAAAAATAGTGAATTTATCTTCTACCATTTATCAATTTTTATTGGAATTTAATGTTCATATACTGATATAACATGATTTTATATTGTCATCTAATAATTTCATTTTCTATAATTTAGCTATGACTTTTCATTTTTTCTTTAAATGTCAATTCATTAGATATAAAAATTAGGATGAAATTTTAGCTGTCACTTTCTTAACAAATATCACCATCTCATTATCTTTTTCCAATGTCTTTTTTTTTTTATGTTAAAATATAATATAAAAAAATTTAGGATGAAAAAAAACTTATTGGGTTATAATGTTAAAGTTTTTAATTTTTTTGCAAAGCTAACGTTTTTAATTAGTATTTAGAAATATAATTCTTAAATTGATTTTCAAATGTATGTAATTTTGTATTTTGTTTAAATTGTATAATTTTAGTGTTGACATTTGTATTCCATTTAAATCAATTTCAAATTAATTTATATCACTTAATTGGATGTGGCACTAATCAAGCTATATTCATGAATAAATTTGCAATCAATATCAAATGTTTAATTAATTGATAAATAATTTCTTGAATAAATTGATAATTTTAAGTATTACCTTAAATATAAATTCGAAAATTAATTTGCATCAAAATATATCACATTTATAAATTAAAAAATTATGTCATCAATATGTTTAGTAATGATAAATAAATTATATTCATTGTATTGGTGTTATCAATTTTATTTTGCTAAAATTTATATTCAATTTAAATTGGTAAATAATGTGCACGAGTTTTTTTTAATTAAGAATTACTATTTAAAAGATGATTGCTAGCAATCAATCATAATAATTTCAATTATTATAATTTAAAAATTACAAATATTATTATTATTATTATTATTATTATTATTTCAAATATATTTATTACATAGAGTTCTTGAGAATGGTATGTATACTTTTCTCTTTATAAAACATTTTCCTATATATAAAGTATAGATAGATATCTATATACAAAAAATTTATAAGGCTAATAGAAAAAATATAATTTTAAAATACAGAAAAAAGTATAATATTTTTTTAACTTAATAAGGGTGTTCCCTTGCTCTAGGTATTTTTGAATGGAATAGAAAATTTAAAGTTGCCACAATTCTCACAATCACCAAACAGTAAGTAGATCCAAAGTGATTTCTACTAACAACTTCTTTTTATTTATTTATTATAAGGCTAATATGCTTTAAGTCCTAGCGGATATGGCTCTGTCTAACTTTAGTCTTTGCAACAACAACAAAAAAAATGATGATACTAAGAAAATAGGATACTGATGATAACTGAGAAAAAAAATTGTGATGCTAAGAGAACATGATCAATCTAACCAAAAACACTTGTACTAAAAAAAACATTAAAACTTTATAGAATAAGTGTATTGATCAAGCGATCACTTTGCAGCATGTTTTTAGTTTGATTGATCTTTTACAAAGAAAATATTTCAAAACTTTATATTATAAGGTATTGAGTGAGCTAATAAAAATATCGTGATATCTTTTTGTCATTCAATTTTTTCTTCCAACTTAGGAAGGCTGGATTTGGAACAAATTTGTGGGAAACAATGAGTCAAAACCTTGAAAATTAATGTTTTTTGAGAATTTTTTTGACTTGCATATCAAATACAGGAAATTAACTTTCCTGACTTTTAATTCTTGCGAAACTAGACATTTTCCCCTACTAAATACCTCGAAAAAGTCATATCTAAACATATTTTTAATCAGTTCACAGTTTAATAATCTCAAACAGTGCAATAATTATTGGTGCGTAAAAATTAAACTATTTTAATGGTTTCATCAACATTCATAATGAATATCTCGTACTGTCTCATTTAGGCTGCAACTTTCTCAACTAAACATCTTTAGTACCTTCATAAGTGATATGAATAACGCCTCAGGTCTCTTTTGCTATGTTATAGCTGTAAAACTTGTTATATTCAGATTCAGATAAAACAAAAGTAATTATATATCTTGTTCAATCTTGGAGATATAAAGTTGATCGAATGATTAAAAAAAAAAGATAATAAGACAAAGGATGCGAGTTTGGATTTGATATTCTTGTTAATAAAAATTAACAAATTAATAATTGTCTATAAAAGAATAATACCTTGCTCTAACATTTAGGTAGAAAGTGTTGACACGATCTTGTGTGTATCGAGCTTCAAGCTTGGTGATTACCACATTTCTATGTATAATGTGACGTACGTACTAGGTGGATTTGATCTACGATATCAAACGATTTCTCTAGTATGATTGTATGAATATTCTTCACGTATAAAAGCTAGCAGCCTTGCTAAGGAGGCACCTTCAGGAATTAAGATCCTCTCCGGTACTGCAAGTTTACCATTAGGAGAGACCCACAAAAGTGTTGGGTTTTTTCTCTCCTACAGGCAACTTTCTGTAAATGGAGACAAGCCAAACTCCACCTTCAGGTATAATTTGGCCTTCTAGGTTTTTCATAGCAAATCTTTGTCCTTTCACACTACAAAGTGCTCAATCCAAAAAGGTGAACTTTGATATCAAACTGTAAAATACAAAAAAAGCATGAGAGAAAGGGGTTGAATTGCATTTTAAGAAATTTTCGCAAAACTTTTTACAAATAATGTATCATACATCTTATCATATAGACAATGTAAGAAAGACTTTCAAAAATAACATTATATCGATTTTAAAAAGTGAAATGTATTAAGATTTTGTTAAAGCAAGTGTTGTTTAACAAGTAATCTTAAGATGCAATATAAAAGAGATAAGAGAAAAGATAAAATCACAACACTTAGAGAAAACAGAAAATGTTTAATTTTATTCAAAGTGATAAATGTATCTTCTACAAAAGTTATTCTCTTATTCTCCAACACTACGGTATTTATAAATAGTCTTCAAGAAAGTCCTTAAAGGTACCTTGTGCCTTGTATGGTCTTTGGTTTTCTTTAGAGAGAGATGAATGTTGGCACATTAAATGTTTTTTGTCAACTTTTCATTCTAATAAGATGAAACATCCTAATTATCTCTCTTCTTTCCTACTATTATTTTGCCACAAAAAACATGCTTGATTTTGAAACAAGTACACTGGTGTACTTTACTGGTGGTAGATAGACTCGTATCTTAATATTGAAATAACATTATAAGAAATATTTAATATGTTTTATGAAAAAAATTATTTTAAATATAAATATTAAATAATTTGTATATCTTTTATATAATAAACATGTTTTTCTTTTTAATATATTAATCAACATTTATAATTTCAAATTAAGTATTTGATTAGCTATATCACAAGTAAAGATACTTTTTTGAGTTGTTAACAAATTAATTTTATAATTAAATAATGAGTAAACGATCACTGGACTAACATGTCATACCTATCATTCTGCGTGTTTTATTATTCAACCTGGTGAAATCATAATTGCAATTTCCAATTGAACCTTCAATAAATTTAATGGCTGGTCATTAATTGGTTTCGGGAATTTGGCGCATGATTAACCACCGACCAAAATAGTTGATATTGTAACAAAGAAGCTTAATTAAGTGGACAGTTTAATTTGCAAGCAAATATGCATCACATGCCACCCTGGGGACTTTGGCTAGCCAAAAGGTCATTCAACAAACACTCCAAAAGAAGTGGAATTCGACCTAGGAAGTTAGTGGTTGATAATAATTGCACTGTACCATGTAACCATGCATTGTTTATTTTGTCTACTATAAAACATGGGAAACCTAAGCCTACCATAACTGTTACTTCCTTTAACAAAAAATTTCTCCTTCTCTTTTTACCCTTCCATGGATGTTCAGGCCTAAGGGAGGAAGCTCGAGGAGCTCATTGAAAGAGAGGAGATTAAAAAAAATATAAAGAAAAAGAAATAAACAAAACTAGGAAGGGACTCGTTCATCTTTGACAACATGGCCTCCGATATATCGTTTGAGGACCTCAAAAACGAGAATGTGGATCTTGTAAGGAGAAAAAAAAAAAGTAATCATGGGTTCTATTTCTTCTGGCCTTTTGAAAATTTATTCATTACATTGTATGTATATGTGCAGGAACACATTCCCGTTGAGGAAGTTTTCAAGCAGCTAAAATGTACCAGAGAGGGTCTCACTTCAACGGAAGGAGAGAAGAGGCTCCAAGTCTTTGGCCCCAACAAGCTAGAGGAGAAAACAGATAGCAAGTTACTTAAGTTCTTGGGTTTTATGTGGAATCCACTTTCATGGGTCATGGAAGTTGCTGCTATCATGGCCATTGTAATGGCCAACGGAGGGGTAATTAAAAAAATTTCATCTCTCTATGTCCTTGTGTTCATCTTTGATGAGAAATTATTAATTGGTCTAGAACCATCACCTGTCTATAGTCTCAATGAATTTCTCATGACAAGCATTCAAAATTTTTAATTCACAATTTTTTTAATAACACTTGATTACATGTTATGTAGAGATTAATAAGAATCATGTGGTACAGGAACACATTATAATTTCTCATCTTTGACCTTGTCTTTATCTAACAAGAACTTGTAAACATATCAGGGCAAGCCACCGGATTGGCAAGATTTTGTTGGTATTGTCGTGTTGCTCATCATCAATTCAACCATTAGTTTTATTGAGGAGAACAATGCAGGCAATGCCGCAGCAGCGTTAATGGCTGGTCTTGCACCCAAAACCAAGGTAACAACTTTTGTTCATTCACTTGTATGCACACAGTTCCAATATAAATTGAGAAATTCTGTGATACCCTAAAAAATTTAAGGATTTTGGAATGTCCAAACTCATTCAAATATATTGACTCAAAACAATTGTACCAAAATCCTTTGATTTCTCTGGGTACCATAACAACTCTCATATGTTTCACATTCACCAACTAAAAAGAAGGAACAATTTTGTACATAGGTGTTGAGGGATGGAAAATGGAGTGAGGAGGAGGCAGCATTGTTGGTGCCAGGAGATTTGATCAGCATCAAGTTGGGAGATATTGTCCCAGCTGATGCTCGTCTATTGGAGGGAGATCCCCTGAAGATTGATCAATCTGCCCTCACAGGTGAGTCCTTGCCAGTCACCAAGAACCCTGGTAGTGAGGTATTCTCTGGCTCCACCTGCAAACAAGGCGAGATAGAAGCCGTTGTCATTGCCACCGGTGTTCACACCTTCTTTGGCAAGGCTGCACATCTTGTGGATAGCACCAACAATGTTGGTCACTTCCAAAAGGTATATCTTTCTTTAACATTTAGCAAGTGTTTCTTGAATTGATTTCTTTGTTTGACAACTTTGGACTAATGTGTTTGGATAATTGATTGGCTTCTATTAGGTGTTGACATCCATTGGGAACTTCTGCATCTGCTCAATTGCTATTGGAATGTTGATTGAGATTATTGTGATGTACCCCATCCAGCAAAGGGCCTACAGAGATGGTATTGACAATTTATTGGTTCTTCTCATCGGGGGTATCCCAATTGCCATGCCAACAGTCTTGTCTGTGACCATGGCTATTGGATCTCACCGCCTGTCTGAGCAAGGAGCCATCACCAAGAGGATGACAGCCATTGAAGAAATGGCTGGCATGGATGTTCTCTGCAGTGACAAGACCGGAACTCTCACCCTTAACAAGCTCACCGTGGACAAAAGCTTAATTGAGGTGAATGACTAATTATTTTATTTTCCTAAAATGTGATAATGAATCAACACCTTTGCACCAAAAGCTTCCATTTTGGGCTAACCAAGGTTGTTTGTGAATGCAGGTGTTCCCCACTGGCATGGACAAGGATACCCTTGTCTTATATGCTGCCAGGGCTTCCAGGACTGAAAACCAGGATGCAATTGATGCTTCAATTGTTGGAATGTTGAGTGACCCCAAGGAGGTACTAATTAAGTTTCTTTTTATGAACCTTGGTATTGTCTTATGTTAACATATACCCATACAAAGTGGCTGAACTTTGTTTTGTGGCCTCTCAGGCAAGAGCAGGAATCACTGAGGTGCATTTCTTGCCCTTCAACCCCGTGGACAAGCGGACAGCTATTACCTACATTGATGGTCAAGGCAACTGGCACAGAAGTAGCAAGGGTGCCCCTGAGCAAGTAAGGGATTCACCATTACCAATATGCATCAATATGCTAATATAACCATGGAATAACTATTCTTTTAAAACATAATATATATGTAACTTCTGATATTCGACTAACCAATTTATACATGTCAGATTATTGAGCTCTGTGAACTTAAGGGAGAGGTTTTGAAAAAGGCCCATAAAGTCATTGATGAGTATGCTAACCGTGGTCTGCGTTCATTGGGTGTTTCACGCCAGGTGAATAAATAAAGTGTATAATACTACATGCCATGAATTCATTGTTAAAAACCAAAATAAGGAAATTCCCTTAACAAAACTTTTGCACTTGGTTTTTAGACTGTTTTAGAAAAGAACAAGGAGAGTGCAGGAGAATCATGGGAATTCTTGGGACTTTTGCCCCTCTTTGACCCTCCAAGGCACGACAGTGCTGAGACTATTCGTCGTGCTCTTGACCTTGGTGTCAACGTTAAGATGATCACCGGTGACCAACTTGCCATTGGAAAAGAAACC
The DNA here is from genome assembly GCA_013407115.1 of Glycine latifolia. Classification (NCBI taxonomy): domain Eukaryota; kingdom Viridiplantae; phylum Streptophyta; class Magnoliopsida; order Fabales; family Fabaceae; genus Glycine; species Glycine latifolia. Next base: position 7,362,520 of record CM023947.1, read on the forward strand.
GGTCGCAGACTTGGAATGGGCACCAACATGTACCCTTCATCCTCTCTTCTTGGTGATAGCAAGGACCCTGCCATTGCATCAATCCCAGTTGATGAACTCATTGAGAAGGCTGATGGATTTGCCGGAGTCTTCCCTGGTAATGACATCAATTAACCTACTTCACCTTGAATATACCTTTTAAATTAGTTATTACAAAAGTCAACAATCTTAATATACACATGATAGACAATCTATGATAAGATGGCAATTTCAATACATTCTAATTAAATTATGATTATTCATGCATGGCATGCAGAGCACAAATATGAGATCGTGAAGAGGCTGCAAGAAATGAAGCATATTTGTGGAATGACTGGAGATGGTGTGAATGATGCCCCCGCACTGAAGAAGGCAGACATTGGTATTGCCGTGGCTGATGCAACTGATGCAGCCAGAAGTGCCTCAGACATTGTTCTGACTGAGCCCGGACTCAGTGTGATCGTGAGTGCCGTGTTGACCAGCCGTGCCATCTTCCAGAGGATGAAGAACTACACAATCTATGCTGTCTCCATCACCATCCGTATCGTGTTTGGGTTCATGCTCGTTGCTCTTATCTGGAGGTTTGACTTCTCTCCTTTCATGGTCCTCATCATCGCCATCTTGAACGACGGAACCATCATGACCATCTCCAAGGATAGGGTGAAGCCTTCTCCTCTTCCTGACTCATGGAAGCTCAAGGAAATCTTCGCCACTGGAGTCGTTCTTGGAGCTTACATGACCATCATCACTGTTGTGTTCTTCTTTTTGGTTCATGACACCGATTTCTTCACTGTGAGTGCTATTCCAGAGTTAATAACAGTACAATACACCACTTTGATATATTCCCTCGGTCCTAAAATAAGTGTGATAATAGATTATTTTATACAGACAAAAAAAGAATAGATAAAAAAAGGAATAATTTTACAAGATTAGTCTTATTAAATAAATGAAAGAATAATATTAATTAGATTCAAAAACTAAAGTAATATTTATTAAAAATATTAATGAAAAAGAATAATTAATATTACATTAAATGTTAACTACGACACTTATTTTGGAACGGTCACATGACATGCCAAAATGTTTTTTCTTTCAGAGAGTCTTTGGTGTCAAGCCAATTGTAGACAGTGAGGAGCAGCTTAACTCAGCTCTCTACCTTCAAGTGAGTATCATTAGTCAAGCACTCATCTTCGTGACCAGGTCAAGGAGCTGGTCTTATGTTGAGCGCCCTGGCATTTTACTTATCACAGCCTTCTTTGCTGCACAATTGGTTAGTGAAGTTTCTGAAAAAACAATTAATATCATAAACGAAAATATTATGTGTGTTTGAGTTATATTAACTTGGGAAGTGGTGAATTGAACTCAGGTGGCCACTTTGATTTCTGTGTATGCTCATTGGGACTTTGCCAGGATCAATGGAGTTGGCTGGGGATGGGCAGGAGCAATTTGGGTCTTCAGCATTGTTACCTATATTCCTCTTGACATCCTCAAGTTCCTCATCCGCTTGGGGTTATCGGGCAGGGCATGGGACAACATGCTTGAGAACAAGGTCTAGAAACATATTCTAATAGTATAATAGTATAGTCCTTGACTTTGTTGTCACTTTAATTAGTTCATTCGACCACCTCGGCTCTTATACATAAGAAACACAGGACAAAATATCAAAACCAAGAAAAGTAATGATCACATTTAATACTATCATCATAAATTCAAATTTTATTTCAGAAATACCCTTAAGTATAAAAGAAATTTAATCCCGAATATGTTTGAAAATTAGTCATTGTTTCTTATAATTAGGACAAAAAGAAAGTAAACTAGTTGCTGATATATAAAAAGACCAAGGCAGTATTGTTGTTGCTGTTTTTGGCTAAATGCAATTTCTTGTGTTGATATATGTGTAGACTGCTTTCACAACAAAGAAGGACTATGGAAGGGGTGAAAGGGAAGCTGAATGGGCCGTGGCTCAGCGCACACTTCATGGTCTCCATGTTGGAGAATCCAACAAGGCCAACCAACATGACCATTCTGAAATCGCTGAGCAGGCTAAGAGACGTGCTGAGGCTGCCAGGTTGAGGGAGCTCCACACACTCAAGGGACATGTTGAATCTGTCGTCAAGTTGAAGGGTATTGACATTGATACCATCCAGCAACACTACACCCTCTAAATCAATCTTTAAGGAACAATAAATACTTAATAGGCTATCGATGGATACGGGATATTAGAGCTTGATGGAGCAGATAAAACAACCATGTATCTTGTGGTTATATTCCTACTCTTTCCCCTAGCATAGGGGCCACACAATTTTATATACGAGGCACATGTTGCAATTCCATTTGACATTTCTCATGGGCTAGGACAAAAACACTTAAATATATGTTTTCTATGTAATCATAACTTAAATCTTATATAACCGATCAATTTACTTTGATTAAAAACAACAAGAATAAAGTACAGTAAAAATAGAGAAATCATCAAAATTACAAGATCATAAGGATTTTGGTTTTAGAGGGACAAAAAATTCCCTGTGTCAAAGCTTTAAAAAGCCTTGATATACGTAGAAACAAATTTATTAAGTGTAAAGAAAGTCTTTAATTGTTTGTTTTCACTATCACAAACATTATAAGTTTTATTATTTTCAAAATTGAGCTTTAAATGATTAATTAACGACTTTTTTAAAAAAACATTTAAGTAACCACATATTCAACACAATAATGTTAATTTATTTTATAGACCCCCCTCTTTTTCTTTTTCTTTTTTTACAGAAGACCCGCCTCTTTATAATCTATATCTTTTCACTAAAATGATATAGCTAATTATTTTTATTTTACTACTTTTTTCACTAAAACGTAGCTAGCTCTTTGAAGTTTTTTATTATAAGAAAATTCACACGCTGGGCCTGACCGTAATAGTATAAAAATACTCCGATAAAATAAAAAAAGCAACATATGTTGTTTTTTTACACAGCAAAAGCAACATATGCACAGAATCTTGTTTCTTATTTGGTGTCTATAAATCCAAATAAGCATACAAAATATACTGCCTATAAATCGAAAAGGCAATATACTTCAATAAAAACAAAAAGCCAATAAATAATAATAATGGTTGAAACGTATTTTAAAAAGTAAATATTAAATAGTTTTTTATTTTGAAAACTTAATCTCTTAAGTTTTTTTTTCTCGTACAGAGACAATGTATAAATTAGAAAATCCTAAAAAAAACTTTAAAGAACTAATTACATTTTTTTCTCTCGATACAGTAGGGAGATGCAGTAAAATAAAATATATTAGTTATAATTTAGAGAGAATTACAATAACACTTACTGATTTTTTCTTTTATCAAATTACATGTATTTCACTCTATTTTATTTCTTAATTAATTCCTTTTAAGTTTGAAAATATTGTACTGATAACTCCTTAACACTCCATCAAATCTTACCCTAACACTCTTATAACAAAGGTGAATGTAATGGTTAAAAAATATAAAATATTTGTATAATTACACAAAACCTAAGAAATTATTGTTGTAATTTACTCTTTTTTTTTTATTCATACCAATAAAAAAGCAAGTACTAGAATTAAAATAATCCGCATATTTTGTTCAATTAACTAAGTTACACTCCATTAATACTATGATTTGTTCTATAATTTTTTAGTAGAAATAGATAAATTATAAAGAGAAATAAATAGGAGAGAAAAATTATAAAGAGATGAGCCTGTAATATAAATAGGAGAGAAATAATTATTTCTTTAAAGAAAACTTAATTAATTAACTAGTTAAAATTAATTAAAAGAGAATAATTAATGTTGCTTAACACAAACTTGCACAGTATATAAAAACAACTAATTAATTGTTAGAATAAATTACACAAACCTCTTTTGACATTTGAGGAAATTATATATATCTTTATTATTTTTTAAAATCTACACAAAACTTTTCTAAAGTTTAAAGAAATTATATGTTTTTCCTCCATTTTTAAAATTTATCTAAGATTTAATGTTATTATTAATGGTATGGAGTTGATTTAGGTGATTTTGTTAGTTGGATCATTGATGACTTGATTTGATTTTTGAAATCCATAATTATTCATTTGGTATATGAATTTGTTAGAATGAGGTTGGTTCAATAATTTGGTTACTCATCATAGTGTTCATTTGGTTTATATGTTTATTTGTATAACAATTTGATTGATTTTTGCGTAATTTGATTTTTTAAAATTAAAATTATCCTATATGTGAAGGAGGAAGACAGACATTTTAGAAAAAAAAATTCTTAAATATCATGAACAACACATAATTTGTTATTGTGTTTCAACAATATTTAGGTGAATTTGTATAAATTTTTAAAATTGAGAAAATAGGTGTGTAATTTTCTTAAATTTTGAGGTATACATACTTTACTATAGTTATTATTTAGTTTCCCGCCAGAGTAGGTGCGCAAAGCACAGCACAGCACAGCGTGCCTCTCCTGCTCTAACGTAGCAGTCCTTTCCTTTCCTCAGCAATCCAATCCTCAGTGATTCGAAAACCAAGTCGTTACCTTTCTCTCTCTTCAATGGCGCCTCAGAAACTGACCGATTACGAGCACAAACGGCTCGAGAACATTCGCCGTAACGATGAAATGATGGCTGCCCTCAAACTCCAATCCAAAGCCACGCAACTCTCCAACTTCAAGCGAAGCCAACGGTACTCACTTTCTTCCTATTCTCTCTCTATCTTATGACCTAACAAAACATTGTTTTTGCTTATTGCCTGCTACGGTTGAAGAAGCCTAATTCCACTACGTCAAACCCAAAATCCATACCCCAGTCGCCATCAGGCGCTCACTGCGAAACCTCAAACTTCCTCCTCCCTCCAAAACCCAACCTTTGGATCCTCTTTTCATGGCCGATGCTCGTCAAGGCACTCACTCTCACACCTCCTTCCTTCAATCACTCGTTCCAGAAAAACTAGACGATGCCAAAATCGAAACTTCGCTTAGCTTGGAATCTCTGCGTTTGGATCCCCAGAATATTGCACGCCTTGGTCCCTGAAAGATAACCAATGTGCGGTTTTTCCCTTCCACTACTGTCAAAATGGTCGCGGCAGGTAGCAACATGGGGAATCTAGGGTTCTTCTTGAATGTAGGACAAAGTGAGGTTCAGTTATACCGTCCCCATTTGGGTCACATTTCTGGCATCTCGATTCAACCACATTGCTTGTCCAAGTTATCATGCTGTGTCTCAATTTCCAACGATTATTGTCTATTTGTCCAGAGACAATCAAATTAATTAACTGCATAGTGTTGTTATGAACTTTATATATGTGTGTGTTCAGGAGCTAGAGTGTGAATGTAGTTTTAGTAAATTGCAGTGAAGTGTCAACTTCTCAGACTTATAATTTTATTTGTTTGAATAGAATTACTAAATTTATGGTTTATGTGAATCGTTGTGCAGACATATTAGTTCAATTGCAGAATTCGCTGATCAATACTCTTGTATGCACATATACACAAGTTACTATGATGGAACTGTTCGGCTAATGGATGCTGAGAAGCAAATCTTTGATCTGGTAGTTGCTAGTAATGAAATTATATATGCTCTCTCTCAACCAGGAGAGGAGGACCTTTGACTATTTGGGATACCAGGATTGGAAAACGTTCGTCCTACCGGGTTTTGCACAAAAGCAGGATTAACACAATAGATTTCAACTGTCAAAACCCTCATATTGTAGCTACTAGTTCCTCTGATGGAAATGCCTGCACTTGGGATTTGAGATATAATGATGCAGATAAACTCACTCCCTTGAGGATATTTACCCACGATAGAGCTTTGCAATCTGCTTACTTCTCTCCTGGGTGTAGCCTGGCAACTACAAGGTATGGAGTTTGTTCTATTCTAAAATTACAGCTTTTCAATACTGAAAATATGGTATGTGGCAGATATTGCTTACTCATGTAATCTTTTATTTTTCAGTATTCACTAGATGACCTTACCTCCTCGGAAAAATATGTTCAGGCATCATGTGATGATTCATGTAACCGATATCACCTAGTAGAAAAAGGCTTTTGTTGTACTAACTTTACTACTTTAGAAGTGCATGTTAATTTGATTCCAAAACACTTTTTACTATCCAACTTTATTGAACCTGGTTTTTACTTTTTACCTAATTGTGATTTTATAATCTCTTGATGCAGCGCGGACACCACAATTGGTATTTACAGTGGAGTTAACTTGGAAGATGCTGGTGTTATATGTCCTAACAATCGGAAGAGCACACGCTTTCTACTTTAAGGTATGGTTTCTGGGAAGTATCTGAAGGTTGACTTGTTATACTTCTCTATTACCGTTTGTGTAACTTCCCTTTCCTGAAAGTATTTTCAAATCAATGCTTTTGATTTATTTAAACTCTTTGGAGCAGATTTTTACATTTAAAAAAAGTTTCCACTTTTTTAAGTAGAAAGGAAATATTTGATTGGCATATGCTGAAACGGAGTAATTTGTGATGCCACTGTAATATAGTTGATACCTTATAAATTGCTAACTAATTACTCTGAAGAAAAACACAGCTGAGTTTTGTGAGCTTGATTTAATGGTAGCAGAGCGAAATGGGGTTGGGATGATTCATATCACTTCATTGGAAATGCGAAAAGAGGAGTTGATGTCGTCTCAGCAGTTCAAAGGAAGACAGTTATGACTCTAGAGAGCCCCCACACGTCTGTCATTCCGTGCAGATTGGATACACACTCTTACGAGGTTGGGATGCTAGTGGGACCTACAACTGGAGGCCAGGTTTATACGCGGCCGTTGCGCTATGATGTTTTTTAATATGCACTTTTGTTTCATGTTATACCATGAAACTTCTATAATATATGTTTTGAAATTCACCCAAGGTGCAAAAACGCATGTCTAGCTCAACGTCCAACCTATATACTGTTGCTTCAGTCTTGACGTGGGTGAGCGTAGATATTTGATGCAGTTTTAGTGGATGTTTAGATGTGTGTTTGTAGAATTAATTCTAAATCAACCTAATTGTTTGTGAAATTAAAATGAATTCTAAGAAAATTTGAGTTTACAATAATGTGATTTTTGTTTGGATAACATGTTAAAAAAAGATTTCATTGACAATGTTGTTTGGAAACTTGCAACTAAAATTGATTTTAAGTGTGTAATTGCGAGTATTAATTTGCATATATTTTTTTGTATTTTATTATAATATTATACTTCGATATTAATATTGATGTTAGGAAAAATATCCACTAATTTATTATATTGATGTTGATAGTGTCCCTGTTAAAAAAAAACATTTTTATAAGAAAAGTTGATAATTAAAATTGTTAGAGAAAATATTCATTTTTTAATGATGATTTATTTGTTTGATCATTTCAGTAAAAAATAATTCTACTCCACTAGTGATGATAATGTTACATTAATCATTTTTTAATTCCAGTAAAATTAATTTTTAATGATGATTTCTTTTTAACTTTGCATTTGCAACTCCTCATTCTTTCTTTATGCATTTTCATCACGGTTCATCTTGGCAACATGGCCGAAGTGGTGCCTCTCGGTCTCCGTCCTTGATTTCAACAATCACGTGACCAGAGTCATGGCTGGAGGTGTCTCTGAGTCCTCGAGGCTAAAGATTTCACTGACAGTGGTGTTGAGCCTTTGTTTCATGTGAAACACCTAGAAATATAATCAATGGCGAAAGGAATTGATAGATATAACGGGAGAAGGGCAAGGGCAAACATGAGAAATCCGACATCCAAATCTAAAAATTGATTTTAACTACTTTGACAAAGAAGCAACCTCAAGTAGTTTCACATGGAAATTAATATTCTCAGAGTGAATTGCGTGCAACAGAAAAACTAAACATGATGATTAACTAAATTTCTCACATTTGACGCTAAATACGCACGTCCAAGTGAAGCGAACGTGCATCTAAACACACGCTTAAACATACTAGCTAGCTAGTATTTTCTGTTTCAGACCGTTTCGCGTGACTTGTGTAATATTATGGAATATGCTAAAGTACTTTAATTTGCTAGCCATTGACTAAACGTGATAATGTATTTGGTTTCACATTGGACTTTTCTTAATTATATTGAAATAATAGTTAGTGGGATCTTTGGTAAATTGCATATTTGGTTTCACAATAAGAAATTGATTATTTGTCTAAACTTCATTTTAAGTTGAAACAAATTTAGATATATTTTGCATTGGACAAAAGAAAATATTGAGCTTTACCGCTAGCTTGTTTTTTTTAATAAAAATATTCAAAGATAAACCTAATTACTTCAAAATCAAATTTAAGTAAAATTAATTTAATTTAAAATCAATTTTTGTCAATGTTGGTTGAAATACACACTTAGGCTAATATTAATCATAATAGGTAGATTGTCATTTATCATGTGATATACTTTTTTTTTATTATATACTATGTTTGTAAAGTATTTATGACTTTTGTTGACAATTTATTTTTGTAAGAGAAAAAGTTACTTTTAATAGATTTTTCTTCTTAGTCACTATTTTTCATCCATAAGCCTCAAATGCAATACTTTATTTAAGAGATAAAATTTCAATTATACTCAAACAAGCGTACGTAACATTGGTTCCAATCAAAATGCTCAAAGTAAGTTAAAATTATATCCTTAGTCATCAAACTTTCTTGAGTCATTATTCTCATTATTCAAAACAAAATATTTACATCTAATAACATGCAGATGTGTCAGTTTCCTTCATTTCAGGGGATTTGATTTTAAAATTAGTCTGATCGTAGCTCTATTCATTACATAACAAATGTTATTAATCACATTGTTTACACAAAAATACTTAGGAATTGAAGGTCATTTTTACTAAGCCTCATTCTTACAAATTCTTTTTTTTTTTCTTTTCTCTACTAACCCATTTTATTGTGAGAGTCATAGGGATTGAAAAATTGTGTTTAATGTTATTGTAAAAAATTACTATTTAAAGTTAAATAGAGAAGATAAATTTACTTTTACGAGAAGTTGAAAACTTGAAACACCCAATTCAAAGAACATTTAATTACACACCTAGTGACTTTAAAAATCCCAACAATTGGAGTATTCAGGAGGTAGTAATATAGGAGGTTGCATAAGATATTACTATTCAGTTTCCCGCCAGAGTTGGTGCCTCTCCTGCTCCAACATAATAGTCTTCTCCTCAGCAATTCGAAAGCCAAGTTCTCAACTCAACCTTCTTTTTCTCTTCAATGGCGCCTCGGAAACTAACCGATTACGAACGCAAACGGCTTGAGAACATTCGCCGCAACGATGAAGTGATGGCTGCCCTCAAGCTTCATTCTAAAGCCACCCAACTCTCCAACTTCAAGCGTCCAAGGTACACTCTACTCAGTCACTCTTCTTATTTTCACTTTTCAATGACGTAACAATGTTGTTTTTGCTTATTGCCAGGGTCGAACAAGCCAAATCCCACAGCATGAAACCCAAAATCCAAACCCCGATCGTCATCAGGCGCTCCCTGCGAACCAGAGTTATTCCACCACATTCCACCACTCCCTCCAAAACCAAACCGTCAAGTTCTGGCCCTCTTTCCATGGCTGATGCTCGTCACGGCACTCACTCTCATTCTTCCTTCGTTCAATCACTCATGTGTATGGCCAAAAAGCAAGCCCAAACAGTTCGAGATAGAGGTGGGAGATTTTTGAACGATGCAAGTGTTAAACAAGAGAAAATGGAAACTTTCCCTAGGTTGGAATCTCTGCATTTGGATCCCGAGAATATTGCGCGGGTTGTTCCTGGAAGGATAACCGATGTGCGGTTTTTTCCTTCCACTAGTGTCAAAATGATTGCGGCGGGTAACAGGTTTGGGCATATTGGGTTCTGGAATGTGGGACAAAGTGATGTTCATTTATACCATCCCCATTTGGCTCAGATTTCTGGGATCTTGATTCAACCACATTGCTTCTCCAAGGTACCCTGCTGTTGCGACGATTACTGTAAATTTGTCAAGATTCTTATATAACTTTTACCCATTACCGGTTACCTAGAGCCTCAAGTTAATAAACTGCAGCATTTCATTGTTAACAGGAAATTGTTTTCTGATATTGGTAAAATCTGTTAATTAGGCTGTAGGGGAAAATGCATGTTTTTGTTAGATGCATACTGTCATATTTTTGAAAGTAGGGTGCATTTGAGGTTAAAGGGGAAGCAAAGGAGGAAAGTAAGCTTTGTTTCACAGCAGCAGAATCACATATATCATATGAGTTCAGGAGTTTGAGCGTTAATGTAATTCTAGCAAATTGCCGGGAAGTATTAAGCCTTAAATACAATTTTGATTCTCCAATTTTGTTTGATTTGCAATTTTAGTTCTTTCATTTAAAAATTGAGATATTTGGTTTTTCTATTTTAAAAAATTCACAATTTTTATTCTCTCATCTCAAAATAAAGACATTTAATCATTCTATTTTTAAAAGTTCATAAGTTTAGTCAAATTCTCAATTTTGTCTAATTTTATTTCTTTTATTGAAAAGATATAAAATGTAGGCAAAATTAAAGATTAAACCAAAATGACTGATTTTCTAAAATATGGAGATCAAATATTTCTATTTTGAAATAGGGAAACCAAAATTGTGAATTTTTAACAATAGGAGAACCAAATGTCTCAATTTTAAAATAGAAGAATCAAAATTAGGAATTGAATAAAATAGAGAGACCAAAATTACGTTTAAGTAAAGTGTTAATTAGCTTCTTGGGCTTATAGTTTTAATTGGTTGAATTGAATTACTACATTTTTGTTTACTCTGTGTGTATCGTTGTTCGGACATAGTTCTGGTTGAATTAATTTGTTGTTGCAACTGATTGTAATCAACATTGCCCAACTTTGTCAGTTCAGTTATTGAATTGTCTGATCAATAATTTTGTATGCAGATATACACAAGTTGTTATGATGGAACTGTTCGGCTAATGGATGCCGAGAAGGAAATCTTTGATCTGGTAGTTGATAGTGATGAGTGTATATATGCTCTCTCTCAACCAACAAATGAGGCAAACTGCTTGTATTTCGCTGAGGGTTTTGGAGGTTTGACTATTTGGGATAACAGGATTGGAAAACGTTCGTCGCACTGGATTTTGCACAAAAGGAGGATTAACACAGTAGATTTCAACTGTGAAAACCCTCATATTGTTGCTACTAGTTCCTCTGATGGAACTGCCTGCACCTGGGATTTGAGATACACTGATGGAGATAAACTCACTCCCTTGAGGATATTTACCCACGATAGAGGTTTGCAATCTGCTTACTTCTCTCCTTCTGGAAGTAGCTTGGCAACTACAAGGTATGGAGTTTGTTCTATTATAAAATTACTAATTTTCACTACTGAAATTATGGTATGCCGCAGATATTGCTTACTTATGTCATCCTTTATTTTTAATTATTCACTATCTGGCCTTACCTACTGGGAAAAATATGTTAGGCGTCATGTGATTCATATAATTGATACCACCTCGTAGAAAAAGGCTTTCAATGTTGTACTAAGTTTAGAAGTGCATGTTAATTTGATTCCAAAACACTTTTTACTATCCAACTTTATTGAACCTGGTTTTTACCTAATTGTGATTTTGACTGGATGGGGTAAGGTAAATATAATCTCTTGATGCAGCATGGACACCACAATTGGCATTTACAGTGGAGTTAACTTGGAGGATGCTACTGTTATTTATCATAACAATCATAGCACATGCCTTTCTACTTTCAGGTATGGTTTAAACTCTTTAGAGCTGATTTTTACATTTCAAAAAAGCTTCCACCGTTTTTTTAAGTAAGGAATATATTTGATTGACATAAGCTGAAACTTGTGTATTTATAAGAACGGATTTGTGATACCACTGCAATCTAGTTGATACCTTATAATTTGCTAACATACTCTAAAGAAAAGCAGTTGAGTTTTGTGAGATTGATTTTGTGGTAGCAGAGCGAAATGGGGTTGGGATGACTCATATCTCTTCATTGGAAATACGAAAAGAGGAGTTGATGTCGTCTCAGCAGTTGAAAGGAAAATAGTTATGACTCTAGAGAGCCCGCACTTGTCTGCCTTTCCGTGCAGGTTGGATACACACTCTTACGAGGTTGGGATGCTAGTAGGAGCTACAAATGGAGGTCAGGTTTATACCTGGACGTCGCGCTAGGATGTTCTTTAATAGGAAAAAAAAACACTATGCACTTTCGTTTTATGTTATACAATACAATGAAAATGAAACTTTATATAGATTTTGCTTCCAGACTTTTTCATGTGACCATTCAAGTATTATCAAATATGCTAAGTACGTCTGCTAGTATTGATGAGATGTGATTTCATTCACTTTGAATTCACTTTTTAGAGTGTGTTTGGACGTGCGTTTCAAGTTCCAAACTTGAATCTCTGATGAGTCAAACATGATTTTACATTAACCAAGATGTTTGAATGTGTGTAGGGAACATAATTTTGAAATTTGAACTCAAGTTTTTACTTTCCATTAATAGTCATGACTCGTATATTGTCACTTATACGCGTGATATACTTGCATGTCGGTCTATACTTCATACTCTAAAGTTTGGTTAGTGATAAAAAGCAAGGAAACAATTAGTTTAAATTTGGGTAGATTTAGTGTAAAAGACTAATCTCCCATATGACATGATGAATGAAGAATCCATTTTTTTAAAAAGATATCTATATGTAATTTTTATGATATCTCAAACATTCTCTAAAAAATATAAAAAGATTGAGTGATTAGATGTTTCTCTATGGTGATTTTCTTTAGTGAGTATAAAAATGATAAAAGTTATTATCTACAATATAATATATTCATAAATATGACTCAATAGTCAACAGTATCATTAATAAACGTGCATTCATAAGTTAACCACTGCACATCGTCACCATCTGCAGTGCATGGCATTGTTGTCCACATGCACACAAACGTGCATTCATAGGAATTGTTGCCTTTCATCTTTACACGGCGGGCCAAAAAGTACTGCCATCGTCTGCAGGCACGTTGTTGCCGTTCGCCAATCGCAAAGCAAACGAGAGAAAGAAGAATAACCTAGCTTTCTCCTACTTGTTGTGAATGATAACAATGACCTTCAATAAATGAGGAGATTAAGGGATGAAAAAAAAAACTTTCGGTGACAATTTTGTTCCCTTGATTTGGCAAAACACGTGTAGTTCACATTCGTCACATGGACTTACCATGTTATTAACGTGTCATTTTGCCATTAACGTTAAATAGGAATTAGATATAACAAACAAATTCGTATACATGGGTATCATTTTGCAAGGTCGTGACTTTGACAGAAAATTCCCGCTTTGATTAGATACAAGTATGGGTAATACTTGTTTCTTTATAACGGGAATAGAGATGAGTATGAATATATACCAATTCATCTTATACCCTGTAATTACTTAATTACTCTTACTTTATGATATGTATATTATTTAATTACTTTTATATTTAAAATTTCTTGTTTATTTTGTTGAAGACGGAAGCTAAAATTCTGAAGACAAATATAAGTCATAAGAGATTTCTATCTCTCTTAAGTCTCAAGTCTCGAGGATAATTTTTAGGTGATAGAAATATGATTTTCATAATTTTAGTAAGATAAGATTTTATATTTGGTTATATTAGTCGTCTAAATTTGTCTTCTTGAATATATAAGATATTTAACTTTAATTTTTAAATATATATTTTTTTCAAAAAAATATTTTAAAAATTATTAGGCAAAGATGAATATACTTGATCTCTAATGAGGATGATGATAGAAAAAATTCCATACTCATTACGAATAGGAACAATGATGGGGATGGTCATGGAGAAGTAGGGATGGGGAAGAGGAATTAGATACTGGCCTTAGCTTTGTCCCATTACCATGTTGAGGATGAATTAATGATAGGATTAATTTATCGTAACATTTACATATTTATGTATTAAATTGGTAATTTTCAAAATTCAAGTATTAAATTGACACTGAATGCATCTTGTAGAGACCAAATAGGTCATTTAGGGTTTGTTTGTTGAAGTGAAAGAGAGTGAAATGAACAATTAAATAAGATGAGTCTCACATTTTTACACTTTATTTTAATTTAAAACTTTTATTTCAATTTACCTTCACTCCACAGAACAAACGCTTACCCTATGAAATGAAAATATTGAAATAATAATAAAATATAACTTGAAACAGAAAAATAGAGAATAAAAAAGATAATATAAGAGTTTAGAAAAAATGAAAATTATGAATATTCTTTCTAATATAATAACATATTTATAGATACTAAAAATAATTAATAAATTTATAAAAGATAAATATAAATAAAAAATAATTATAAAAATAATGAAAAATATGAAAAAAAAAAAAACAAATAGATTATTCATAAAAAAAAGAATTAACTAATTATTATTTAGTTACCCGCCGGTGTGAGTTGATGAGCAAAGCGCAGCGAGCTTCTTCAGTCTCCCGCTCTAATGTAGCAGTCCTTTCCTCAGCGTTTCGAAAACCAAGTTGCTAACTTTCTCTCTCTTGTCAGTGGCACCCCAGGAAAGTGTCCGAGTACGAACGGAAGTGAGGTTCATTTATATTTTCCCCATCAAGCTCCCATTTCTGGGATCTCGATTCAGCCACATTGCTTGTCCAAGGTACCGTGCTGTGTCTGCATTTGCAACGTTTACTGTCTATTTGTCAAGATTCTTTTATAACTTTTACCCATTACCGGCTAGTAGCTAACTAGAGACTCAAAATAATTAACCGCATAGCATGACTGGTTGTTAGGAATCTGTTTTCTTATACTACACATACACACAAATTAGCAGGGTTCTAATGGTTACATTTTTAGTGTGTAACTAGATTTAAAGAAAATGAAGGGTGAGTCTGCGTTAAGATTACTTTTGAAATTACTTGATCCCTCTTCTCTGTCTCTATTTATCATATATGTTAAAGTTTGAGTGTGAATGTGATTTTAGCAAAATGCAATGAGTGTCAGCTTCTCGGGCTTATAATTTTATTTGGTTGAACTGAATTACTACATTAAAGGTGTACTGTTTATCATTGTCCAGACATAATGCTGGTTGAATTAATTTGTTGCTACAACTGATTGTAGATAAATCAAGGAACAATCCCCCACTTTATTTTGTTTGATTTACATTTTGTCAGTTGCTGTTATCAATTTTATATGCAGATATACACAAGTTGTTATGGTGGAATTGTTCGGCTAATGGATGCTGAGAAGGAAATCTTTGATCTTGTAGTTGATAGTGATGAGTGTATATATACTCTCTCTCAACCAACAAATGAGGCAAACTGCCTATATTTTGCTGAGGGTTCTGGAGGGTTTGACTATTTGGGATAACAGGATTAGAAAACGTTCGTCACATTGGGCTTTGCAGAAAGAGGATTAACACAATAGATTTCAACTGTGAAAACCCTCACATTGTAGCTACTAGTTCCTCTGATGGAACTGCCTGCATCTGGGATTTGAGATATACTGATGGGGATATACTCAGCCCCTTGAGGATATTTATCCATGAAAGAGGTTTGCAATCTGCGTACTTCTCTCCTTCTGGATGCAGCCTGGCAACTACAAGTTATGGAGTTTCTTCCATTCTAAAAGTTACCACTTTCCAATACTGAAAATATGGTATGTTGTGGGTATGCTTACTTATGTAATATTTTATTTTTCATTATTCAATTGCTGACTCACCAAGTTGGAAAATTATGTGCAGATGTTGTGTGATTCATGTGACTGATCTCAACTAGTGGGAAAAGGCTTTTGTTGTTGTTGACTTCTTGTACTAACTTTAGAAGCTCATGCTAATTTGATTCCAAAACGATTTTTATCATCAAACTGTATTTTTTTTTTGAAAAGCATATTATCAAACTGTATTGAACTTGGTCTTTACGTAATTGTGATTTTGACTGAATGAGGTTAATATAATTCTTGATGCAGCCTGGACACCACAATTAGTATTTACAGTGGAGTTAACTTAGAGGATGCAGCTGTTATTCATCATAACAATCAGAATAGCACATGCCGTTGTACTTTGAGGTATGGTTTCTCGGGAAGCATCTGAAAAGGTTGACTTGTGATGCTTCTCTTTTACCATTTGATTAACTTTCCCATCCTGCAAAAGTATTTTCTAATGAGAGCTTGGGATTTAAACTCTTTAGAATTGATTTTTACATTTCAAAAAAGCTTCACTCTTCATAAGTAGAAAGGAATTTATTTGATCACTGGCATAAGCTGGAACCGTAGTAGTTATAAGAATGGATTTGTGATGCCACTGCAATCTAGTGGATACCTTATAAATTGCTAACTTATTCTGAAGAAAAGCAGTTGAATTTTGTGGTGGCAGAGCGAAATGGGGTTGGGATGACCCGTATCTCTTCATTTGAAATGCAAAAAGAGGAGTTGATGTCGTCGATCTCAGCAGTTCAAAGGAAAATAGTTGACTCTAGAGAGCCCGCACGTCTGCCAGGTTTATGGGTGGACGTCACACTAGGATGTTTTGTAATATGCATTTTCGATGTATATTATACAATGATACTTCTATAGTTTTTTTAATTCCTGGATTTCATGTGACCATTTAAGTATTTGCACATATGCTAAGTCACTTATTCTATAGTTTGGTTAGTGATAAAAAAGATGTCAGCTGAAATTGGGAACTGCGTCTTTCCGCTTACCTGGCTCTTATTGTTATCTCGATATATATAAAAACTGTCCAACCAGTCCATGATCACATGTTGGCTGGACCGTGAATATAACAATTTTTTTTTCTCTTGCACTCTTTCACTTTCTCTCTTTGAATTTTAAAAAATCCTACTATGCAGGGGTTCCACTCTAGCTATACCATATGTCTCCCCGTAAGTTATTTATCTTAGTGGATCCTGATATTTATATATTTCATTCTCTTACAACTTTTATTCAATCTTTCTTTCTTTTACATCACATATCATTTATTCACATTTATCATTATCTCTCTATTTTTCTCCTTCCACCTCCCAAAATGAAAATTGGTGTTTATAATTTCCTATTGTAATACTATATGTTAGTCATGATACAATTTTTTAAGAGTTTTATGTTAATGCACTGTTCGAGTAGCGTGTTTTTAAAAGTGAATATTTCAGCTGTTTCGAGATGTGGATATAATTTAATTTATATTCAATATAATTTAAATATGTTTTTAGTTTAAATGATGCATATATTTATGAGTTCTATTCCTTTAAATTTTGTTGTTGGATTTTGTCCTTAAAAAAAATTATTTGATGGTTTTAGTTTCTAGTGTTCTTTTTTTAATTCTAATAAAATTGTAAATTTTCTATATAAATCCAACTTTATTGAAAGATATTCAATTTAGCTTCTATTATTTAAGAAATGTCAAGTTATTTTTAACATATAGTTTCCATGTCTTAAGTTAACTGGTAAAAAATTATATTAACTGAAGCGAAAAGGACGAAGATGTATATGAGATGATCACAAATTTATCATGCATTTATACATTGAGTTCACGTGTTTTTGTATTTTTTTAGGACATAGTTTGTGTTTTTTTTTTTTTTATAAATTCTTTTCGTTTAGCATTACTCAATTATTAATAACTTTCCTTAATAACACTAGCCACCACTTAATAATTTGATCATTACCAATCACATTTAGCTGTAATTTTATTAATTGAACTTAATTATCTATGACTACACGTTTTTAGTCTTTAAACCACACAAAATCTATACAGAAAAACTGTAAGATTAATCCTGTACGTTGAAATTAGTGATTAAATAAAAACTTCAGAAAGTTTTAACTTGAAAAATCAAACCACTGTAAAGTTTGGACTTTGGACTGTAACGACAAGCCACGATTATGTTAACTAACATATTATTTACTTTCCCGCCAGTGTGGGTTCGCGCCCAAAACCCTCTCTCTCTATATAAAAAACAAACTTAACTTTCTTACAGTGATTCATTCTTTCGACAACCAAATCCCTAATTTTCTCTCTCTTCAATGGCGCCTCAGAAACTGACTGATTACGAGCGCAAACGGCTCGAGAACATTCGCCGCAACGATGAAATGATGGCTGCCCTCAAACTCCATTCCAAAGCCACTCAACTCTCCAACTTCAAGCGTCCAAGGTACTCACTTTTTCTTCTTCTCTCTCTTATTTCACTTTTCATTCATGAGAGGTTTAAACTTCCATAACTTAATATTGTTCTTTTTTTTCGCAATTGTTATTTTGTCAGGGTCGGAACCAAATCCTACAACATGAAATCGGAAAAGAAACCCAAAACCGAAACCCCAATTGTGATTAGGCGCTCCCTGCGAACCAGGGGAATTCCGCCAGATTCCAAAGGTCTTGATGGTGATTCCGTGGGTCCCACCACTCCCAGAAAAACCGAACCTTCCGTTGTAAGTCTGGGTCCTATTTCCATGGCTGATGCTCGCGAAAGCGATCACTCAGATAGCTTCTTCGTTGAATCACTCATGGATATGGCCCAATTGGAAGCCCAATATGCTAGTGTTGAAAAGGGGAAGGTGGAGGCTTCCCTTGGGTTGGAATCTCTGTATTTGGATCCCGAGAATATTGCGCGGGTTGTTCCTGGAAGGATAACCAGTGCATGGTTTTTCCCTTCCAGTAGTGTCAAAATGATCGCGGTGGGTAACAGATTTGGGAATGTTGGGTTTTGGAATGTGGGACAAAGTGAGGTTCATTTATACCATCCCCATCGAGCTCCCATTTCCGGGATCTTGATTCAACCACATTGCTTGTCCAAGGTACCATGATGTGTCTGAATTCGCAACAATTACTGCCTATTTGTCAAGTTTCTTTTATAACTTTTAGCGGTTATTAGTTACCTTAAGACTCAAACTAATTAACTTCATAGTGTTGTTTTTAGGAAATTGTTTTCTGATACTGGTAGAATATGCTCATTTGTCTGTACAGGAAATGCACTCTTTTGGTCTGTTTGTCATACACTGATAATGCATGCATGCATGTTCACTGTGTTTCTCTAGCATGTTTTTATTAGATGCATTCTGTTCTTAGTGGGAGATTTGAGGTTAAAGTGGAAAGCGTTAGCTTTTTGGGCATATAATGTTATCTGGTTGAATATAATTACTATGCTTGTGGTTTACCTTGTACCCCAGTCTAGACATATTTATGGTTGAATTAATTTGTTTCTGCAGTCAATCAATATTCCCCACTTTATTTTGTCTGCTTTAGATTTTGTTAGTTGCAGAATTGTCTGATGCTGTGAACAATTTTATATGCAGATATACACAAGTTGTTATGATGGAATTCTTAGGCTAATGGATGCTGAGAAGGAAATCTTTGATCTGGTATTTGAGAGTGATGAAAGTATATATGCTCTCTCTCAACCAACAAATGAGACAAACTGCCTATATCTTGCTGAGGGTTCTGGAGGTTTGACTATTTGGGATAACAGGATTGGAAAACGTTTGTCGCACTGGGTTTTGCATGAAAATAGAATTAACACAATAGATTTCAACTGTAAAAACCCTCATATTGTAGCTACTAGTTCCACTGATGGAACTGCCTGCACCTGGGATTTGAGATATACTGATGGGGATAAGCTCACAGCCTTGAGGACATTTACCCATAAAAGATCTGTACAATCTGCTTACTTCTCTCCTTCTGGATGTAGCCTGGCAACTACAAGGTGTGGAATTTCTCCCATTCAAAAAATTACTAGTTTTATGCTTACTTGTTTGGTACTGTGGTCTTTTATTTTTCATTATCCACCAACTATAGAAGTGCTTGATAACTTGATTCCAAAACATTATTAATTATCCAGCTGTAGTGAACCTGGTTTTTACCTAATTGTGATTTTGCCTGGATTGGCTTAATATAATCTCTTGATGCACAGCTTGGACAACACAATTGGTATTTACAGTGGAGTTAACTTGGAGGATGCAGCTGTTATTAATCATAACAATCAGACTGGCAGATGGCTTTCTACTTTCAGGTACGGTTTCTGGGGGAGTATCTTAAGATTGACTTGTTATTTTGTCATCTTCCTAACTTCCCATATCCTGCAAAAGTATTTTCAAATCAAAGCTTCGGATTTTAAACTCTTCAGAGCTGATTTTTACATTTTCAAATAAGCTGCCACTCTTCAAGCAGAAAAGATTTTATTTGATCAGCATAAGCTGAAACTTTTGTGTAGTTATAATACAAATTTGTGATGCCACTGCAAACTTGTTGATACCTTATGAATTGCCAACTTATTCTTAAAAAAGCAGTTGACTTTTGTGAGCTTTTGTTGTAGCAGAGCAAAATGGGGTTGGGATGACTCATATCTCTTTGTTGGAAATTTGAAAAGAGGAGTTGATGTTGTCTCTGCAGTTCAAAGGAAGATAGTTATGACTCTAGAGAGCCAGCACATGTCTGCCATTCCTTGCAGATTTGATACACACTCTTACGAGGTTGGGATGCTAGCAGGAGCTACAAGTGGAGGCCAGGTTTATATTTGGACGTCGCGCTAGGATAGGATGTTTATTTAATATCCACTTCTGTTATATGTTATAAAATGAAACTTCTATAGTTTATGATTCCAGACTGTTTTCATGTGACGTGTGAAGTAATTTCAAATATTCTAAGTACGTCTGCAAGCCAATGTTCCTGGCTTCCTCCTTTACTATTTCCATGCAAAAGAGGTGGTCGTGTTTGTTGCATTAAACAACAAATAATATAATATTCATAATATTTTTTTAAAATAACTAATAAAGTTAAAGAAGAAAATAATAATACGTGTATACATACACTATTAATATATATTATCTCTGATAAGTCAATAAGGATAATTTTTAGTCAGTAATTAGGATAGATGCCATTTGTTTTTAAATAACCATTGGGAATAAGCAGTTTGCACGATAAAAAAAAGCTTATAAATTCACAGGGTTAACATTACTAAATTAAAATACCACACATCAAAATGATTTGTAGGAATATTAAATTTAAAAATTATTAATGAAGAAAAATTAATAAGAGATATTTTTCAATCAAGATGAAAGAATTTCAAATATCACCTAAAATGAAAAAAAATCAAATAACACAATAAAATTTACATATTAAGAAAATTATACTACTACATCTAAACAAATTTCGAAACAAAGAAATTTGTATTGAATTTTAACTTAACATAGTATTTTAAATATAAAAGGAATTAAATTAAATTCAAATTCACTCTAAATTCCTTTGAATTTTGAAATCCCTTACTTAGCATTCTGCATACCACTACTACCTAATGTGTAAAGAATAGATTTATCATGCTTTCCTAAATACAACACGCCTTTCTCTCTTGTACTCTATTTCATCTCTCTGGTGCATGATTATAAGAGCTCTTCTCACCTGCAAAACCCAACAATAAAAATATTAACAAGTCTCGCAGATAAACTGAGATGCCAACAGAAGAAAAAAAAAACCCAAAAAACTGCTTCAAGCTGTAACCGAGTTTTGAGCAGCAGTTTTTTTGTTCATTCAACAAGGCCTCAAGTCTGATTATTTGCTGGACTTGCCAGTTGTTAATGTAAGAATGTCATTTAATGTTGGTGATTTTGGTGTTTGTGGGTGCTCATGATGTTAAAGACACTAGCAAATTTCCAAAAGACAAATCCAGTTTCAAACGTCCATCTTTTAAAAGTTGGAACCAAGTGGTGACATCAAATTCAGGATTATAAGCTATGAGACCATCTTTTCCGTTAAGTGGCTATTTGGTACTTACAATAGATTCATTCATCCCCATTCTGCTGAGGTCATCAATCAGCCTTCTTTCTGATATGTGGTTTCCAATCCCAATTCTTCTCTTTATCTGAGTTTCAGCTTGCTGCTCACAATGTAAAGTAATCCATTAGGATACTAAGCTAGATGGAAAAAACAAGATGGTCTATGTCTATCACAAGACAAACCTTTATCTCATTTGCCATATCAGGTGTAAGATTTATTTGTTGGTTTATTCCAGACTTAGCTGCATCCATTGTGGACACGGTGAAAAGCCTTACTGCTTCTTGCACATTCTCCTCAGTAGCAAGATGAGATCTGGTGCAAGAATTAATCATTAAGGTACATTTTGTCAAAAGAAAGATGCATGGACCAACAAAAGAATAAAACGAAAAAAAAAAGCTCCAAAAAAGGGAAAAACAGATGAAAGATGATTAATAAAAGAAATTTTACTAATTTTGGCTAAGCTAAACATATTTAGGGAACAACACATGCAAATGCAATGATGGAATCATGGAACTAGTTTTCAGTCAAAAGCCATAGGTCAGTAACACTTCACACTGTTGTCTACTACATTATTGAATCAATTGATCTAGCCACTAAATAGAAAATTTAGGAAAGCCACCTAAGAAATTTGAGCCATACTTATGTGAACCTTTTCTGGATACATTTTATGAAAAATGTGTTCTGATTGTTAGCAGAGCACTAAAACTACTTAACAAATTTGGATGACAGCATGCATTATAAGCCCCATGATAGCAAATGAATTTTTTTGCACTAAAGATAGTAATATCCCATGCAGGCATCGACTGTATTCTCATTTTTTCATCAAACTGCACCAAGAGTTTGGGATAAAAGGTACCAAGTGCAACAAAGAATACCAACAATACTTACAGTTTCATCTTTGCAAGTGCCTCGCTCAACCTAACAATAGCTTCCAGCTGCCTCACAGTAATTGGTATTGCTGCTGCTTCTCCAGTTTCATTCGCTTGTTGTCTCATATCCTGTGTATTTATTTATTTTTAAAAAAAAGTGAATTATGTTTCTTAAAGAATAGCCATTACATCAAATCAGCATTCACAGGAGAATATGGAAACATATAGTACCAAATAAATTTAATTCAGGAAGGACATCTAGAGAGACAGGAAAAAAAACAATGGGTTTCAAACATCTTCAACTTCTAATATAACCAGATCAAAACTAAAGGCCAAAACAAATTTCTGTACATTAATTGAAAAGATTCATGAATACCTGTCTGATTTTCACATAATGATTCTGCAATAATGTTGTTGCTGATTCTGATAGACGAGGGTGGCATTGAGTTCGACAATATTGCAGATACCTATTTAGATAACAGCTCAAAGTTCATTCTCTCAAATGATTGAAAGAACTGGACGAGTAGTCCACGGCTAAGTTCATAGATATTGCATACCTCTTCAGCCAATTCTCTTCTTTAAAAGTTCTGCTTTCTCCCATCCTTCCACCAGCTGATTTATGGACCTTTATGATATGATTAGCTATTATCTGCAATCAAGCCATATGTAAAAACTATTTGTTAGCACCCCAAATGTGGACTCAGGCCCAAGTTCTAGGCCCATGATTTAGAGGGTTTATTCCAGAAGGAATAAGAAAAGGAATGAGTGCTGAGGTGGCAGAGAGAGAGTAGTGGGTTTTGGGTTGTGAAGGGAATTCTGTTATAGGGTCCTGAGGGGAGGAGAGAGGGCATTCGTGGTTGAAGTTAGTTATGGGCAGAGAGCATTTGTGCCTCTGAAGGAGCTTTGCTCTGGGCAATAGGGAGCAGAGAGTAGTTAGGTGCATTCAAAGGTAGCAAAGAACCATAAGAACAGAGATACAAAACAGTCACTTACTTTGTCTTGACTGTACATTCTGACGTCTTTCACAATGAAAATTAAATCAAACCTAGAAAGAATAGTTGTCTGCAAGTCAATGTTATCCTGTGCAGTCTGGAAAAACATTATAGGCAGCTATTAGTCTCTTTTAACGATGATATGCTTTTTTACAAACTGAAAAAAGATAAAAGAGGGTTATATGGTAGTAGACCTTAAGATCATCGTATCGGCCTGATGGAGGATTGGCAGCAGCAAGAACTGAAGTCCTTGAATTAAGAACAGTTGTTATTCCCGCTTTGGCTATAGATATAGTTTGTTGTTCCATGGCCTCGTGAATGGCAACTCTACATGGAAACCATATAAAATTTCGTCATAAATCAACAATGATGACCTATAAATAAAAAACGTCAGACACTAAGTACCTATCTTCTGGTCTCATCTTATCAAACTCATCAATGCAGACAACACCTCCATCAGCCAAGACCATGGCCCCTCCTTCAAGATAAAACTCACGCTAAAGGGTGCATAGAACATGAATCAGAGACTTAAAAAGGAAAGTTGATGGAGGTCAAGCTTATGATTATACCTCAACAAGTAGTATAGTATAAATTGGCTGTCTAATACAATCAGTTTAGGAAGGGAAGAACTTACAGTGCCACTATCTTGGATTACAGAAGCGGTCAGGCCAGCCGCCGATGATCCTTTTCCAGAAGTATAAACAGCAATAGGGGCAGTCTTTTCAACAAACTTCAGAAACTGTAAAAGGTAATGGTCAACTCACAGGAGAAAACAAGCTACAATGTGAATGAAAAAATGCAAGTGGCAGTGCCACAATCAGTTTTTAACAACTCAATTGCCTCAAATTAATTAAAAAATTGGTCCAGTGAAATATATAGAAATATATAACTAACCTGTGACTTTGCTGTAGATGGATCACCCAGAAGCAATACATTGATATCACCTCTTAACCGGACTCCATCAGGCAAATTCTATTTGCAAAGAAATTGGTCATATGATAGATTTATGTTATTACGTTATTCTCCAATAAAATAAATGGACATTCGTAGACAATGGTATACCTTTCTTGGCCCTCCAAACAGAAGACAGGCTACCGCCTTTTTGACATCATCGTGCCCAAATATAGAGGGAGCAATCATGGAGCAGATATTTTTATACGCATCAGGTTCAGAAGCAAATTTTTTGAATTCTTCTATCTGCAAACAATACCATCATTTGTTGGTAACTATGATATTGAGTAGGATTGAAAATTCAGTCTGGGTTCATAAATTGGGGAAAGAAAAGTATGCTACAACCTATACAAGAGTAGGGAAATCATAACTAGTATACAGTATTTGAAAGGAAAAGGTAAAATACTTCAAACATTGATACTCATGAAGTTACATTCAACATCAACATCAACAACACCTTTAACCCAAGTTAATTGGGATCGGTGGTAGATGAACCCAATGATAGATCGGAAATAAGACAGAAAGAGAAAGGGAAAGGGGAAGAAAAAAGGAAATAAGACAAAAGAGGAAAAAAACAGTTAAAATAAAAGGGGGGTGAAAGAAGAGGGTAGAAATGAAGAGGAAAAGAACTAGAACAAGGGAACGACTGAAACATAGAACTACTAATGGGTTTAACCTCCACCAAACTTATAGTTTTTCTCCACTCCGTCCTTAGACATACCGTCCACCAATCTATATCTCACTCCACTAGGTCTTGTTTAACTACCTTTCTCAAGGTAAGTTTCGATCGACCTCTACCTTTCTTTGTGTCGAGCTCTTGGTAACAAACTTTTGTTCTTACGGGAGCATCCAGTGATCATCTCATAACGTGCCCAAACCACCTTAATCTATGTTCCCTCATCTTTTCATATGCCGATACCACTGATACCTTTCGTCGAATATCATCATTTCTTATCTTATACATCTTTGTATAACCGCACATCCACCTTAACATCCTCATTTCTGCTACCCCTATTTTACGCTCATGTTGTCTATGTGCTGGCCAGCATTCCGCTCTATATAACATTGCGGGTCATACTTATGAAATTACATTGTAAGTAAAATTTCACAGGAACCACAGGACACTTTAAACATTCAGCTAAGATGTGATAACAATGGACGCAACTGGCAAGTGACAAGGTATAAAGCAGGGAAGCAGTCAATTTATAAATTGTTTCAGGTTTCACCACTGACCTCATCTTGAGTAAATGAGGCCGGACCCCGAGAGTTGCTCTCATTTGTTTCTTCTATTCCTACAACCCTAATATAAGGCTGTCTAATTGCAACTGCTCCTTTGTGGCTGCATATAACACAATATATTTGAAGCCAGACATCAATTACAGATGGGAGAATGAAAAAAATTAAATGTACAAAAATTAAATTGGTGATGAATCTCACGATGCATTAGAGTTAGAAGCCTGGTAGATACTAAAAATTCCCATGATTGTCAATCTTGAGCCAGGTACCACTGTCTGAACCAGATGTCGATCAACAGAGAGAAGCAAGTTTCTAGGAAGCTCTCCAGTTGGAACATCCTTCAATAATCACAGCATTACACATGGCTATAATTTCAATTTTCAAGTGACTTCAATGTTTTATTTTTAATCAAATTTGTATTACTACCTCTGGATTTTCTTGCATCTTCAAAGTTTGTTGATCAACATATCTGCTCTTGTCAGGAACCACGAGCCAGGGATCAATTGGACAAGGTTCTTCACCAGGCTACAAAATTCCTTTACCTCGTAAGAGACATCCCAAAATAAAATAAAAAAGTAAAGCATATCATGAACCATACAAAACAAATATAAGCAAGAACTAAACCTGAGGAACATGATCACAAGATCGAGGAACAATTGCTCCACCAAGTCCTGGCCGACACGGAACCTGTTTTCCTTTCTTACAATTCTTACATATCAGGGTAACATAAGTGGCCTTTGCCTTAGTTCTGGATGCAGCAATAGTAATCCCAGCAATTTTGACTAGCTTTGATATATATTGAGCCTGTAGAAAGAAAACCCCAATGAGATTTGCTGATTCAATGCCAATAAACTTCAGGCAATTAGAAAAAATCTCAATTTGAATAATAAACACAAAAACCACAATCAAACCCACTTACCCCGAGCGATCTCATCGACACAGGATCCTCTTTGGATGTGAGCAGGATCTGAACATCACCGGGCGTCTGATCTTCCATATCTCCGGTATCCCCAGCTACCTTCGTCTTCAAATTCACGAGAACCTGAGCCGCTGCAGCTTCGAACTAAAACAGTAAAAAAGAAAGAAAAAGAGAGGTTAAAATAGAAAACATGTGCAGTTGGGTAGAGAGAGAGAAAGAGATAATACCAAGGGCAAGACATCGGCGGGGTTAGAGCGGAGTTTATCAGGAAGGTCGGAGTCGAAGGTGTCGAGATCTCCCATATCGACGAGAAGGAACTTAGGGTTATGGAGGAGACTCTCCCTGTAAGGAAAGACATTGTTGGTGGTCTCGAAGTTTCGGATGAATTCCTTGAATTTCTGGATAAGAGAGTGGTTCGAATCGGTCCCGGCTTCACCGCGGGCGCCGGAACCGTCTTCGCCGGCGAGCGCTTGGTCGCTGTAGTAGACAGCTCCTTCGTCCCAGCCTGACATCTTCACTCAATCTCGTTAGGGTTTCAGTTTTTTTCGGTTGAAGGAAGGAAGAAAGAAAGACGAAGAAGAACCACTCTCTGAAGAACTTTAGGGTATGAATTTGTTCGATTGAAAGAAAGGGGCTAAGAAGAAGGGTGATTTTGGCGGGAAAGCTATAGCGGGAAAGTATTGGCGGGGTGTGAATGTGATACTGATGTTCGTACGTGCCACGTTATGTATTTGTATTTTATAAACTTTTTTATTCTCAATTTTTTAATTTTAGCAAATTTTACTCCAAGATTAATGTGACACACTTTTTATTATTTTGTTGATTAATTAGTATAAGACTGAGAGGTAAGAAATTTCAAAAAAAAAAAAATAGATGTAAGATTTTTTAAAATAAGTTAGATAAATAATATAATTATGTGAGAAATAAAATGAAAAAAAGAAAATTTATAAAAAAATTTAAAAGTAAAAGATAAAATATGTCAAATTAAAGTACAATTAAGTTCATTTTATATAAGGAAGTCCATTTTACATAAGGGTGAGCGTTTATAGTATACCTACCTTTATCTGCAATTTTTATTATTTGGAATATCCACCATCATTTATTAAATTCGAATTTGATGATATGTGAAATAAGATTGAGACAATTTGATTTATTAACGTGATAATTTTGATTTTAATATTATGTATGGTTAAATTGTCAAATAAAATAATCATAAAATTTAAATTTATTATTTATACATAATTGCTCAAACAAATATTTTTTAAAGTAATATAGGACGTAAAACCTAGTTGAAACGACTCAATTAATCTTAAATATCTTGGGCTGAGTTAGATTGTTGCGATGAGACGATACCTAATTTAAAATTTATGACAATATTAAAGAGGATATTCTCATTTGCTCTATATTTTTAAACTTTTTTATTCTTTAACTAGTATTGTAAATTATCTCACTATTTTTTTCAACCTCTCACATTAATTACTTTCCTCTCAATAAATATCTTTATAAATAAATCTATAACTTATGACAAAAATAAAATAGATATTCTCATTTCGTCTACAATTTTTTAAAACTTTGTTACCATTCAAATGTTTCGGGAGCATATATTTACATTTCAAACGTAGTAAATAGAAGAAAATTCAGAGTTACAATTGAGGGTCAGTTTACATACAAATGTAACTTTTGACACTACAACAATACATACATAAATAATGCTTTACAATAGATTACCATTAGGGAACCATCTGGCCCTGGTTACTAAACCTGTACCATCTATTATTGTCTTCTAGATTTTATATGATTACCAATAACAATGAGGGTGCATTCAGAAATTTCAAATGACACCCTAAGGCATTGCCTCGGATTTATGTGACATGATAATTGTTGTGCAATATGTCAATTACCACTACTAGGCAAGTAACCTTCATGTTGTAGATACCAAAATGCACCCTCTGCCGCACTCTCAGCTGCATCTTTCTTCTTTGACAGAGGTTCCCCAACAAACTCTAACATCAAATTCTGGGTCTCTTCTATCTCTATGGTCACCTTGCAAGTAAATCTAAAAATGGAACAATAAACAGAAATGGCGGTGTCAATATAGAATCCCTGATGTAAAGATTTTTTTTTTTTTAAATAAGAAAAACAAAGGCACTGAAAGTTCTATTTACCCTGAAATGAACGAACCTACAGTCGTTAAGAAAACAACACAGGGAATGCAAGTGAACCAAGTTTTATATATATACTCAATGTAGATGAAAAAGATAACAAATTTCAACTATAATTATCATCCTCCATTCATCAACAGTTTCAAAAATTCAGAAATGTAATTGAATTGAATTGAATGAGAAAATCCACCTGTTCTTTCATGGAGATGTTTAAATTACACAGCCCTTAAGGACACCAATCCAGTCTACAAAATTTGAATGTTTGTTTTTTATACTTTAGTCCATGTTAATATAAACAAGTTTTTAGGGATATTTTTCTTTTCTCTTAGCAATGATTCTCATTGAGGGTGAGTCCTGACACAACAATAAATTTGTGCCTTGGTGACTTGGTCATAGGTTCGAATCTGAAAACAGCCTCTTTGCATATGCAAAGATAAGGCTGCGAACAATATCCCTCCCTCTTACCCGCGCATAGCGTGGAATCTTTTGACAATCAGGTACGTAGTATAATATTTATGTGATTCTCATTATCATTGATAGCTAGTTTTGAACTTCTATTGTTAACTTTGGAATTTCAGAGGATGAAATTAAGATCTTGAGCGAAATTCCAAAGCTGAAACCTGATAGTAAGGATGTTTAAAACTTCATTTCATTTTTAAAGTAACTCACTGTTTCAGGTGGTCTGGTCCCTCTTTCTTGCAGCATTCAAATGAAGGAGGTTTCCAGCAATACGCAGCACATACTTCATACAATCGTGATCTTGCTGTTACTTTGTACAAAAAATATGAAACAATGTTCAGGATTAACAGAGATGCTGTATCAATGAAAATACCATGATTTTTATACTACCTGTCCCTGACGAGTCACTGCCGCAATCACGATTTTCAAATATTTGACTAAGCTTTCTGTTAGCAGAAGATTGAAGCTGTTGGCCCAAAGGTTTCACACATGGAGAGCATATTTCATCTGTCTCTTGCATAGGGCAAATTTCTGGGTTAGACTTGTTGTACGGGTCTGCATTAACCACTACGTGCTTGGCAGTATTGATATCTGTTACATCAATGGGAGTTTCATCATAGCCAATAAGTTTTGGTTCCATTGTTAACGTTGATTCCAGAACTTCTTCCAGGGTTTTTGACTTGGCTTTCCAGCCTTGCGCCTGCACATCCACACCCATGACCATTAAATTCAAACAATATAGTTCTTGGAGTTGTAGCTAGGGAAGATAAAATGCATCTAGCCAAATGTTTTATACAACAACAATACAAGACTAGGCTTAGGGAATTTGTGTTTAATTATGCATGTTGAAGAAGAAATTCACCAAGGAATGTTGAGATATTAATGTTAGTTCTTAAGTTCTGCATTAATTGTTATTGCATATAGCTATACTACAGCTTCAATAATTGAACTAGACAGATACTTGCACTCTTCCTTGTTAATAACAAGAGCTCTCTGTACAGTGCCTTGCCACTGACATAACACAAATACAGATTTCTCTCTACAGGGATGATGTCAAAGAAAAAAATCAAGGATATATCAGATTTAAGGGCTAGTTCCCAGTATTAGTAATATGCTGATGCGGGTAAATATGAACCACTCTCATCCCTTTTATTTATTTATTTATTTTAAAAGAAAGCTCTTATAAAATGACTGTTGAAAAACTAAAAAACTACAGTTGTGTTTTGGCACAAGAATGGGCTTTAGAATATACTACCTCCGGTCCTCTATATAAGTAACAAAAGACAACATTTTCTTGATCTTAATTATAAGAAATATAAGACTACTTTATTGTTAAATTTCCTTTTTACTCCTAATTAACTGTGAGGTCTATCAATGATATATACTCATTTTCCCAGAAAGTGGGTACATTTATGAACTATCAACAAAACAAGGTGTTGGAAAGAGGAGCATTTAATGATACCTTTCAAGTAGCTTAGTTAATAGTTAGCTGGGTTCAATGTATCTTAGAAAGTTGTGATATTTTAATTGTTCGCTTGAAAACAGAATTGGTTATTTATTATTCATTTAATCATTCTGATTATAAATAAATCAATCTGCTGGGTGGAAGATAAAACTCAAAAAGGCATATTCAAAATAGCTTTGCTTCTCTCACTCTCTTCTTAACATGGTATCAGAGCTCCCAATCTAGGGGGGCTCTGCTTCAGCATAAAAAGGGTTATTTCGCAAGTTTGACTGGGCTTTTGAAGCTGTCGGACTTTTGCGGTAACTGTCAGAATTCCGGCGACTTTTCCAGTGACTGTCAGAATTCCGGCGACTCAGTTTTCCAACAATTTTTCCTGCTGCTTGAAAATTAGAAAGAATGAGAGCCTTTTTTTGCAGCCTTGAAAAACCATCAAGTACTTGTACATTGGCATATTCAGGTATGCTTCCTCTTTCATTTGGATTTTAATGTCTCAAACACACTTCCATCCCTTTGGGTTTTAGATTCTGGAGCCAGTGACCGTATGACTCCTTCATTTAAATACTTCTCCACCTATTTTCCATGTCCTAGCAATAAGAAAATAACAACTGCTGATGGCACTCTTGTAACTGTAGCCGGTATAGGAAACATCCAAATAAATCCCTTCAAAACCCTAAAAAATATTTTGCATGTCCCAAAGTTGTCCACAAATCTTATCCCTGTTCAGAAACATACAAATGACATCTTGTATTATTGTTTTTTATGACAATTGTTGTGTATTCCAGGACAAGGAATCAGGGAGGACGATTGGACGTGCTAGAGAAAGAAATGGCCTTTATTTTCTTGAAGAGTCTTGCATACCAGTTTTAGAAGAAAACCAATCTCATTCATTCATGCTAGAGTCTCAACTGTCAAAAGAAAAAGAGAAAATTCTACTTTTTCATTATCGACTAGGACATCCTTCTTTGAACTCATTTAAGTTATGTTTCCATCTCTGTTTTCTGGCATAAAAAATGAATGCCTTCAATGTGATGTATGTGAAATTGCAAAACACAAGTGTGTTTCGTTTCCATAAAGTAATAAAAAGAGTAACTTTCCTTTTTACCTTGTTCATACTGTTGTCTGGGGGCCATCTCCTATTCCAAATGTGTCAGGGGCTCGAATGTGTCAGGGGCTCGATGGTTTGTGACTTTTATTGATGACTATACTCGAGTGACTTGGGTTTTCCTTCTTAAACACAAATCTGAAGTAAGCAATGTCTTTCAAAATTTCTTCTCATTGTTTAAGAGTCAATTTGGTGTATCCATAAAGAAACTAAGGTTAGACAATGGGAAGGAGTACTCTTTTTGCCGAAAAGAAGAAATCATTCATGAGTCTTCTTGTGTCCAAACACCACAACAAAATGGCATTGCAAAAAGAAAAAATACGCACCTATTAGATCAAACTAGGGCATTAATGTTTCAAAAAGTTTTTGCGGGGAGGCTATTCTCACAGCTACTTATCTTATCAATAGATTACCTAAAAAATCTTGGGATGTATGAGTCCAATTTATGCATTATCCAAGAGAAGTCCACTTACAAGCTACCTATAGAATTCTCCATTACCTTAAGGGGACACCAGGAAGAGGAATTTTGTACAAAAGAAATGGGAATACAATACTTCAAGCTTATACAGATGCTGACTATGCAGGATCAATAACTGATAGGAGATCCACTTCCAGATAATGTACCTTTCTAGGAGGAAACTTGGTAACTTGGAGAAGTAAAAAACAAGATGTTGTAGCACGATCTAGTGCTGAAGCTGAATTTCGGGCTATGGCACAAGGTATTTGTGAGTTGCTTTGATTAAAAATCATCTTAGAAGACTTGAAGATTAAATGGGAGGGACCTATGAAGCTCTACTGTGATAATAAGTCAGCAACCAACATAGCCCATAATCCTGTACAGCATGATTGAATAAAACATGTTGAAGTGGATACACATTTTATCAAGGAAAAGTTGGATAGTGGTTTGATTTGTACTCCATATGTGCCTTCACAAGGTCAACTTGAAAAATATTCTCACTAAAGGATTCCACACTCCAAATTTTGATAGAATAATATGCAAGCTGGGAGTGGATAACATCTATTCTCCAGCTTGATGGGAAGTGTTGGAAAGAGGAGCATTTAATGATAATCTCCTTTCAAGTAGCTTAATTAATAGCTAGTTGGGTTCAATATATCTTAGGAAGTTGTGATATTTTAATTGTTCTCTTGAAAACAAAATTAGTTATTTATTATCCATGTAATCATTCTGACTGGGTGGAAGATAAAACCCAGAAAGACATTCAAAATAGCTTTGCTTCTCTCACTCTCATCTTAACACAAGGTATACTCATAGGTTGAAAAATTATCTTTTAAAAAATAATTATCTATTAAATCATTTAACGTCATGGGTAGTCTTGGAATAAAATTAAAATTTATTACAAGTTAACCAATCTAACCACTTTTACTAATCTTGATAAATTAGATAATTGTTTCTTATAAGACTGGAGGTAGTACTATTTTCCATCGGCCAAGACTAAAGTATATAAAGAACACAATGTGGCAGACGAAAGCAAACATAACACACTAGATAGCTCTACAGAAATATAAAGGAAAATGAATTTATAATGAAATTTGTCCATAATCTGTTGGACTAAGTGAGTCAATCTATCTAGTATAGCAATTCAACTTACAAGAACTCCACAGTAAAAAAAATATGATGTTACTCCCAAGCTTCTCATTTCGGGAAAAAGAGGTACTATTGCATTATTCTTGCGGAAATAGGTTTTATTTTCTTTGAATCTGTGAATGGTACATAGGAGGTATATATACAATGCATACGACAAAAACAAGAGCAATAATCTAGCCTAGAAATCAGGGGAATTGGTTTCCCTATAAATGCTAATTCTAAATATGGTAAAGACAGAAATGACAGTTAATAATTATGTACATAAAATCCTAATGAGTTGTACAAACAGAATTTGTTGATTCTGCATTGATCTTCAACACTCCCCCTCAATCTGGATGGTAGATATCTATCATATCCAGATTGGATCTGACATTCTCGTATACATTCCTTGGTAACGCTTTTGTTAGAATGTCTGCTGGCATGATGGAACAAGATTGACACTTATAATCTTATGATCAATTTTCTCCTTAATGAAATGTCTATTCGCAATGCTTATAGAGATCTTGTTATCACAAAATATCCTCATGGTGTTGTTGGTAGCATAGTTTTAAATAGCGGGTAGCGGCCGGTAGCGGCTGACCCCAAAAACGCTAAAGCGGTATAGCGGGTAGCGGTAAAGCCGCTACTGTGAAGTGCATAAAATTACTTATAATAAATTATACCACATATATAAATGCTATAAGATAAGAAATCACCCAAAATAAGAGGAAATGAGGGATGAAAAGTATAACACAAGATCAATTTAAAATGAGCAAGGAGTAAAAAAAAGCAAAAAGCGGGGTACAGGAAGCAAATTGGTACTGTAGCCCAAATTAATGTAAACCTAATTATATAGCCTACGAACTTGCGCCTCCCTTCTCCATTTTCGCTTCCTGTACTGCAGCACTGCAGCTGCGGCTGCTGCGCCTGTCGGAGGAGGAGGACGCCGACGGTGAGACTTCGCCAGAGTCCATGGCACGGGGAAGTACAATGTCGGAGGAGGAGGACATGAATGGCGAGGAGTTGGCGCTGTTGAAGAAGGAGGAGTCGACGGTGTAGTGGCCGTTGTGGAAGGTGTGAAGCTTGCTTCCAGTCCTTCAATGGCGGTCACCCGCGGGTTGTAGAGGATTGCGAGGATTGAGCCTCGCGCGGTGCTGTTTCGTGGTAACGGAAGCGTGAATGACTGGGTTTTGGTGGAGCAGCGCGATATCGCCACAAGAGCTACCTAACCGCACCACCGCCATCGGTCGCTACCGACCGCTACCGGAAACTGTCACGTTGCGGCACGAAAGTAGCGGCTGGGTGCCGCAACCCGCAAACGATGCGTGATAGCGCACTATAGCGCCGCTTTTTTAATCTATGGTTGGTAGGAATTCTGATTTCATTCAACATTCGCTTGAGC
This sequence comes from Glycine latifolia, assembly GCA_013407115.1. Lineage (NCBI taxonomy): Eukaryota > Viridiplantae > Streptophyta > Magnoliopsida > Fabales > Fabaceae > Glycine > Glycine latifolia. Next base: position 7,397,398 of record CM023947.1, read on the forward strand.
ATATTCCTTCACAAATATCGTGTGTCATAGCTCTGAATTCTGCTTCTGTACTACCGTGTGTCATAGCTCTGAATTCTTGCTTCTCCAAGTTACCATGTTCCCCCATACAAATGTGCAATATCCTGTAGTTGATTTCCTGTTAGATAGACATCCTGCCCAATCCGAATCAGTATAGACTTCAATACCTTTGCTTGAGTTCTTCTGGAAATAGAGCCCTCGACCAGTTGTACCTTTGTTTGAGTTTAGCAACAAGTGTGAATGTCTCTTCATAATCCGAATCAGTTGTACCTGTTTATACTGCCATCAGCATTGCATTTAATTGTGAATATCCATTTACATCCCACTATTGTCTTCCCTTTTGGAATAGTGGTGACTTCCCATGTGCCATTTTTTACAAGTGCTTGAACTTCTTCTGTTACAGCTGCTGCCCATTTGGGTCTTTGTAGTGCCTCTTGAATATTTCTTGGAATTTCTATACTGTCAACAGCTGCTACAAAGGACCTGTAATTTTGTGACAATTTTCCATAGGAGATATATCTCTCACTAGGGTGTTGAGTACAAGTTCTCACCCCTTTTCTCTTAGCAATAGGAATATCAATATCTGTCGTATTTGTATCAACAGGTTCAGGGTTAGGAAGAATATTACCTATGGGAACTTCATTTCCTAGAGCGTGGTTCAATTCATGGTTTTGCATTGGAGTTGTGCTAGACTCTACATCCTTCCTCCTTTTTTTCTTATAAACCTTTCAGTTATCTTTTCGTGTTTCTGGATCATGGTTCTGTGGAGATGTAGTTAAAACATGTTCAGTTTCTGCTGTAGATTCTGTCACAACCTCTGCTGTCCTTTCAGCTGGTTTAGGTACAGGTTCAGCTGTTTGAGTGTCATGGTTCTGGTCTGGTAAAATCTGTGAAAGTTTGTGCAAAAGTACTGCAGACTCGGTTATCTCAAGAGCCAAAGGTTGGTATTCTGAGTTTTCAGTTGGATAGGTGTTTGATTGCTCCCCCTGAATGCCAACTTTGGGGTAATAGGGCAGATTTTCAAAGAAGGATATATCCATAGTGTGGTAAAAAAAAATTAGTATGGGAAGAAGTAACACTTGAATCCTTTTTGATGAGGAGAATAACCAAGAAATATGCATTTGATGGATTTGTTGGTACTGAGCAATCACACAACAATCGAGAAAAACAAAAAAGATAGAAAGGGAAGAAAAAATAACACAGTTACAATGCACTCAGATTACAAGGAAATATATAGGCTTAGAAACCCTAAACACAATAGCTATTCATGGGTCCAAGCCGAAACTACAAATAATAAACCCCAGGCCCACAACAGTATCAGGCCTCGAAAAGTATTACTACCTTGTCTGCGAGCGGCTTATCTTCTGAAGGCAAAGTATGAGTCATACCCAACATTCTCCCACTCAGCGAATGCTTTGCATGCTTCTTCAATCCCAATGCAGCTGTACACCATTCAAACTTTTCTGAACTCATTGCCTTGGTCAAACAATCAGCATCATTCTCCTTCGTGTCAACCTTCTTCAGTATTACTATCTAGTCTTCAATCTTTTCTCTGATAAAATGGTACTAGATGCCTATGTGCTTGGTCCTCGCATGGAATCATAGGTTTTTAGCCAGAAATATAGCATTTTGACTGTCACACCCAACAGTCACATCTCCTTGTGTAAAGCCAGGCTCTCTACACAATCTTCGCAACCAAATAACTTCCTTGACAACATGTGCCAAGGCCATGTACTCAGACTCAATAGTTGATAATGCAACGATGCTCTGCCTCTTTCTCATTCAACTAACAGCTCCACCAAATGAAGAAACAACATATCTATTAGTAAACCTTCTACTATCAATGTCACCTCCTCTAGCTCTAATGGTGATGTCCCCTTGAGTCTTTCATGCCTTCATAGCATAACCCAAGGTCAAATGTACCACAAAGATAACGGAACACACGTTTCACTACCATCCAATACTCTTTTCCTGGCTTGGACATAAACCTACTCAATACTCCCACTACTTGGGCAATATCAGGACGAGTACAAATTATAGCATACATCAAACTCCCAACTGCACTAGCATAAGGAACTGATGCCATCACTTACCTTTCTTCTTCAGTCTTGGGGACACTGATCAGTTGATAACTTCAACCCTTTAGACATGGGAGTCAGCACCGATTTACAATCAATCATATTGAATTTCTTCAGAACATTGTCTATGTAATTCCTCTGACTCAACCATAACCTTCCTCTATGACGCTCCCTTTTGATCTGCATGCCCAAGATCATACTTCGGGGGCCTAAATCTTCAAATTGTTGTCAACAAGTAGCATGTCATCAACATACAATGTTAGAATAACAAAGTTATCTTCTACCCTTTTCATGTAAACACAATGATCAGCATCACATTGGTCAAAAACAAGTTTCAACACATAAGTGTCAAACTTTTGATACCACATCCTGGGGAATTCCTTCAAGCCATACAGAGACTTGTTAAGCTTGCACACAAAGTCCTCTTTACCTCTTAGTATGAACCCCTCTGGCTGCTTCATGTAAAGAACCTCCTCCAAGTCACCATGAAGGAATGCAGTCTTCACATCCAGCTGCTCCACCTCTAAGTCATACGCACCTGCCACAGGTGAAAATACCTCACCATAATCAACCCCTTCTATCTGTGAATATCCTTTTACAACCAAGCTCGCTTGGTAACGTTCTATCTCCCCATTAACACCAGTTTTCTTCTTGAACACCCACTTACAACCAATTGTCTTTCGATCTACGGGTAGTTTCACCAAACTCCCAAGTTTTTAGTCAAAGAGTTCATCTCTTCTTTCATGACTTCCTCCCACTGTTAGGCATCATCTGAATCCCTAGCTTGCTATTCAGTGCTCGGATCATCATTTGTGATACTCAAAGCATAATACTGGCACAAAAATTATAATTGTCAGGTGTATACCTCTAAGGTGGTTTTCTCTCCCTTGTGGATCTCCTAAACCTATGTGCTTCAAGTTCAGTCTCGGTATCAGAAACTGTATCTTTCACCGCGTCATATTCAATTGCTTCAGAATCTGAATTTTCCTCTCCAACCTGTGAGCTATCAACATCCAACTCTAATGTCTATGGCTTTTCAGGAGCTTCAAAGTCTGATTAAGTTTTTCTTCCCTGAACACATCATCTCTGTTGTAAGTTACACTTTTAGTTTTTCAGCTCCACAAATTGTACCCTTTGACGCCATCCTTGTACCCAATAAAATAACACTTTTGAAACTTACTATCAAGCTTGCTTCTTTTCTCCTTGGGTACATGTACATATGCTTCACAACCAAATACTCTGACATGAGAGATGTTTGGCCTTTTTCTAAAAAGTGCTTCAAAAGGAGTCTTGTCCTTCAAAGCCGATGTACGAGACCTATTCTTCAAATAACAAGCAGTAGCAACTGTCTCCGCCCAAAACTCAGCTGCCAAGCATGCACCACTTAGCATGCGCCGTGCCTCTTCAATGAAAGACCGATTCAACCTCTCTGTCACCCCATTCTGTTGAGGTGAATAGGGTGTTGTCTTTTGCCTTGCAATACCACTAGCCACACAAAGCTAATCGAATTTTGCAGAACAAAACTCTCCACCATTGTCAATTCTCAGCACCTTGATTTTTCTGTCAAATTGGTTTTCTACCAACGCTTTGAACTCGTGGAATTTTTCGAACACCTTATTCTTGCTATGTAAAACATATAACCACACATATCTAGAATAATCATCAATAAAAGAAACATAATATCTAGATTTTCCGTGTGATGTTATAAGTGTAGGTCCAAACACTCGCTGTGTATCAAGTCAAGAATCACTTCAGCTCTTCCTCCAATGGACTCAAAAGACACCCGATTTTACTTGCCATGTAAACAGTACTCACAAAACCCGAAGCCCATAGAACAGCTCAGAATCCCTTCTACCAACTTCTTTGATGTTAAAGTCTCCAGACCTTTCCCTCCAATGTGACTCAACGTCCTGTAACATAGCAATGCAGTGTCCTCCTCTGCCTGCTTAGATATACAGCCATCACCACCGAACACTGTGTTACCCAGCAGTTTCCACAGTTTGACATGACGCTCTCCTCTGGCAATTACCATAGCTCTACGAGTCAGTTTGCATGAATATTTATTACTACTTAAATTTATACCTGCATCTGCCATACTTCCAACGGAGATAAGATTTCTGGTCAGACCTGGAATATGCATTACATCCGGTAGATTCTTGACTATTCCATCCTTCATCTTCAGCCTTACCTTCCCATGTCCCACAATTTCCAGGGTCGTGTCATCTCCCATTCTCATTGTACCATCAGAACATGGTTGATAAGTGTAGAACCACTCCCCATGAGATGTCATATGGAGCGATGCTTCAGTATCAATTCTCCACTCGTTGCAATCGCTACGAGGATCTGACACTACATACAGATCTCCCACGCTATCATCATCATCCTTCTTTGTACCAGAAGATGATAACTCATCCCGTTTCTCAGGACCCTTTATTTCTGTAATTCTTTTTTATGTGTCCAGCCTGGTTGCACTTCCAGCACCTTGCTTTGGATTTATCACAGGACTTTGACCCTCCCTGAGATTTGCCTTTGAAACCTGATTTTGATTTATCAGTATTACTCCCTATAGCAAACAAAGTCTCATTAGCAGTATCCTCATAACCTACCCTTCTCATCTCTTATCAGTATTCCTTATCCAGGTTGACATCTACAGATGTGAGTTGTACGCAGACAGTGTTAAATTCATTTAAATGTGCAGAAAAAGAATCACCTTCAGACATCCATAAATTATACAGTCGCCTTCGCAGGAACATCCTATTCACGAGTGACTTGCTCTGATAGAGACTGTCCAGCTTCGTTCACAGATCCTTCGCGATCTTATCAAAGGTTATGTTCACTAGAACGTTGTCAGCAAGGCACAACAAAATCAGGCTTCGGGCCTTTTGATCGTTTTTTATCCAAGTCTGCATCTCATTTGATCTTTCAAACTCATGTGGCTTTGCATCCTCGATCACATGCCACAGGTCCCTGTCAACGAGCAGAGCCTCCATCTTTAGTTTCCATAACTCGAAACCCATTCCTCCAAACTTTTCAACCTCTATTCATGATTTGACTTGTTGACATCCCTTAGATTAATTCCGTAGGTTTCTTAATGTCAAGAAAACCCTAAAACAGCGAAACCCCAATCGCAGAACCTTACCTCTGATACCAATTGTTGATACCGAGCAATCACACAACAATCGAAAAAAACAGAAAGAGAGAAAGGGAAGGAAAAATAATAGTGTTTATCCTAGTTCACCTAATGTGAACTACGTCCAGTTTTTCTCTATATTCTCCTCACATTCATTACAATGCACTCAAATTACAAGGAAATATATAAGATTAGAAACCCAAAGCACCGTAGCTATTCATGGGCCCAAGCCCAAACTACAAATAATAAACCCTAGGCCTACAACAGTACCAGGCCTCGAAAAGTTTCGGGAGCAACCCTCGTCTGTGAGCGGCTCATCTTTTGAAGGCAAATTATGAGTCATACCAAACAGGATTTGGGGTCCAATATGCTACAATTAGGGTTCAGGTTGTGGACAAAAGCTGAACATCCAAAGATTTTTAATGGAATGGAAGAAAATATTTTGCTGGTTAGGAAGAGGGTTTGAAATGTGGAGAAGGGGATCTTAAAGTCAAGGATACGGGAAGGCATTTGATTTATCAGATAAGTTGCTGAAAGGATGACTTCTCCCCAAAATTGTTTTTGAACATTGGAGGCTATCATGATTGATCTACTCACTTCCAAAAGGTGTTTATTCTTTCGTTCTACAACCCCATTCTGTTGGGGGGTGTCCACACAAGAACTTTGGTGAACAATTCCAACCTTTTGAAGATAGGAATTTAGAGCAAGATTGTAATACTCATGACCATTGTCAATTTTGATTACCTGAATACTACTTTGAAATTGTGTTTGCACCATATGGTGAAAGATTTCAAATATCCTGCCTACTTCTGATTTTTCCTTCATTAGAAACACCCAAGTGACGTATGTGGGATCATCAATAATGGTGACAAACCATCTTGAGCCAGTAATGTTGTGAACTCGTGATGATCTCTATACATCACTATGAATTAGTGAGAAAGGTTTGGATGGTTGATAGGGTTAGGGTGGATAATGGTTGTGTGTATGTTTAGACAATTGGCAGATTTCACACTGAATGTGTTTCTTGTTTTTATTGAATAATGAGGGAAACATCTTTTTCAAATACATGAAATTTGGGTGGCCTAATCTATAGTGCCACAACATGATAGAATAATCACTACTTGGAACTGCAGCTGCAACATAAGAAAAGTTCTTGAGTTCTTCTGGTTTTTCAACTTGAAGGAGGTAGAGTCCAGCACACTCTTCAGCATTGCCAATCGTCTTCCCCGACTCCAAAATATGAAATTCACACTGGTTTGGGAAGAATTTAGTCGCATTTCTAATCTCTTGTAATCTTGCTAATGGACAGCAAGTTACAATCAAGTTTTGGCACACACAGAACTGATTCAAGTGTAATATTTTGTGAAATAATGATGGATCCTTTATCCATGACCTTAGAATGAGTCCCATCAGCTATCCAGACAGAGTATAGTTAAAGGGACATGGACAATAACTACTAAACAAAGTAAAATCTCCAGTCATGTGACCTGAAGCTCCTGAGTCAATTATCCATGACTTTGTTCTTTCTTTACTAGTGTTTAGGGCATGTCAAAAATTACCTCTTTAAGCCACTACAGCAGTACCACCTTTTTCTGCAGTTACCATAGACTGTTGAAGCAGTTTTTGAAGAGCCTCCATTTGTTCTTTTCTAAATGAAGATGAATTAGAATTGACCTCAGCTTGATGGTGGTTAAAGGCTGTGTTGCCTCTTCCTTCCTTGCTTTTGAACTGCCAGGCTCCTGAAGGTTTTCCATGAATGATCACACCAGGGGCTCCTGAAGGTTTTCCATGTTTCCTTGGTGTGGCCTGGCCTCTTGCAATGATCACACCAGGGGCGGTTTTTTCTTTGTGGTGGTCGAGGCTGGTTTCCTCTTGCTTCCATTGCCGAGCTCTCAGTGGATGGAACTGAGATGGATGTTCCCAGCATGAGTTTTCTCCTGCTTTCTTCCCTTCTCACTTCTGAGAAGACTTCCCGAATTATGGGAAGCGGTTTGGTTCCAAGGATCCTTCCACAAACTTCATCAAGATCCTTGTTTAGTCCCAATAGGAACTTGTAAATCCTCTCTTTTTCCACCAGCTCCTTATACTTCTTATCTTCTGTACAGCACCGTGAAACTTCTTCATATATGTCCAGCTGCTGCCAATGTCTGTAGAGTATGTTAAAATACTCAGTTACAAAGGACTCTCCCTGTTGAAGGTCATGGAGTATGCTTTTTATCTCAAAAACAGCAGATGTGTTGTCCATGTTTGAGTACATTTCCTTCACTGCATCCCAATATATCTTTTGCAGTGTCATAGAACATGAAATTTTCACCAATTTCATTTTTCATGGTGTTGAGTAGCCATGACATTACTTGATTGTTCTCAAGTTTCCATTTTTGAACATTTGCATCCCCTTTCTTAGGACACTCTGAATCTCCTGTGATGTAGTAGCCTTCCCTTCCTTTTCCTTGAAAAAAGATCTTGACTGACCTTACCCATTGGGTATAGTGCTGACCATTCAGTTTATGGCCAGTGATGAGGTGAGTAAGCCCATCGTGTGAGCTGGTCGGAAATGATCCAGTCTCCACCCTGAGCGATTCATCAGATTTTTTGTCTCCCATGGCTTGGCGGTGCTAGGTTTAAGGATGGTTCAGATCGAGCTCTGATACCATGCGGAAATAGGTTTTATTTTCCTTGATCTGTGAATGGTACATCGGAGGTACATATAGAATGCACAGGACAGAAATAAGAGCAATAATCTGTTGATTCTGCATTGATCTTCAACAATTCTGAACTTGATCAAAAGTAGCTCCAAATGAAGAAACAAGGAACATCTTAAACTAGAACACTTGTTTCACTAATTTCTAGAGTATTTAGAAATTTAAAGAATATAAGCACAACTAATTTCACCATATCAGCAGCAAAAGTTAAAAATTGATTATTACACTTGTTTGTATGAATCACAAAAGTAATATACTAACCTGAGGTTTCACCGTACAATAAAGAAATGCTAAGCCTAAGGTGTGCAGTTGAGAAAATAAGGATGGAAAACTAAAACTTAACATAATTGCTTTACCTTGAACTTTAAAAAAAGTAAGTGTGAAGCAATTCTGCAAGCCTCTTTTATATTTTGGCCAGTTGCTGAAGCTGTTTCACATACACCATTCCCACTCACTTTAGCTTCAACTGAAAACCTTTTAGTCAATTTGGAGGGCACTGGCAGAAACTCCAACTCCAAATTATGAGATTGGCAAAGTTCTCGTAAATCCCTAACAGGACTGAGCTGCAAGCTTGATGAGAATTTCATGATTGGGTCCAAGAACGAAGTCATAATCTTCCAAACTTTGTTCAAATTGAATCCTGAATCAAGAAGGATGGCACCAACACAAGATTCCACTAAGTCACCCAGTGCCTGAAGAAACCAATGATGTCAATTTATACCCCATATACCTTTTGATGCAAAATAACAAAGCAATGCACACCTATCAGAAACTTAATTAACTTATGAGCTGCTTGAATTGGACAAACAAAAGACTCGTAATGTTCCTAGAAAAGTTACTCATGTCCATAACACAAATCATAGAGCAGAAGGTAAATTTGTCATCTTATCTCAATATAATAATAAATTTGTTCAGTTGACTGTCACGTGTCAGGCTTTCCCACGCAACATGTACTGGCTTATTTTGTGCTTTTTTGCAAATATAATAGCAATCATTTGGATGGGTTTTGTGTGCCTTCTTCCTGCACAAGAGCTTGGGTTCTCATTTAGTATTCCATTTATTTGCTCGTCATTTCCAAGTAAAAGAATAATGCTTGGTACACGTCTTGTGGGACAGTGGATGCACATCACCTTACATCAAGCATAGATGGCAGAATCAAAGTGTAGGTGAGCTATGACCAAATAATGGAAACTTTACAGATGTGAGGTGTCGTGTGAGGGAGTAGCATTATTCTAAGTAAAATACCCAAAGCAAACTTTGAAATGAATACAGACATAATGCTTTAGGAACTTCATTTTAGATGAGTAAATGCATAATAACAATAACAACCAGGTGTAGCAACTTTATATAAAGGTCATACTATCTACCTTGGGACATTTTGGCCCTTCTTTAATGCCATTATCTGATACAGGTCTTCTAACGTAGTCCACATACTTTTTTATTGCCTCAGACAGGCCACTTGAATCACATAAAAGAAAATTATCAAAACTGCGATCTACCGCAACACAAGCAAATGCCTTGTTGTTAACAGACAATGATCTCAAATCTGTCAATTGACCAGGCTTTAGTTTGGGATAAGCTGAGAATAGATATGAAGTGATCAAATAATCCAAGACAGCATCTCCAAGAAACTCCAATCGCTGCAAAGAATTATCACATTTCAAAAATTAAAGATCAAATGTCTCACTAGGATTCATAGATCTATAAAGTAAAGAAAATAATTCTTATATGAAGTCAGGACATTGGGAGGGAAAAGAAAAGTTACACTTGCCTGATAACAGCCTCCTCCAAGCTTATTGTAAGAAGGATGTACAAATGCCTGGAGAAGCAAGCCTTTATGAAAAAAGTGATGTCCTAGCTTGCCTTCAAGAGAAGGAATGTCTACTTCAGAAGAAAGAAGGGAATAGCTAGCACTTGCAATGCAGATATCAACCACTTGTGAAGCTTCAAAATCAACTTGTATGCCAATCCATGAAAGAAAGGCAATTGCAGCTTTAAAGCCACTGTCAACTAGGAATGCTCCAACCAGAGCTTCAACCACATCAGCAATTGTTTTCCTATGTAACCAATGATGATTTTTGTTACATCGGGTTTCAGTTGCTTTTCCTTGTTGCATAACAGAATTTAAACAAAAGTGTATGCTTTCTTCGGTTTCATTGCTACAAACTCTTGGGCAAGGACGGCCTAATGCATAAAACTGAGTGGGATCAAATGTCTGATCGCATATATAAACCTACAAGAGGGAGCAAGGAGATAGAGATAAGACTCAAGTCAGTACATAAAAATATGAACTGTGAAAATGAAGAGAGAAAGCGTTTTTCTATTGATAAAAAATCAAATATTACAAGATAGAATAATATATACATCATGGCCTATGGGCTGAATGAGCCAGACTAGAATAAAATAACACAACCTAATATATATACAAAGACCTAAAATATATACATTAACCCATTCTAAAGCCTGATATCAAGATAGAAAAATGTTATCAAGGTAATAAGCCTTACTAAATGGTTCAGTTAATTTCTATTATTCAGTTCTAGGGGAAACTCCATATCTTTAATCCCCAGTTAGGAATTGTATAGGGTTTGGATTTATGTTATCCAAGTGTTATTTTGATGGGAACTGAGATCCAAGTTAGTCAGGAAGGATCTGTTAATGGATTGTAGGTAGTTAATTATTAGGAGTTTATGAGATAGAAAAGAACTTATCCACCATTTATCCATCCAGGAAACCCTACATCAAATGCATGAATTAACTTCATAAATAGGATTTGAACCTCTCATTTTGGCTCTATATGTTTATGAGACACCACTAGTAGGTCCGAGTGCAGGAAATGGGGCTTCCCTGGTACAGAGTCCTGTGACTATCTATCTCCTAAAATGATAAGGGTGGGCGGGCTAGAAATTAAAGACAGACTCAAATCCGGCACTATATGTTTTTCATTGCCAATATAATTTTAGTATATATATTAATTAATTAGGTATTCATTAAAATTATTTCCCGTGTATATCTTTTTTTCTCATGGTCTTAATGAGAGATTAACGTTCTAAGAAAGCATCAACAGGAGCTTTTGTTTTGAAATGGAATGTGGCAGCTGCAGAAACCCTAGTCTAACAGAAAATCAATAAATGATAATAATTATACTTTCTTACTTAGGAAATGAAGCAGGGATGTGTTAGTATAACTCTACCTGCAAATTGCGCTTAATAGCCAACTTAAACAAATTGGAATTATTTACAGCATTGGAACGCCTTTTTGTAAGGTCTCCTTCATGAAGGCTGTCATGCACGAGAAAAAAATGACGTGCAACAGCAAATTTAAGGAAAGCATCACCAAGCACTTCAAGTCTTTCAAGGGAAAAACGCTCCTGACACTTCTCAGTGGTGAGAGCCTCTAAAACCTAGTAATTTGTTCACAATTATTAGTTGCTGTAAACAAGATTCATCTGTCCCATATAAGCACTGCAATGGTTAGATGTGAATAAGAATACGCTACTTGAAAATAATGTAAATAATACATTGAATTTAATAAGGCCTTACTCTAAGGGCTCTAATTTCAGCTGCCTCTGGAAAGGAAGAAGATAGCATGTGCTTTAGTTCAATAGCCACCAGCAAGTTTCCAAGACGATGCATAATTGAGGGCAGCAAAGATATGGAACTGCCAATATCCTTTGAAAAACCTATTATTTTTAGTTCACAAAGTTCGGGGGGCAAATAAATTAAGTATTCGTCCAGCTCCTGTGGTTCTGTCATTGACATTCAAAAGTTACATACATTAGATAAGATTCTGAAAAATTATCAGAATACAAGATAAATCCAAAATCAAGATACAAATTTGATAGTAAATGCACAGTACACTTTTTAAATTGCTAACACAAAATCATAAAAAAATGCTCACAGGACACAAATTGTCAGAAATCAAAATTATAATATCTAGATTATTTATGGTAGCATATCATGTTTATTTTTTTTTTTGGTCAGCAAAAGTTATATGTATTATAGTAATAAGATGATTACAAGTGGTTTTGTTCTATTTACATTGTCACCCTGCGACATATAGACCTATGGAGCCCGAATACATGCAGTAATGCATGAATTAGGAATCCAAAAGCCTAGATATATGTAGGTATCCCACCACAAAATTAGGTTATAAAGCCAGCCCCCCTGATTACAAAACCCAATCCTCAAATTATTAGTCCAAGAATGGAAAGGGACATCAAATCCTTTTTCAAAATTCTTGAGCCATAGCCAACAGAAAAAGATGGCATCATCCATCAGCTTTTAACCGTTAAAACTGTCATTTGTGAAGACCACCTTGTTCCTATGGTACCATATGCACCAAGTCAAGGAAACCCACCATGTTTGTCATTGCTGAAGTCTAGTGCCCTTGACGTACCTGTGAGAATGCTGAAAAAAATGCTCCCTCGGCAATTCCAGGTAAGCACCGACTATGTTTAACCAAGACAGTGCTTCCCACCGTAGAGGCAAGGTTTTGTCACAGCCAAAGAAAAGGTGTGACACATCCTCCTCACTGGTTCTTTAAAAAGGACAGATTACATCACTTATGACTACATTCCTCCTCCTCAAATTAGTCTTTGTTGGTAGTCTATCCCAAATCAACCTCCAAGCGAAGTGTGACGCTCTACTTGGGACTTTGATATTCCATATCTCATTGAACTCGTCATTATAATTGTCCGACGGAAGCGTGCTAAGCAGTTTGTAAGCACTAGCCACTATGTAACTCCCATTAGGATCCGCCTCCCAACACCAAGAATCATGCTAGTTAGTTTGTACCACCATTCCCTCGATGTCCTCCACGAATTTTGCAACCATGTCAATCTTCGGTTCCCTGAATAAACTCCGCCATTGCAACTGCCAATCCCAGCCACCCACTGATGCACTTCCCAGCTGTTGAATAAATTGATGATGTTGTTGAGATATGCAATACATGTGCAGATACTTCTACAACAGCAACACCCCACCACCCATCCATCCATCTTCCCAAAATAACACCCTTGACCGACAACCAATTTTCCATTCTATTCCACTTTTAAACCAGCCCGCCTCCTCAGAAGAATTGCAAACTTTACACAAATCCCACCACCAAATAGATTCACTACTAATACTTGTTGATACATCCAAGTTCCTCCAACTCCTATACCTTGAATCCAATACTTTCGCCAACAAATCACCCTGATGGTGGAATAGATTCCATCGCCACTTTCCAAGTAAAGCATGATTAAACTTTACTAAATCCCACACTCCCAAACCACCATTCTCCTTAGGGAGACCAATGGTCTCCCATTTCACCCATGCAATCTTGTGGTGATCAGAATTACCCCCCACAAAAACCCTCGTTGCAGCCTTACCAACCTTTCAACCACCTTCTTTGGAACCCTGAAAAAAGAGAGAAAGAAAATAGGGATAGAATTTAGGACAGACTTTAACAAAGTTACCCTCTCCCCAAAAGATAGGTGTCTTTGGTTCCATTTGGACAATTTTCTCTCACATCTCTGAACAATAGGATCCCATGTCTCACTACGCCTTAGATTTGACCTTAATCGAGATACCCATTTTAGAAAATGGTACCGACAACATCCTGCAACTAATATAATTGGCAGCATATTTTATCCAATTGTGAGGCATACCAATTGCCCCAAAATTACTTTTAGCAAAATTAATCTTCAAACCAGATACTAGCTCAAAGCTTCTCAGCATGACCTTAGCTTTTACGTTGGCCATCGTCATTTTCCCAAAGAATATCGTGTCATCAACATACTATAATAAGCTAATTTCCACCTTATTCCTCCCAACCTGAACCCCTTCAAAGACATTCTTTGCCAAAGATTCTCTCATCAATCCAGTTAGACCCTCAGCTACAATATTAAAAAAATGGAACAAGTGGATCCCTTTGCCTGAGACCTTTCTGGGGAGAAAACTCCTCTGTGTGGCTCCCATTTACCAATATGGATATCGTAGTTGACTTCAAGCAACCCTCAATCCACTTTACCCATCTATTGCAGAACCCCATCCGCTTCATCATATATGTAAGGAAATCCCAGCACATAGAGTCATGCCTTTTCGAAGTCAACTTTGAACACCAGACATCTTTTCTGGCATCTCTTTGCTTCTTCTACAATTTTATTAGCTATAACCACATTGTGCAGTAGATGCCTACCCTCCATAAAAGCATATTGACGTTCATCTATTACAAAAGGCAGTGCCTTCATAAGCCTTCTAGCAAGCAATTTTGCCACAATCTTGTACATACAACCTATCAATGAGATAGGTCTATAATCATTGAGACCTTGAGGATTGTGAACTTTAGGCAGCAAAGCCATGAATGCTGCATTGCTACCTTTGGGAACACACCATTAGCATGAAATTCGAAAACAAATTGGAACAAGGCTTTTTGTGCTCCCACACTCCCAAATAGCAGCCCTCACCTCCTCGATCAAAAGGAGCCACCAGCATGACATTATGTTGCTGACCAATATATTTAAATCTGGCCCCATCCAATCTATGTCTTTCCCCTTCTAGTTCCTCAAATCTCCTCTTGAAGAATAATTTGGTTTCCTCTTTGACTCTGTCAGCTCATCTACCCAACACCCACCAACAAACATCCCTCTGAGCATATTACATCGCCTCTTCCAATTTATAGACAGATGAAAATACCAAGAATTGCAATCCCCTTCCTTAAGCCATCTAGATCTTGCCTTATGTCTAGCTATAGATTCAATTGAGCTCGCTGCCCTCTAAAGATCCTCCTGCAATTGCTTCCTCAAAATTTACTCTGCCTCATCCAACTGCCTAGACTCACCTTCAATTTCCAATTTGTTAAGCTCTGCTTCCACAATTTTAAATTTCTGTTGAGCATCACCAAACTGATTTGTGTTCCATTCCCTTAATCTCTGCTTTAATTTCTTTAGCTTTTCTTTTAGAACATACCCCTCCATCCAATTACAGAATTTCCCAGCCAGCATTCCTGTACTACTTTTTTTGTATGATTTATCCTCAAACCAGCAATCAAATACCCGAAATGGTTTCGGCCCCCAATCAGCACTAATGGACCGCAACAGGATTGGACAGTGGTCAGAAAATTTATGATCCATAATAAGCTGAGGGCTATCAATTTTGCTTTTCTGATATTGAAGGAACATGTAATAATTGTGAAGTTTAAATGTTATGTGAGAATTATTGGGAGACACAAAAGAAGAGGAACCAGCACCAGAGATACTCAAACCTTCATTTCCTAAGAAAATTTGATCAGGTCCATCAAAGTGAGTGAACTGCTTGATGTTCTGTGATTCACCAGTCACATGGAAGCTAGCACCAGAGTCTGGAATCCAGGTGGAGCTAGTATGACCATTTCCAGGAGAGGAGGAATTGGTAAGCATAGCACTGGGTTGATTGAATGTTGGAACAGCAGGCTTGGAATTGGGATTAATCCAGGTATTGGCAATCCTGGCAAAACCAGAGGAGTAGGGAATTTGTTGAAGCGTGGCAAAGATCATAGAAAGTAAGTGATTCATGAGGCTGAAAACTCATGCAGATCGAAAGTGACATACATTAGCAATGTGGCCATACTTAAGGAAAATTTGACGCTGAAAGTTGGCAAATCGGCCACCACCGCGACCTCTACCAGATCCACCACCACTGCGTCTGGCATCGCGATCAGGAAAACTACCACAACCACCACTCCGTGGCCATACGATCCCCTAGAACCACCAGCGTCACCAGATTTGTAGTAATTAGAGTGTGAATAGCCTTGAGTGTAATTCAAGGACGGAGAACTCAGCACCTGAGCTTCTTTATTGTAGCGAGTAAGGCGAGTTTCATGATCATAAAACAAGGCCTCAATCTCAACAATGGATGGAGTATGTTTCTTGCTCTCAATGACGGAGATTACCGACGCATAATTGGATTGGAGATCTTCAAGAAGCGTGTCACGTATTTCTCATGACGGACCGGAACTCCAACACCAGCAAGTTCATCAACATAAAAAAAAAAACTGTGTACTCCATTGCGCAAAGGCACCTCGCTATGCGAAGGTCCTTACCTTCAAAGGGATATTGTAAGCAGCCTTACTCTTGCATATGCAAAGAGGTTGTTTCCAGATTCAAACCCATGACCAACAAGGCACCAAGGCACAACTTTACCGCTGTGCCAAGGCTCATCAACATATCCTTTAATTTAAGCAGATAATCATCAATGGATTTACCCTCAAGCGAAACCGCGCACATCACAGTTTGCAGTTGGCGAGCACAAGATTTTGTGCGGAGACTGAAATACTCGTGAATCTTTGCCCAAACCTAATAGGAATGATTCGAGCAAAGGACGCACGACAGAACAGACTTCAAAAGAGTGGATTGGAGCCAAACAAGAAGCGTTTGGCCCTGAACTTCCCAAGCTTCATACTCAGAATTCACACGGTCAGCAATGCGATCATCTTCCGTGAGATAGCAAGGCGGAACAACGGGATTTACAAAAAAAACGCTGCAGTTTATGCGATTTGAGAACTGGTTCTTCATGTTGTCGCCAGTGGAGATAGTTTGAATCGTCGAGCTTCTCGGCGATGGAGTTTGGGAAGGATTGAGAGACGAAATTCGAAGAAGCAAAAGCCATGGATGAACGGATCGAGAACTTGCAAAGACACAATCACTGTGAAAAATTGGCTCTAGATACCATCTTTGATACAGTGAGAGGAAGGAGAGAAAATTTACAGAGAAAACTGGTATTATTTCAGACTGAAAAGTTAGTTAGAGTTAGTTACAAAAGAGGTATATATAGATCTCTGAAACTCTGAACTAACCATAACAGAAACTAACTGCCTAACACAGAGGGGTGCTGTCAGCAAAAGCTAACAGCCCTTACAATCATATTACAAAACTGTTTTCACAGTTATACAAACACCTACTCTAATACCACCCTACCATGTCTCTTTCTAGCATGTTTTTGTCATTCCACTATAGCTCATAAAAGGTTTTAGGTAACAAAACCTAAATTCTCATGTCTTAGTTAATTAAGCTCCCTTGCCCATATCTTGTGTTTACTCAAGAAGAAACAACAAGGGGGCCTCAGATTATAGATAATGGGGCACAAGAGGAGTTAGTTATCGTCCAAGGGGGGAGATGAAAGGAATGATGAGTATGCTGAGCTGGAACAAAGAGAATAGTAGAGAATCCTAACTGAATGGATGCAAAATGATTAAGGGGGATGGTGATAGTGGGAAGGAGCATAGGGGCAATTTTGGTAGAACATGGCATTTTCTGGTTGTAAGGAGCTTTGGCTCTATTTTTCTTTTTAATCAAGACTGTTCCTGTCAGACTCTAACGCTAAAAATAACATATCCAATATAATACCTGCATCCTCACGCTTTCGGTTGTGTAAGAGGTTGTGCAAATTGGAGACTGGTTTCACATGCAGAAGGGGTTGATCCGGATATTTGAGGTGAATGGAAAACCTGACATTCAAGCATGCATATTTTTGTCAAATATTTTAAGCACAATATATGATATTCCAACATTCTCAGATATCCAATTCAATCAGTTAATCAGCAATTTTAGAAAAGCCCCCATAAATATAAATGCCTTCATCAACATAGAAGAATTAGGGATGCAAAACCAAAATAACACAAGGATGAACCCATAATAATAAATAGATACCTACTTTTCAAAGAAGTGATCCTCATAGCTTGAAGTGCCTGAATCATTATAAGGACTATAACCATTCTTTTCACGGTTAACATTCGTGACAAAATAAAAGTTCTTCTTATGTGGGGCATACACTAAACTATTCTCGACATCTCTTACACTTCTGCTGTAACCATTGGCAAGTTGCAGGTGAGTATCCAAAGGGAAAACTTTTTTATCAATAGTATCAGCTGGATGCCTGAAAATTGGTGAACAAAGGCATCTCTTCACTATCTTCCAATCTACTTCCATGGCATTTCCATATTCTTGCAATACAACTGGAAGCAAAAGGTAGAAGGTTGATGTGCCTGTGTGAGATTCAGCACCCATACCCAAGTCTACAAACTCGGAAATGAATTCTAATCTATCAAGAATAATTTTGAGGAACATTTTTTGAAAATTCTCTGCCATCTTAATCTGCAAGATGGAAAACTCCAAGCATTAACAAAATTCTTAAAATAAAATAAAACACACACACACACCACTTACCTCATTTTTGTTAAATTCTACAACTCCAAATGGGACAAATTTTGTCATCACAGATCGACCATGAGCAAGATGGAGATCAAGTTCCAATTTCTCAGCTTCCATCGGAAGACAGGCCATCATGAATAGACCAAACTCTTTGTAGACCCTGTCCTCTGGAGAGGGACAAAATTTTATGTAGTAAGAGTTGAGACGGACAATGTTATCCTCATTTATCCATGACTGTCCAAAGGCAGAAGGAACTAGCATCTCATGTAATTCTCCTCTTGATATGGCATCTGCAAAAAAAGGAAAATAAATATAGTACAACACAACATATGATATAGTTACATCCCCAAGGAACATAAGTTGATAGTAATCAACATAGTAACGGTACTACATCTGAAAACAAATAAAAAGCTTCCCATTAAAGATTATCAACACATAAGAAAATTTGATTTGATTCACTTTGGTGTAAAACTTTTACTGTCTTCCAATCATGTGTTATTGCATCATCAAAAGAGTTTGTGACAATAACTACATGAGAGGAGAAAAAAACTTCTAATGATCTGGCAACACATGATTGGATGACGGTGTAGAACTTTATACACTCATTACACTGACAATGGGATTAACACTAAATCCATAGACAGGTATGTTACAAACATAATTACCAACAAGGGATTATGTAGTATTTAAAAGGTCTGAAAATGATCAGCATGGCAACATGCTGGAATAGTCACTCTCCTTAATACAATTATTGACAAGTAAATATGCTCAACAGTTTATTGCAAAATACAATTTATACAGGAATTTTTGGCAACCCAGTGAAAGACAATGAAAGTAATGGCTTATCAGAAAGTAACTGAAGTTTGACCTTCACATTCATCTTCATCAGAAGAGCCCGAAACCTGCGCCTCTGGCTCTGCATCATCTTGTTTTGGCAAGAGACAATCACTTAAAGCGCCTAAATTATACAGTTCTTCTATTGCTTTCAGGCAAGCTTCTCTTTTGGAAGCCTCCATAGATAACTGTGGTGTACCCAAAATTTGGTTTATTGGTGCATTGGAAGGCAATGTTATGTGGCAGGAAATTCCCCCTGAATCATCTAAGTAATGAAAACTTGGCTTGGGGTCAAAGTACCTGTAAAGAAAGATTATTACACTTTAGAACACAAGATTTGTACTTTATTTACATGGAACTAGTTGGTTGAGTATATAACAGTGTTTTACTATAATGTTGTGTCAAGGTAGACCACACCTCATGTTATTTATAATATGAAACATGAATCAGCCTTGATTACAAGATCAATCAATTACTTATTAATAGGAAATAGAATATTCTAATAATAAATACAACATCAGGAATAATATCAAGACATAATCTCACATAGTATATAATTTGAATCAAAATGGTCTAGTTTAAATAAGCTCATACTCATCATGTGGAAGCTTTGAACAATATTGGTGAAGCAATGAGATACTATATCCAGAACTAACAGAAGCACCAGACGAATCAACTCTGAATATTCTTTCCTCAGGGATGATGTATGTCTCCTTGGATGTTCGAAAAGTAACTTCCATATTCATTCGATATTCATCTTTCTTAAAACCATCAATAATGTCAAGTTCCTTCTTATTGCCACTGCAACAACAAGATGATTTCAAAAGTAACCAAATGGATGGATTTGCTTAAATTACTTCTGAAATCTATTAGAAAGTAGTACCTGTCCACCAAAAATGCATATTCTGACTGAGGCATACGTGCGCGACCTCTTGACTGTATAAAGCTGGCAACAGTTTCTGGAAGATCAAATCGTATGACGAGGCAACATGTCTGAATGTCAAGTCCTTCTTCACCCACTTTGGTTGCAACCAGTAGATTCAACTGTTAACAGCATGAGCCATGTAGGCACATTACTAGCACTCAACTCTCTGACAAGCTAGGAAATATATACATATTTAAGCCATAATCACATTTATCTTTATCCTCGGTTACATGCTATTCACCACCTTAACACCAATAATGCTTGAAAGAACATGAAGAGAAGTTAGGTAAAATATTTTTTACAAAACTCTCCAGTAGGTCCCAGCTATTTCATAATTTTGCAATGTAAGAGAAATTTTACATTCCCTCAATATATCTATTGCCAATCAGGTAAAATCAGAGAATCTTCTATGAGAATTAGCAACTTATACACATATACACAGGAGTATAGTTTAATTCATTTATTGAACCAATAACTAGCATATAGCAGGCTTTTCAGTTCTCACAATAACGCATTTAAAAATTAATGAGAAATCCAATAGTAATACCTCTCCAGAACGAAATTTATCAACAATGATGTTCATGGTCTTTCGTGACATACTCTTCAGTCCAGCATGGACTCCTACTAGAAAATCACTCCTCCATTGTCTTAGAAGCTTGAGCTTCTGTAGTATGTATGACAGGGATCTTGCTGTCACAATTCTATTTACAAAAATTATGCATTTCATGTTCTTTTGCAACCTGAGTTAGAACATGTAATCAGAATTTGCCCAAATATATTAGTTTCCTAACTAAATATCAACGAGATGTGCTGTATGAAAACATGTATTAAAGGAATGGTTTAAACAGCATAGTTTTGCCAACCTAAAGTTGGATAGTATCCCAATGAGTCGTAAAAGCTTTCCTGAGAAAAATGGCTCTTTTAATATTTCCACAGAAGATAAATCAGTTACCCTGTCGCCTACAAAAAAAAGTATGTTTAGTTGCAATATAAATGAAGCATCTATCCTACAAGAACTCTGTTTTAAACATATCATAAAAATTAACAATAATGAAAAAGACTGATTCATTGCTAGACAAATGTTAGCCTAACACATCAAGCAAAATGAAAGCACATAACAGCCAGAAAACCTAGTAACAGCAGTGGCATGATTAAAAGAATATCAGGCAATGTCAAAATACCTATCATGCATTGTGAAGTAAATAGTTCAGCAGCCTGAGCAAGATATTTATCACACAGAGAGTCATCACTTGAATTTCCATCTGCCTCCACTAATTCATGCCTCTCAGAATGATCACCACTCAGAAGAATATGACTAGCCTTGGAAGGTGAACACATATATTAGAAAAGGAAAAAGAATAAAAACCAAGATGGTGACAGTGACAGCCCTTCTAACCTATAAAATCATTTCCCGATATCCATAAAACAAGAAGCATGATGGAAAACCACAGGAATGGACAAAATAAAAATTAAAAAGAAAAAACAGAGATGTCAGAGATCTATAATCAAACACAAAAGAAAAAATAGAAATACACCAACACCCAAGAAAAACATGTATTCAGAAGATTTGTCTAAATGAATTCCAAATAACATCCCCTTATATTCAAATATCACATCTACATCACTAGCAAAAACTGAATTGGTACCAACTACCAAGACATCATCTTCAAGAAACAAAACACAATTCTAAACCATCCATCTTCATGAATCAATGTAGAGTGTCTGCTACTGTGTCTAATTTATGTAAGCTTAACATTATAACCAAGAAATTCCACAGCCTATTCTAGGCTTATTTTTCTTCCTGGGGTTTTTCTTCTTTGGGTGTGCAGGTCCTGTAGGAGGACTTACAAAATCGAACAAATTACAAAAAAAAATTTCTCTGTATTATTATTTATAGATTCTGCTAAAAAAAACATTATTGAGTTGTACAAATATATTTCTAGTCAAATGATTACAGAACTAAAACTTATAATCCACTACAAGAGTTTTACTTGCAATGCTCCCCAAATGCCAAGATTCTGCAGACCGAAAATCACATTATCATGCATCCGGTTCAGAAGTTTCTTTGTATTCATCCGTTTCTGGTGATCTTCTATACTCCTACCAAGGGTTGCTATGCACTATTCAAATAAAATTACACAGGGATCAGTAAACCTTATTTATCTAATCGTCTTAAAACCCATAGCAAAACTGTACCTGGCGTTTAATCTCCTCAATTTTCAAGTGCAAGCTAGTTTCCTCACTTGCAGTTGAAACATAATGATATATATTAATCACAGGAGTGGTCACAAAAGATTGCAATTCCTTCTCTTCAACAGAGTATACCTACAAATGAGATTCAAATCATTAGAGATTAGTAACCATGCCCAGTATCTAACAAGCAGAACAACTAGGTAACTATCCACAAGAACCATGCAGTTTGCATGTAAGGTAAATATAAGGAATTCAGAAGACTTCAGACACAAATATCCTTTCTATGGAGCTCAAATAGACAAATACTACATTTCCACAAACCTTAGCCCATGCAAACACTTGACCAATACACAGCTTCAACGATTATATCAATGGTTTCTAGTCAATAGCTAATGGGAAGAACATTTGCTTTCTTGCACAGGAAAGGACAGTAAAAGTTTGACAAAAAATCTTTTACACAAACAACAGATGTTAATCACAAATTTAAGAATTTTGACATATTGTACTAAATAAACCCTACCTTGGCATCAAGTATATGTTCAAGACTATTGATGCTTTTTGCTAAATTTGCTTCACTAGAAGCACCTGAAAATTGAAAGAACCAGTAAATTCAGAAATTATGAAGAGGGTTTTACATATTTGGAATAAACTATGCTATCAGTATTCAGCAATTATGCTAATTGAAATATGCATAAAATATAAAAAGGAAAGAAAGGATATATTATTAACAATGTAGGCAAATTTTAGGGTAACACCCTTGAAGAACAGACAGAAATAGGATATAAGGATTACTAATTCTGGCAATACTGCAGTATTAGGGAGTATTGCAGCTCCATAGGAGTATACATAGTAGGGCAACAATGTAAATAGAACAGTACCACTTGAACTCATCTTTCTTATTTATTTTTTTATCAGCAAAGATAATATAATATATATATATATATATATGATAAAGACGAGTACAAGTAGTACTGAAAAAAGAAAAACACCCCCAGGGAGCCTAACAGAACTTTGGCAACCTATACATAATATTTTTGCTGATAAAAAAAAAGAAATGGGATATAAGAACAACAAAACATTTATATGATGGAACATCAACATCCCCAAAAGTAGAGCATGTAACAGATAATATTTTTTATATACAAAATAAAAAAATATGTACATATATGTATAAACAGAAAGCCAACCATCAAAACTGCACACACATGTATATTATTTCAATAATATTTCGCAGGATCACATGGACCTACTCCTAGAGAAAAAAAATTAAACAATGGTCAAAGTATTGAAAACTAAACTGAAATGTTAAAATTTTCATTAAAAAAATTTATTGTCAATAATTGAAAATTTTATATTAAATGTCCATGACCTTAGTTTGTCCCTTTCACTCCCTGTCCCATATTCAAGAAAAAGGTCCTTCACATCACAAGATTTTATTTTTCTTGACACATTTTAACCTTTCAAAGTTAACCAATGGTTTCCAGTCCAACTATATGTGGACCACATCATATACAGCCAGTCTCTTTCAGCCTCTTTGCTGAATTTAAGATCTTTTTATTCTGATAAAGAGAATGTATACACATATAAAGGTGCATCATATCATTTACACATTCTACCTAAGCACAACAATAGTACCTTGCATGATATATCACAACAAACTATTAAAAAAAAAAATCCTTGTTAATGGCAGGGTAAGTCTTTGGGTGAACTTAACAAACTGACTTCTTAAGTCCAGATCTTTCATACTTTTTTTCATCCATGTAGAAAAATGGATTAATAGACCATACAACGCATTGACCTTCTTCTGTGTGACAAATTCCCTTCCCCCACCCCCACCTTGAACCTTTTTTTGATGGAATTAACTGTTTCAATGAGTGTTTGAAATAGCTTATTTGGAGTTTAAAAAAAAATTACTTTATCCCTTTCCAAGAGAACTTTTGAAAAACAAGCAATTATTTTTCTTGATAAAAACTTTCACAAACATCCACTTTATAACTGCTACCAACAAATTCATACATCTAGCACAATTTGTTTGGTTGGAGGGAAATGAGGGAGCTCCTTTCCTTTCTATTTTTGTCTCTCATCCAATATTAGGGGGGTTTGGAGGGAAAAGAAAGTGGTTTATAAGTTTTGGATTGTACAAACTAAGTTGTCTCATGATTTTATTTTATCTCTCATCTCCTCCATTATGCTAAGGGTTTAATAGTATATTTTTCCTCCCCTCCCCATGGGAGCCAAACATAGTCTATTTCCCACTCCTTCCCTTGAACCAAACCAAACAAGCGGACCTCTCCTTCCTCCCCAAGCCATCACAAGCGCTCTTTGCATAGGTAAAGGACAAGTTCCCACAAGGGTAGATCGTTGGTTCGGAAGGCAAGAAATGGGAAAGAACTGTGTAGATGAGTAAAGTTTGTATCAGTTGGATTTCTATAGAATATCTTAGAAGGAGAAATGATGCATAGGATAACTTATACAATACTGAAGATAACTTAGCTACCTACCTTTTAGGGATCTTATCTGTCTAGGATCCTTATCGTATTCACAATGAATGTATATATCTATTTAGTAAGTTAATTGTTCTTTATTTGATAAGAGTTAGGAGCCTAATGCTTAATTTAATTTCTAGTAATAATAGAGGTATATGCTCTGTATTTTGTATCACATGACATCATAATACACCATATCAATTCAATTTTCAGTGTCTCTATTCTCTCTTTTCCCCTCCCTTTCACACCTAAATCCTGTGTGTACTTGACAGTACCAAAAGTTAATTGATGAAGGAAAATATCTTGGCTCTTGTTAGTACTCAACTTTTTGAAGATAAGCATTATGTTACCTTTTCCTACAACAGGGGAAGCAGTCATGCCAAATATACGGGGAACCTTTGTGGAATTACTTTTGTAGAAGACCTGAAAAAATGCCAAACTAAACATTGTCAAAAATAGCTATGAAAATGGATAAAATTTAAGTGGAAAATTGTGTAGCTCCATTTTGAATCTTTAAAGTTGAGCAAGAGTGCAACATACTTTCATGATTACTGCATAAGCATGGTTGCTTTTGACTTGAGCATGATGGCATTCGTCAAATATCAAAAGTGCAATCATCTCCATTGTGATGAAGCAATGAGATAAGTTATGAAGTAATATTTGAGGGGTCATAACAAGAACCTGAAGGGGAAAAACAAGAACATAGATATCAATTTTAGAAGCAAAAAACTCCATAGGATTAAAATTTAAGTAAGCAGATTTTAAGATTTCAAAACAGCAGGAGCTAATTTGATTTTTTTTGCCAAAATAAAATTTCAGTGATGAAACCAACTTTCTTTCAACAGCTTTTACTTAAAATTGCTGTAACAGTAACATGTCTGGATATAAAATAACATAATTTAGAGAAAAACACAATTAATTTCAACATGATTTAACTAGCATTATCACCTCATATTGTCCCATCTCCTGCTCCCAGTCTTGATGACGTTTCAAGCGCTTGGAACTTCCACAGTATGTCCCAACCTTAAAATCAGTAGAGTCTGCTATAACCTTTGCTTGCTATAGATAAATAAAAAATAGGCTTCAGAAAACACATGATAGAATTGACCAACATAGTGACATCAGTTAAAACTAAAGTTTGGTGGGACATTATTAAACACAAGAACAAATCAATTCATCAGATTCACACATAAAACAACCATGCTTGACATAACAAGAAGATCACTAAGATTTTTAATTCAAGATTCAAGCAATGTTTTATTCAAAAAGATTGGCGAGAAATTGAGACTGACCCAATTGCAATGATTACAATCAAATGTATAAAGGTCATCTGTCATTACAAATTTCATGTTTAGTTATAATATAACAGAATACTTCCTTGCTAGGCCTATTTATCCCAGAAAGCCATTCTCACTGCCCTTACAGACTGTAAACCTGCAACACCAAATTACCCAACCTGAAATGGCCAAAGTACAGAGCACCCAAAAATAATAGGGGGAAAAAGATATTTGTTCCATTATATTTCTAATTTGTCCAGAAAAAAAAATATTGTACTTACCAAAAAAATACTTTGTACAACAACTACATTGAACACAACAATATGTACAGCAGCTCACCTGATGGACTAAAGCAACAGTGGGAGCAAGAAAGACACATATGTTATTCTGTGGTTTCCGAATCAAATGACCCATCTCATGCACAAGAAGCACAGCAATGTGGGTCTTCCCACACCCTGTCCCTAAATACACAATTATATTTTCCTCCATAGCTTTTTTGCACAACTCCAACTGATACCTTCAAAAGGACCAAAACATTCATAAGATTGTTGAAGTTCCAGAAGACAAGTGAGGAATAAAAAAGATAAGCATAGTCAACATCACATTTCAGACATCTGATCACCATAAATTAGGAACATTTTCTTGAACTACACAAAAATTTTCTGGAATAAAACATATAAATAACAAAACACTCGGTTGAAATTTCACAGAAGCAAGAAGTACAATCTTGCGTACACAACAAAGCTTGCTAGTGCAATTCAACTCATTAGTCACATTTTAAGCAGAATCTTAAAACAGACGTTTTCTTCAACTCCAATTCTCAAAAGCCAAACAAAAAAAATAACTAACTACAACAGCAAACACCGCCAAGCAATAATGACCAAACCCACGTGTAAAAAATAATAAAATAAATAAATAAGCCAAACTCCACCCACCCATTTGAAAATAAACGTGACTCGGTAAAGAAAATAATCGAAAGAACAAAGGGGTAGCAAAAGTTACTTACTTTCTTGCAATTTTCCGGGGATCTTTCTTGACCGAGTCATCATGATTTTGGACATGGGAAGGACTCAGGGACTGTAATTGATCGGAGAGGCTTAAAGAGGGTTCCACGGAAGCTTGGCCGCCGGCGACAGGGGGGGGATTCTCCGTCCGTCATGACCCGAGGAAAAGACAGTTTGAAGGTTTGAGAGTGGGAGAAATCAAAACGACGACGGTTGGAGGGTTCACGGGTGGGTTCAAAGGACAAAGGAGTGTGAAAAGAGAAAAGGAATAATGATAATAACAGAGAGAGAGCTTTGTTTGTAGTCACTTCATTCACCTTCTGCTCCCAACCAAAACGTTGATTATGTAGTCAGCGGAGAAGAGAGTGAAGAGTTAGCTTAGTGAACAAGCTCACTAAAGACTGAATGACTAGTAGAATGATTGTGTGACCCAACATTGATTCTCTTTTTCTCGCATAATGCATAAAAGTCTTTGTTCTTTGTTTTGTTTCCACGCACGCTTTCGCATCACTTTATTCCCAACTCCTCCATGTCGTTTTTTGTCACTAGTATTTTCCAAACAAAATGGCTTTTTAGAAATCAATTTTATATTTATCTTTTATGTAGAAATAAAATTTATATATCGGGACATAAAAAAAATTATACTATCGTTAGCCTTTGTTTTATTTTTTATACATGAAAAATAGGAAAGAGGAAGAGAGATGGAAATATGTTTGTTTGTTTGGTAAGATATGAATAGGGCGAAAACATTTTTAAAAATTGTGGGACTTAGTTGTATTATTTTTTATTTGTTTTTACTAGTTTTTTATTTTTTTTATCTTCAATCAAATATTTTAAATTTTTATTTTATTTCTTACTTATTTTAACTCATCTATTTTATTATTATCAATCAAACTTTTTTAGTTTTACCAAAGAGAATATCAAGATTAATTTTTGTGTATGTATATACCATTTATCCAACAATGAAAGAAATAAATTTGAATTGTATAATTATATATAAATGATGAAGGATTTAATATCTTACAATCACTTAAAAATATGTTTTTTCTAAATTTCTTTCAATCTATACTCAATTGATTTTCTTATAATTATGGAATAATTCTTTTATCAATAATTAGGGAATAATTTTAAAAAAATATTATTATCTTATCAAAAATTATTAAAGCTTAAATTTAACTCTACCAACAAAATATTATTTGTTATTAGTTTTTATAATAAAGCAAAAAAGATCCCATATTGATAAAAAAAAATCACATATTAGTAGAAATGTCTAACATGTCATTATTTTGTTTGAAGTCAAATAATTTGTCTTAAAATTTATTTTAAACTTCACTCATATTGTCTCTAAAAATCACCTTATCAACAATTACTTATAAATGTCAAAAAAATTATACACTCCAAATATGACGTATCCCTAACTATCCTATCTTATACTTATGGACTCGAGTGTTGAAATTTCAAAGGTGACCTCCCTCCACTCCCTCATGATCATCCTAACTAAAAGTCAAGACAATATAACATGTTCAATTATGTGTCATGTTTTACTTCACATTTAGCATGTTATCTTACTTGTGTTTATATGCATTTTTCATAAGTTTAAGGCACAATTTATTGTTAGTTCTCTAATTTCTATAGTTAGGATTATTGCCTTCGTAGCTATTTTGGTTTCTTAAAAGCTAGTTTAATAAATGATTTTTCTGGAGAGATTAAGACTTGAAATTGGAAGCAAATTGTAGTCATTTAATAGGAAAAAAATCCCATGACCTCAACATAGGAAGCACTACAATGGCAACACCTTGATTTCATGTAATTTCCATTTAAATTTCATGCAATTTCCATTTAAATGATTTATCACAATTATAAGTTTTGATTAAATAAATTAAGAGTTTAATAATAATGTACTAATAATGTAAAATTATTTACACCATCAACCAATTATAAATCATTATTTATATGATTTTTAAGGTAATTATAATAAAAATTAATAAATTTTCATACATGATAAATTAAGAATGAATGGCCTTATAAAATATTTTAACACTTTCAATATATCACCTATTTCATCATAAATTTATATATTTTTTAGTGAAATTTTTAGTAGTTAATTCAACTAAAACTTAGACTATATTATGAAATAGACAATGTAACATTAGGTTGTGATTGTGAATAGATAGTCAAGTATATGCTGAAATTAATCATGACTGGTCATTAAGAATTATAGTTAAGCTTCCATAAAATTTTGGATTACTATTTTATATTGTTGATTGAAATGTTAATTTTACCTGGTGTTGAATGCACGCCTTCCGATAAGGCTTCTACAGCTACTAAAATACCGTGAAGTAATCACATGTTAGTAACATTTTAGTTTGATCATTAGCACATTAATTTATATTAAATTAGATTATTTTACCAAAATAGCTAAACACACTTTTTTTTATTCAAAGTCTAAAGTTATGTATTTTTTGTGTGTGTCTTAGATGTTTTATAGGTTAAAAAAGTATAGAAAATAATAAAAAGTTGAGAAAAGCTTACAAAAAGGCTTGAAACATGAGCCTTAGTGTAAGAGAACCGTTGTGAGTAGCAATGAGATGTCTACATTCAAATTAATGTCCTATTTTTTTTTAAAAAGAAGACCCCCTGTATTTGGAACTCTGTCTTTGCAAGTGCTAGAATGACCTTGTAGTTGACAAAATGATCAAGATTTGGAAGCATTTGCATGAACTAGTAAAAAATTTGAGCTACAAAACTTATTAAAAATTAAGTTCAAGTTAAGATAGTGGCTACACCTAAACTTTATATCTTACAACAGTACATTAAACTAGTTTTGATGTCTTAAAAGTGATTAACAAAAGATTACAAGGCTTAAGAAAATTATTGTGTAGAAAAAAGTCAATGTAGCGAAGTTTTGAAAAAAAAACTCAAATTAATAAAAAAAATGCATTTTTATATTTTCTCTTTTTAAAAAATATTATTTTGATATTAGTAAATTATTTTCATGATAAAATAAATTTAAAACTCATATTTGGTGTTGTGACTCATTTGTAATTAGTTAATTACATCATCCTAATTAAACATTTTTCAATTCCTTTGATTTTTCTTTCAACTTGGTCATTCCTATCATGGCAAATAACAAAATTAACTCCATCACTGTCATTCTCCCACAGCTAGCAAGTGAAAAACAAGAAAAGTTGGTCCCTTTTCAGTGATTTCATGATAAATATATCATTTTCACTTCATTCTTTTGTCTTCTACCATTTTGTACCAAGGAAATCAATCCAAGAAAAGCTCTCTTTATATTTCTTTTTTCTTTTTGGTCACTCATACACCTATCATTTTCGGGTCGTTATGTTATTGTGGTAGGTTCATCACTTCCATTACATAGATTTAGATTGTCATGCGAAATAGCAATAGAACTAACATGTAACTTCAAACATAGGAATTGCTACATCATCAATTCTTTTTAAAAAGAAATTAACTTCTATATGTGGTGTAAACATCTTATTATAGGAAGTCATGTTGATCAAGTAGTTCAAAGAGGAAAGTATTTTGGATCAAGGAAAAGGACATCTTGAAAAAGTAAGGGAGGAAGTGCTTTTATCAATAGGCTTAAAGTCACTTTTCATCCATTAAGTTTTACATTTGTTTCATTTTGGTACATTTAATTTTAAACGTTTTAAATTTGGTCATTTATATTTTTGAAATGTATCATTTTTTGATACATTTTTGTGTTTTCCGTAAAAAAACGTTTATGTTTTTTGTTAACATTTAAATTTTGAAATCATTAATTTGAAATAGTGGTGACTAAAAACCGTCACTATGTATAATAATATTTAAAAATTGGAAACAGCAATTTGGATTTAATATTGTGATGATTTTTAGTCACCATTATAATAATTTTAATTTATAAGAAATACACAACTTGTCACATCCATTCCAACCTAATCGCAATAAAACAAAAAAAACAACAAAAATAGCAATATATAATTATATATTTGTAATTTTGAAAATTCGCAAACGCATATAATAATTTAATATAATTGATGATTTGAAAGTGAAACCTATTTAGGTGTTCTTTGAAGGAGGAGAGGAGGCAGTAGTTGTCTTGGTCGTTGGTAGCTAGTGCTTTCTTAACAACTTGTTTGCAACGAGAGTAGCTAAGTTTTTTGACATCCATTAAGTTCTCGATGCTGGTGCTGGAGCCTTGCAACGGAGGATCCCAACAGAAAGAGGAGGCATGGAGGAGAGCATAGTTGATGCGCTTCTGCAACGACAATATTAATAGTGCTGCCCACTGCAGCTCCTCCTGGTCCTCCCTCATCGTATCAGCGTTCACGCTCACGTGTGGCTTTCTCTCCTGATCGATTCAATTTCAAAGTACTAGCTTTCGTCGAAAGCATCCATTATTTTTCTCTCTAGCTTTCTGTCTCTGGAAAACTCAGATATATAAGAGAAGATGATTGTTTTAGTTGTTTATTTTTTTTAAGTACAATAAAAATAATAATTTTTAATCTTTACTATGTTAATTAATTATTTTAAGTTTCAAATATTAACGAAATACTAACATTTGTTAATGAAATTTAGAAGAAAGAACCAAAATGAGGCACTTTAAAAACTTAATTACTATAATGAAACTTTTAAAATTTAATGTATTAAAATAAAACAATTGTAAATCATAATGGACCCAAAATAACATTAAACCTTATCAATAGATAACATGCTTGTGTAGGGCTCCTTAGCCGTAATTTATAGGTTTTTACTCTCCAAAACAAATGTTAACAATGAGTTATTAAATGGAGAGAAAAGGTTAATTTTAAACCATACAATTTCAAGCTTAACACAAACACATTTAGCGAGAGAAGGATTCCTAATTCTGATTGTAATAGATAAATATAGCGAAGGAATGGGTTTTCAGATGCTTAGCAACATAAATATTGCTTTTCAATCCTTCTAGAACAATAATGGCCTACTCAATCTTACACCTATTATGACTCTGATTAACTTATCAGAGGAATCAAATTTGGATGAGAAGCATCGTAGAAAGGAAAAGAAACAGAAACTGAAGTATCTCAGAAAATTTACTCATCATTTCTTATTTGAATCCCGTGTAAATTTAGTCATAATAATGGAATGAAACCAGGTGATTTAATATTTCTGGCAGAACAACTTAAACCTCCAATGGTACAGCAGATTCAAGTTTCAAACGGTTTAATCGAACAGTTCCAAGAATGTACTCTGGCAGCTCCGCCTCTTCTTTTGCCTGCAAGTATAGCATCAGTTAATATCTGAACTACTTGAGGATTGAGATACATAAGTTGATGAACATTTAGACTTTTAGAAGTGAATGCACTAGCAGTTGACGTAAAAGAATCCTAGAGGAGTTTCTTCCTAATAAAAAGAAACTTGTAGAAATTGAAGAAGATTTTCCTCAATTGCTTATTTCATTTGAAAGGGATGTTAATATAATCAGCTCACCGCTTTTCCTTAGTAGAAATATCCAGTTTTGCAAACCTCTTTCTCACAGTTTTTTCTTATATGTGATTATGGTGTATGTGTTTTTTTAAAAAGGGCTAAACCATATTTAGCACAAATCAAAAGTAGTATGCCAGTGTGTATGTGACACTGACAAAAGAATAATATACTTTAGAAAATCCAACTGAGAGGATAAGAAATCCAATCCCTTCGCACATTCTTAATGGAATTTTCCTTTAACAAACATGAGTATGACACGAAATAGAACCACAAATCAAATCTTATCCCATAATAAAAGTATGAAAGACGCCCTTCAACTTAAGAGCATCCCTCCCGAACCAAATTCACCCGAGAATTGCATAAATAGCAGAGTCACATAAAATGCTTCATTATTTTTGCCAAAAATCAAGTCTACAGTCCACACCAAAAGGAACAAAGAAATATGACACTAAGAGGATAGTTTGTCCAGAAATTTTATGAACAGAAAGGCACAAACCTCTATCAAAATTGCAAGGTCAACGACTAAACTTGTAACATATCCCAGGACAAGGCCAATGACACTCCTGGCTACAGAAGATGATCCAATGTCCACATCAATCTGTATAATACAGAAAATTACCATGAAAGTGTAATTAAACAGACAACATGAAAATGACAGTAAAATTACATGAATACTGAAGCTCAATTCTACAACCAACTAGCATATTATTGCAAACAATTCCAACAATAATGAGTTGGGAATATCTTCAACAAACAGCAAAATTCAAATTCAATAAATGTTAAGCTCCATAGGCAAGAGCCAATAATTGTGGTCATGGGGCATGAAACTTACACAGGAAACCTAAAATTAAGCTGAGATTATCTATATTTTAACTAACAAGCTGTTCTCTTTTTGCATTTGAATGATTGCATTCACGGAGTAGATAGGATACATAAATTAGCATATTATTGCATACGATACTTACTAACATAATAATCAGACCTATAACAATAACCCAAACTCATCCTCCCCAAGATGTCCTATTGAAAGTTTTATTACAAAAAGAGTGTCAAATAAGGAGAATTTTCTGAATTGGCTTGAGCGAGAATTTCACCATGCAGTATGTTTCAATTTATAGGTACGCAGGTTACAAAGATAACACTATTTGCCATGATACATTGAACTTATTCTACTTGAATATTAATATGGTTCAATTTCCAACACTAGTGACTACAAAGTAGCCATTACTGTGAAACTGTCGGCATGTGGGCATGCGTGTCTTAATTCAAAACAGAGTTGGCTTTTAAGACGGAAGTCAAGATAGAGTAAGGAAATGAGAGATGTATGCCAACTGCATAATGCCCATATACAATGTAATTTAAGTATAAAATTGCATAAGAACTTCATAACAAACAAGAACAAACAATTAGCATAGAAAAATGCAATATTCTGAAACTATAATTAATGCGAGAGTCAAGAGAACAGGTAACAATATCAATGATATAGTATACATAGAAATATGGCAGAGATTTCACTTCAAAAGTTTTTCCATTACACTTGAGGATCAACAGAAACGAAGTTTTACTTCTTAACTTGATATTCCAATGACACAAAACTAAATCAATTATCATCATCTAACATGAGTAGTCAAATGGGAAAAAAATGCTAAGGAAACCATTACCTCCAAAAAATTATCTTGTCTAAAGTATTTACAAGTCACAGCTTTTCCTAAGAGGCAAGCTTTGGTTCCTACAGCTCTCTTGACCATCCAATATCCCTGTATCAATTTGAAAACTATTAGCTGACACATGCTATCAGTCATCAAACAGGGCATATATATCACACTTCATTGAGGATCTCACACCTCAACTATACTTGGAATAAGTTTGAATCTTGAGTCCCGAAACGCATCACTTCCATCAACAAACTTAGCTAACAGAGAATTTTTATTTATCGGTCTGTCAGCTGCATAATATAGAACCAGACTGTAGTTTGGTTTAGCAGGAACCTGAATTTGATGACAAACAAAAAAGAAGTCTTTATTGAGAAACTGATCTGTGGCATTAACAAATTCTCCAATGTAACACTTATATCTATATACATAAACCACAGAAGAACGAAGAACTCTTTAGCCATTGAGATCTGATATTGTGGATTTCAGAGATTGACTAATTAAAGGACAAAGTACATATTACAGAGTATTCAGGATTTTAATCAAATAACTTCTCAGCTTTGAGCATCACATTTATGCTTCCTAAGTTAAAAAAGAAAGCCAGTGAAACCTTCCAATTTATTACTCGGTCAAAGTTGGTAGCCTAGACAATGTACCAGTAGTAAAGTTACTTAATTCTTCATTCAATCTCAAAAGCAATAATATGCCGGCAGTAGACTTATCCAAACTAGGTATAACCAGAAAGAGGATGAGAGTTGAGGCAAGCTGAAGAATCATTTGATCAATAATGTTAAACGCAAGGCAAGGATCAAACATAAATTTATCCTTAATTGTTTTCGAAGGATTTCTTTTCTTTTTATACTTCTTTAATTTCTCTTTTTGGACTCTTTTATTAATAACCAAAAATAGAAAATAATAATAAAATTGCAACATCACCTCTTAGATTCAAACTCCGGGAGCTTGAAACTTGGTAAGCAATTATTTCAGACTAAATACTTTAATAGAATTGTCAATATAAAATGGAGAGTAGCATCCAGGGGGCCAACTATGCTTCAATACCATGTCAAAGAATCACTGGATAATCAAGACCTAAGTGTGGTTTTTAACTATTCACCCTTACAAATTTGGTTTGGATATAACTCAATCCCAAAAGCTAACTCATAAGGTGAGGGTTGTCCCACATTTTATATACACTATTTTTGTCATATCATTAGTTAATGTGAGATCTCCAACACCCCCCTTAACACCAAGGACTGAGCATCTCAAGTGTGAAGTTTACAAGACTGAATATTTGTGGGTTATTCAATAAAAGCCTGATAATGAGTGGCTAAATAGACCCAAAAACAAGTAGTAGGATAAGCTTTGGTATCATCTTACAATTTGGGTTTGAAGCTA
This sequence comes from Glycine latifolia, assembly GCA_013407115.1. Taxonomy (NCBI): domain Eukaryota; kingdom Viridiplantae; phylum Streptophyta; class Magnoliopsida; order Fabales; family Fabaceae; genus Glycine; species Glycine latifolia. Next base: position 7,432,729 of record CM023947.1, read on the forward strand.
ATTCAATCCCAAAAGTTAACTCATGAGGTAAGGGTTGCCTCCCATTTATACATACTATTTTGGTTATATCACTATTCACTAGTCATGTTGAATCTCTAACATTCACACATTTAATAACCTTAATTTTCCCTAATTTGTGTGCCAGAGACAAAAACAGTAACATCCATACCTGGAGATTAATGACAAGGATAAATGGAAGCTTTTTCCCGGCTTCTGACTGAAGTTCAAAAGGAAAATATTAGACCGTATAAATAATTTCAAGCACATAAGCTTTAGCATGTACCAGACTAAAAGATTCAAAAAGCAACAGCATTATTTAGAATTTTGCAGAAAAGATATGGCTTTCTGTGGGGGAAATGATCTAGAACCACCTCAAATAGCAAGAGGGGAAAAAAAAAAAAGAAGGTTTGATAAACAAAAGAGTAGCCAAGGATAAACAAAGAAGCACAACCATACAGGAGATATATGATATGTTTACTAATTGGAAAAAACTGCAAAACTATACCAAAATAATCTTAGAAACTCTGTCAACAACTTTTTTACAAAACAATGACAAACTGAACGATGATGAATAAAGCGCCATTGGAATGATGATTTAATGAAGCTTTGATATCAATGTCATTTATCTTGTATTTCATTTCCAACAAATCTAACATGTGCAGAAGTAATAACATGAAAACTTAAAAACCTTAAGTTAACTGTCGGTTTAGCAAAAACATTTTCTGTTGTAACAGTCCCACATTATTTGTATTGTAATCTTTTAATCATTGTAAATTAGGACTGATTTATAGTTTCTTCATATTGTTAAGCATATTGTTAGGAAAACAAATATGTAGCCTTTGTTGGCTATGGTTCATACTTCGCCTTCAGAAGATAAGCCGCTCGCAGACGGGGTCAACGCCCCCGGAGCTCTTTGAGGCCTGGTACTCTTGTGGGCCTGGGGTTTATTATTTGTTGTTTGGACTTGAGCCCATGAATAGTTACGATGCTTAGGGTTTCTAAGCCTATATATTTCCTTGTAATCTGAGTGCATTGTAATGAGTGTGTGAGGAGAATATAGAGAAAAGTTAGATGTAACCCACATTAGGTGAACTAGGGTAAACACTATGTGTTATGTTTCCTTCCCTTTCTCTTTCTGTTTTCTCGATTATTGTGTGATTGTTCGGTATCAACAGTCTTAATATATTGAAAAAACTTGTAAATGTCCAAATAAAATAACATTCAGAAATTTTCAAACTTTTTAAGTTTTCTTAATTAACATGTCCAAAGAAAATTGAGCATCTTCCCCCAAACCCTATTTTACAATAATCAATACGAATATTAAAAGATATAAAACATTGGAAATTGATAATACCTGAGCCAAACATTTAGGGTGAAGGGCAATTCTATCTGCAGATTTATCAACTGTAAACCAATCAACTGCTATAAGCTTGAGAAGAGGATCTCCTCCAACTACCTGCATGACAAATTTCATGTCAATGAAAATTTGATTGACCCATAAAATCTGATGTGAGGGATCAATCCCACTATATGCAAAGCATATACTAGAAGGAAGAAGCCTCACACCGCCAGCATGGCAGTTAGTTAAGTGATGATAATTCTGTTAGGAGTGCTGGATTTTATGTTAAAGGGGGGGGGGGGGGAGAGAGAGAAGCTTGCGAATTGTGACTTTAGAGAGGGGGAGTAGGGTCTTTATCTGGTAGGAGCTGTGGCTCTGTTGACGTGCAATCAGTAGTGGACTGAATGTAATTTTCTTTCATTGATAAAAGAATTAATTCTTTTCTTTTTAGTTTCCTATCACATTCAGCCAAAACAATATAAAGTAACATATACTTTATAATTATGCAAAAGTAGATTGAGATCTTCGCTGAAAATGCAGTTCTACAATTGAGAAATATTGACTTCTGAATTTGCAAAAAAAAAAAAAAAAAAATAGTAAATTAAAAAAAAAAAAAAAAAAAAAAAGTGGCAGTTCAAATAATCAATATGACGAAAATGTTAGATTTCAACTTAAAACCAATTGGCACTAAGTGAAGTTGCCCA
>CM023947.1:7435171-7573411 GCA_013407115.1 Glycine latifolia
GATGTAGTACAATACTAAAAATACTTAACCTGACACTTGGCACAATAGTGCATATGGAATGCTCCTCTCAAATTTTGAGCTCTTGTTGTTCTTCCATTGACACCAGGATGCAGAGTGTATCTCTAAAGTGTGGGTCACTAAACATATTGGGCTCTTTGATGCCATAGATGTGTTCAAATTTCTAATCTCCCACGAAGATGCTGAAGCCAAGATACAACACATACAGAGATAAAATTAGTCAATGACCAAAAATACAAAAATCAGCGGTCATATTTTCTTTCTTCTAATCGGTTGCCAGAGAGTTCTGAAATAAAGGAACAGTGATAGTTCCCATCAAATAGAAATCAACACACTCTTCTCAATACACTCTCCACCATTGGGTGAAATTAATGTGGATACTACTAAATAGTAAATACCACCAACCACCACTACTCAATTCCTAGGATTTAACACAAAAAATTGCTATCTTACGATTAACTTTTGCACGTCGATATCCAGATCTTTGAGGCTTTTTCCTATGTATAGCTGGAGATTGCAAGATAGCTGCATGAATTAAACACAGAACATTTCAGCCTATATTGTCTGAGTAAGTTGAAATACAACATGATGCTCATTGTATACAGCATATTTCCATACCATAATCTTATATTGATAACATGCACACTGGGATGTATATATTTTAGTACTACTTGTACTGTTTTTATATATATAATACATACATACTTTTGCTGATAAATAAAAAAAACATGATGCTCATATAAATCAAGGTTACAACAACTACCATAACAATACCAAACTTCTGTATTAAAAAAACACAATATGGTTTCATAATTAAAAAATATGGATACAATGCACGTAATAAAAGAAATTTAATTTCTGAAGCATTATTTCTGTTTGATAAGTATTATTATGTAAAAATTTCAGTCTTAACAAGTAAATGAAGCACACAATACTACAATACTATCAACGAAAGTAAATGAACTAATTATTGACCATGACAAGAGTTCCAAGCACATGATCACAATAACCATAGTCTTACTGTATGTTCCATCTTGTCCCCGAAACCATTGCCTAGAGAAGACAAAATCCTGCTTTGAGTGCCACCTGGGTTAAAAGGCAATTCAATGAACATTATAAAAAGTAAAACATGATTAAGTAGCAATAATTGGAGTAAATCTTTATGTTCATTGATGAAAAAGTAACTAATATGGCCATGGGAGAGAAGACATAGATGTCATGAAACTGTAGCTACTTGGCAACTAAAATTTTATCACTAATAACTATAGAATGGACTGACAAACACACACACACACCAAATAAATTAGCACTTGTCTAATATGAAGAATTTAGCAGAATGAAAGCCAAAGTCAATAGGAAAATCAAACTAGCCAAGCATGCAATTTCTATGATTGAAAAAGTCCACACAAATGAGAAATCACAATCATTGAAAAAATCCACACAATGAATTTTCCAGAACAGAGCATATCATTAAAGCAATCCAGTTGTTACAATGTTATAACTTTTGAAATTTGAAAAGGTTAACATCAATAGATTACCGGGATAGATACTTAGAATCATATGTCCCATAAACAACATCGTAGTGTCCATCATAAGAATCTATCAGCTCCAAGTCACACATCAATGTATCCCACCTACAAAAAATAAACATAAAAGAGACTAATTTCCCCAATATGTTATCAAGACACTCAAGCAACTTTTATGGGAAACTTACTCATATCTTTTCTGTTGTTCAGTGCTCAAAATCACTTCAAAAACAGTATCTGCAGTTGCATCAATAACACCAACAGACTTTGCAAGAACACCCTTATCATTCTACAAAGCACAAAAAAAAGTCAAATCATGCTTATTTACCTGTCCTATCATAATGAACTAAAGCACCAATCTCAATTGTTGTAAATGTAACATAAAATAGGAGAGAAGCCATACAGCAAGCATATACAAACATTTAGATATTAGAAAAACTAATGAATCACTAACTTGATGATTTATTATGAAAAGAAAAGGTTTTGGGTTACAAAGATAAACCCAAAGTTTTTATTGACAGGACTTTCTTATTAACATAATGGCAAAATGATAGCCATTTCATTTACCATATAAAGGACAGCAGCACTCGTAAAGGTGTCCTTTCAGATTTTACCAATACAACAACAAAAAAGCCTTATCCCTCTAGGTGAGGTCGGCTACATGAACCACATGACACCATTCGACACAATTAAAAACCAAAGTTTCAGAAATATTATTTTTTAGCATGAAATTTCCCTTGATGATTTCTTCCAACGTCTTTTTTGAGGGAGATACCAATAAAACCAACCTCGTGAAAATATTATGACATTACTAGGACAGGTACGAGCATATACCAATATACCATTACTTGAAAAACTCTCAATGTCCAACACAAATTCATAATAGGAAGAAAAGAAAACATGTTAACCATCCTGGAAGCAAAAAAATTGGAGTTTCATAATGGCAAAAACATCTTTAATTAAATCAGCGACAACTTCAATAGTGATAAGGATTACTGGAATTTTAACAGAACAACCAAGCACTTGAATCTCAAAGCAGAAATTAATATTTGAGGGAGCACAGTTGCACATATGGACTAACTCTTGAAATAGAAAACCATCCCTTGAAATTCCTTAAGCACTATCAAAATATTCATATGTTTTTGGTAATGAGGTCTATTTGATTTACTAAAATAAGTTAAAAATATTGTTCCTGGTAACTAGCAACCAACGCTATAACTATAACTATAAGTAACAGATGGAGGTACACACACCCATGCACCAGAAGAAATTTGTGTGAAGCAAGGTTAGGGATACAGTTGCTATTACAGTTCAATTTATTCCAAGTCTTTTTTGTTGTACTGTTAACTGTGCACTGTTAGTATTTTCAGTTAGCTGTTAGTTTCTGTTAGAGGAATCATTCACTCTCTCTTCTCTCTCAGCTGAACTCTATCAAGCAACTCACTTTACAATCACATGTCAACACAGAAACAAGTGTTGGGTAATAAATGAATCAGCAATGAGACAAGTATTATACTCTTACAACTCATGTTGACATGAATGAAAAGCTAAATAGTTTTCAAGAAATAAGTTAATAATCAGTATTGCCCAGGTCTTCCCCCAACCAAAGAAGTGAATAGTAACAGGATAGATTCAGAAACCTTGTGATCAGAAACATCCTCAAAAATTCTAATACCTGAAACCACAAACAAAATACATCTAGATGTATAAGGATAGATTCAACTAAACTTTTTTCTATCGAAACAAATATAAATAAGAATTACAAGCCGGAAAAACCATAAGTAAAAGCATAATTGTTTGTATTAAAAGAGTTTGACAGTCAAATCATGCAAAAAAAGGGGCAAAGCGTACAACACTACTTAAGTTGCTTTACCCCAAATAAATCAATGATTCTCTTCCTTTGTAAAGTTTCCTTTACCGCTCTTTTACATTTCCTGATCAACATCAACAACACTTTTAATCCAATTTAATTGGAGCCAGTGGTAGATGAACCCAATGATAGATACGAGGAAGTTGAAAAAAAAAAGGGAAGGGAAGAAAAAGGGGAAATAAGACAAAAGAAAAGAAAACAAGATAAAAGAAAAGAAGGGAAGAAGGAGGGGAAAAATGAAGAGGAAAAAAACTAAAAAGGGACCGTTTGGAACATAGAGATAATAAGGAGTCTAACCCTCCACCAAGCTTATAACTTTTCTCCATTCCATCCTAAGACACACATTCCGCCAATCTATATCTCACTTCATTAAGTCTTGTTTAATCACTTTTCCCCAAGTAAGTTTCGGTTTACCTCTACCTCTCTTTATGTCGAGTTCTTGGTAACAAACTCTTGTTCTTACGAGAGCATGCAGGGACCGTCTCATTACATGCCCTAACCACCTCAATCTATGCTCCCTCATTTTTTCACTCACCGGTACTACTATTACCTTTCGTCGAATATCTTCATTTCTTATCTTATCCATCTTCGTATAACTACACATCCACCTTAACATCCTCATTTTTGCTACCCCTATGTTATGTTCATGTTGCATATGTGTTAACCAACATTCAACTCCATATAACATTGTAGGTCTTACAACTGTTCTATAGAATTTTCCTTTTATCTTAAGGGGAATTTTACGGTTACACAAAAACCCAAATGCACTCTGTCATTTCATCCACTTTGCTCTGATTCTATGATTTACATTTTCATCAATCTCTACACATTTTCGCAAAATTGATCCCAAGTATCTAAAAGCATCTTTCTTGAGTACCTCTTGACCAAGTAGATGCAAAGGGTCTTGATCACCATCTCTTACTAACGAAAACTCACACTTCATATACTAAGTTTTGCTCTGACTTATTGTGAATTCTTTAGACTCCAAAGTGTTTTTCTACAATTCAAGTTTCCTATTAACACTATCTTTGGTCTCATCAATAAGCACAATATCATCTGCAAAAAGCATACACCATGACATTTCTCTTGAATACCTTTGGATAGTTCATCCATCATTAAGGCAAAGAGATAAGGACTAAGAGCCGAACCTTGGTATACACCTACCGTGATAGGAAAATCCCTTGATGTTTAATTACAAGCTTTCACACATGTGATAGTCCCATCATACATATCCTTGATTGCATCAACATACTTTAATGGTATTTTTTTCTTCTCAAGAGTCCACCATAAAACTTTTCTTGGGACCCTATCGTATACTTTCTCAAGATCTATGAACATCATATGTAAGTCTTTCTTCTTTTCTCGATATCTTTCTATTAATTGTCGCATCAAAAAAATAACTTCCATGGTACATCTTTCTGGCATAAGTCCAAATTGATTTACAGAAACATTGGTCTTCCTCCTCAAGCGATGTTCAATAACTCTCTTCTACAACTTCATAGTATGGCTCATGAGTTTAATGCCTCTATAATTTGAACAATTCTGGATATCTCCTTTGTTTTTTGTAAATAGGCACAAACATATTTTTCCTCCAAGCATTAGTCATCTTATTTGTTTGAAGAATCTTATTGAAAAGATTGGTCAACCATTTTATTCCCACATCTCCCAGGCCTCTCCACACTTCAATAGAGACGTCATCGAGTTCCAAAGCTTTATTATTCTTCATCCTCTTCAAAGCCTCCTTAACTTCATGTTGATTAATTTTGCGCACAAATCTTCTATTCAAATCATCATAAGTATCCTCCAAGTCCACCTCACTTTTACCGTCATCCCCATTAAAAAGTTTGTTAAAGTAGTTTAGTCATCTTTCATTTACATTTTCATCTCTTTCCAAAAGTTTTTGATTTACATCCTTGATGCATCTAACTTGGGTGAGGTCTTTACTCTTCTTATCCCTTATTTTTGCAAGTTTATATATACATTTTTCACCATCCTTGCTTCCAAGATTTTTATACAAAGCGTCAACAACCTTGTCTCTAGCTTCCCACACTATTTTCTTTGCATTTTTTCTCTCTACTCTAAACTTTTGCAAGTTTTCATCATTAGGATTTTTATGCAAAGATCTAAAACATTCATTCTTCTGTTTAATTGCCTCTTGCACCTCTCCATTCCACCATCATGTTTCTTTTGTAAAAAGTTTGTTTCCTTTGCTTTCTCCCAGCACCCTCCTTCCCACATTTTGGACACACATATCCATCTTATTCCATATTTCATTTGCTTCTCCATTAGACTCCCACGGTCCTTCACGCAACATGTTTTCCTTGAACTCCATTTGTTTTTTCTCCTTTAGCTTAAAATATTTCTAATTCAATATGGTAATAGACTACAAGACGTGAGGATTATATGCTTCAAAATTTCCCCCCCTGACAACATGATTTGATTACCATACAGTCCTATTATTAGTCCAAAGGACTCTAGCCTCCACATCATCCTCCTCTATTCAAACCCAGAAGTAGATGTTATCATTAAAGGGCCTTTATTTACATCCTCAACAACCTAGAGTTACTCAAAAAAGGGGTCGTTATTACAGTTTTGGATCCTTTGGATTATTATTTTTTTATCAAGATTAACTTAAGAAATCACATAAAGGGAAAAGGTATATTACGCTATCTTAGCAGGAAAACACTGCCTTGAAATAGGCAGCAAAATAGTGCATGACAGAAGAAAAATACCAGCCATAGTAAGAACACATTTCCATTGATGTGCTTCAACTGCATCTCCACTGTCCCCTTCAAACCCCTCTGGCCTAACAGCCAACTTTGATGATTGTCGTAACAGTTTCTCTGGGCCTTTCAGAAAGAAAAGGAAAGAGTAATTTAACTAGTAATAAAAAGAGAGAAGCATATACAATAATTAAAAAATGCTAATGCCGCAACCCCACCATAATTATAGAAATTGGAAACATGTGATTCCTTGCAAAAAAACTATAACCATTGATTTAGAATCATGCTTTCACCACTATTACTCCACAAATCTCATGCATATCAATACTATAAATTTGATTCCTTTTGAAATAGGAAAGAAAATAGTCTTTTAAGGCCTTACACAGATACGACAACGCTGAGAAATTGGACAAGGTATGAAGCGACTAGAAATGAGATAATGAGTCACAATACAAAGCTTTCGAGGAGTTTTATCCAAATCTTGAGACAAACAATGGAAAAGATAAGATATTTAAGCTTGCATAAAATAGGGAAAGGAAATCAAGAGATTTGGACCAAGTAACATGTTTTAAGGATGAAGAAATACAGGGTCCATTTGACTAAGTTATTTAATGTGATTTTCAGATGTAAGAAAATGTCAAATGAGTGGAGAAGGAGCATTTCGGTTCCTATATATAAGAACAAGGAAGATGTTAAGAACTGAATAAACTACATAGGGATTAAACTTATGAAGGTAGATTTTTAAAAGGCAGACTTGGATTGGAGGAAGGAATACTTTTTAAAAGGCAAAAAACTATGTACCCCATTATCCAGAGACTCCTCGCTATGCAAAGGTAAGGAGGAGGGATATTGTACGCAACCTTATTCTTACATATGCAAAGAGGCTGTTTCCAAATTCAAACTCATGACCAACAAGTCACCAAGATACAACTTTACCACTATCAGGTTTGTCCTCAAGGAAGAAAGAAACCATTTCAAAAAAATCTGTGTTAGTCTAGGAGGGGTTCTATCAAGGATAAATAAGCTTCCTGCTTCACTATAGGTAGCAAGAAAAATCTTTTGTGTCTAGGCCCTCGATCCTACATGATAGTTCATAACACAATATTATAAAATGATGGGAAAACTAATGAATATGTCACACATGGGATACAAGATGGGTGGTTAAAATAGAGAAAGGCATCAGGGGTTATTTGTGACCACAAAGTACATACCAAACTCAAAGGGATGTTTTATCATAATGTTATATGACCATCTATACTTTGGTAGTGAATGTTAAAGGGTTAGCAAGAAAAAAAAATGAGTAGGAAAAATGAGTATGTTAAAATGAATGTATAGCCACACAAAAAAGGATAGGATACAAAATGATTGTATACAAGGAGTTATTGGTACGACATATCGAATCAGTTAAGGTGGTTTGGACATATGCAAAGAAGGTCACTAGAGGCACCAATGAAAAATAAGACACGATTTTTAACCTGTAAAAAGGGATAAAGGGAAACCAAGAAGGATATTAGAAGATATTATTAAAATGGATCTCATGACGAAAAATATCCTTAAAAATTTGTCTTTAACATAGCACAATGACATTGTGTAATCCATGTAGCCAACCTCCCTAACAAGATAAGGCTATTGTTGTTGTGGTTTTCAAATAGGAAAGAAAATAGATGCTCCATTGTACTCTCCTAAGATGCATAACATGTAGAATATGTATCCAAATAAAATCAATTAAGCATGTTAATGCCTCAAAAGCACTCCATGATGAATATTATTGAACATACTTCTTTGGTACCTTGGCCAATTCTTATAAGCTTCCTCAACCCATGGGCATATCGCCTGACTCTAGGTTGATGTCCTTCAAGATTGATCCTTCCATAACATAAAGAGCAATGATATATATTAATTTGTGTCAAATCATCTAATGCAAGGACAACCTCTAAGAACAGAACAGAACACCTAATGGTGATCCCAACAACAACTGTGCAGGTCTTTCATTAAGCATAACTCACATATATATAACATAGACAGTAATATCTAACTGTAAGCAGTATGCCTTGAAAGTATTTAAAAGTAGACTATTCTTCTTCTAGATTTTATAAGAAAAAAATAATGGGAAAAAAGAAGAAAAAGACAGATGATTTCAAGGACCAAAAGCATTGGAATCCCCTGCTAATATGTATAATACAACACTACTAATCAGTATGGCCAACAAGACTATTCAAATAATGTTATTCAATCAGACTTTAATGTACATGTGCGTTTCAAAAGGGGGGGAACCATACTCGGTCTCCATGTTTAGTTTGTCTCTGGCACTAACTCCTCTTGACAGCTCATACTCAGCCTACAAAGAGCGTATATCTAGTAAATTAAAACCATTCACAAATTATTTCAAATACCATATAGCTTTATGACATCCCAATTCTTTCAGATAGCAAACATCTACTCCTGTATTCTTTACATAAAGGGAAACCTATGTTTGAAATTTTATAATAAGAACTCAAATCCAAAGAACTCCAGTCCAAACCCCCTGCCCAGAAATAAACTTTCAATCTCAATCAGGCTTGGGTTGTAACAATAACTAAAACCAATAATAAACACAATGCTCACATTATAAACACAACCTTCCCATGGTTATTTCATACCTGTTGCTTGGCCTGATCAAATGCTTCCATCCATCGCCTGGCCTCCCCAGCTGTGGCGCAAGCAATCTTGAAGAAAACGCACATGAAAAAGAAACTTATTTCTATTATACCTAAAAATAAAGGAAAAATTATAACAGCCATGGCATTTAGGGGTTCATTAAATTCTAAATTAATAAGCTCTGCAATACAGACACAGATGCAGATACATTTGCCTGCTAGTGCAATTGTTGAATCAAGAAACTACATTGAACCTTTCAAGCCAAATATTTGAGGGACAGTTTATGACTTTATGTTATAAAGTTTGATTCTGGGAACTTGGTTAAGCATTTTGATGACACTCCCCACAACAAGTGTGGTAACAAATGCTTACAATGAAATGAAGGGGGAGTTCCAAATAAGGAACTCCAGTTGAAAATATTTATTATTAAGGAAAAATAATAACTTGAAGAACTACTTTTATCAAGAGCTCCTGCTTTGGATTTTCCCCATACATTCAATTGTATGCTGGAGGATTTGGCACTTTTTTGGTAAGATCACAAGGTGTGCGACCAATCCTCTCCCACTCAGGCATCGGCTTGGCCTAGGCCACGAGGTGTTTTAAATGAGTTCTGAACCCCTGCACAGGCCACTCTTCATGGTTTTGGGATCTTGCAATTATTGGTTTTTTTGTGTGTGTGTACAACGTCGGCAATGAGAATTGGACCTAGAACGGCATGCAAACTACCCAACCTCCCTACCACTAGGCTGACCCTAGTGGATTTCTCGCAATTATTGCTTGTTGGGATGTTAATGAATTACTACACTAACATTAAGCCTGAAAAATGCAATGGGAGGAAGGTAATTTACATCAATATTAGTTAGAGAAAGTAAAAATTATTATGCATATACCACTTTCGCTTTGAAGGGGATGTTATGTTTTATTGTTTTTGTTTTCAATAAAATTTTAAAGCAACTAAAATCATGTTTTCTTAAAAATTAATATGATATGCAGCTTTTACAATCTACAGAAGATGGAAGTATATGCTTCTGTTTTATACTCAGTAAAGTTACAAGATCAATCTTGAATTCTTCCTAAGCTGTTATACTTGTTAAAAAGCATGCTGCATGGCATGTAGACAGGTGTAGTTTTCTATCAACTACCAAGTATCAGCAGTTATTGGAATAAGCAATACAAAAACATAACTTACTTCTCCCTTTTTGGTCTCATCTAATCGATTGTAAAACCGTAAAACATAAAGATCCTGGGGAAGAAAACATAAAAAGTTTAGCTCCCATCAAATTTAGAACGCAACAAAACATGCATGCACACTCAAAACATAAGATATTATGCATCAAACCTCAGAGAATATGCCATTAAAACTACAGCACAATCAGTTTAATTTCATAAATACAAGTATTTTACCCCATCGTTGACCTTTCGACGACCTAGCTCCTCCACCATTAGCGTGGGTCCTACAACTCCCTGCCTAATGGGTTTCTGCACGGAGAAAACTTTTTAACATTAACTATTTTATTATTCAAAAAACAGAGATAAAAATTCCTTGTAAAAAAAAAACGAGATAAAAAAAGGCCAAGGAGAAACGGAAAATTAGTAAGTGAAATGGCACTATTACCCACATTTGAAAAAAAACAATAAAATTATTTAAAAATTATTGAAACTAACAAGTACGATGCCCAATTAAATATAACTAATTTATAATAAATATTTTCTTTTAAAGACAAAAATGTAAGGAACGCCAATGAGCCTCGACCCTTAAGCTCAACTGTTTAATATTTTAACCTTGCCAGTTGAGTCTTCTTAAAACGGTTATCTATCTGTTCTACTTGGGTAAAGTTGAAGAAGATTAGTTCTGATCACGATTCGGGTTTTGGGACCACAGATCTAAGATAGAGCAGTGTTACAAAAACTCTTGCTCCAATTGGTTTCTGCAGCACCTTCAGCACAAACGAAACTAAACTAAAAAGCATTCGATGCAAATTTAACTTGAATCGTAAATTCCTTCCGATGATAATTAGCTAAATATTGCATCGATAAGACTTCGATCCTGCTTGCGAACTCTATTTCCAATTACTTCTTTCAAGTTTCAGCAAACCGAACGTAGCACAATCCTCAATCACGTTTCACAGCGACAATATATTATAAGCAACATTCGAATGTAACATCTCCGTTCTACCACAGAAACTATAAATTAATTAACCAAACTACAAAACTCTCAGTTTTTAATCCAAAATTAATCTCAAATTCAAATGAGCAGCAGCAACATTCATCGTAAGAAGCAACTGATTTCATTTTTATTTGAAAGCAAAAAGTGTATTATCAGATTAATTGGTTTTGACGGAAAATGTAAAAGAAGGTTAGAAGAAGAAGGAAGCATACGTGGCCAGGGTTTTCGTGAGGATCACGCTTGTACAAGAAGACATACTTTCCCCTAATGAAGAGGAATCGGAGATGACAGTACTCATGGCCAATGGAATTCACTCCCAAATGATAAACCCACCCAGAGTACTCAAATATCCCTCCTCCTCCTGCTCCTCCGCTGTCCTCGCTTCGTTCCGAACCTCCGCTTCCGGACTTGTTCGGCTCCGAACCTGTTGCTACGGCGTCCATCTCAGTCACACTCACGCTGCCGAGGCTGCCACACTACACACCACACACTCAATTATCGGATTCTTCTCCCTTTCCTTGTTTCGCTATCATTATTATGCTATTGCCTTAATGTCTCCGGTTAAGCAATTAATCACACAGTTGTGTTGTTTTGTGTTGGGTAAGCTCAGTGGGTCCCACTTTACGTTGGGGATAGTGAGGTTTATAGGTTGAGCTGACCGTCAAAGTTGTCACATTGCGACGCCACGCCAGCAACGCACTGGACCACGTGTCCACGCGCCTTTGCTAGTTGGATGCTGCCACGTTAACACCTATAAGCTTTTCCTTTTTTTTTTTTTTTTTAAAGATTTGTATGCTAGCAGTGCTTTGTTAGTCAGCGTCTTAGTATTTGCCTTGCCAAGTTGAATTTTTTTTGTGAATGAATACTTTATTAAAGGAAACTAAAAGCAACCCAATTGCTAAATTCAAATAAGCAAATAAATAAAGTGTATACTTCTTCGTTAAGGAATACTTAAATTGTAACTATTGTTTTGTTTTTTCAATTTTATAATTATACTCTTAAAATTATTTATAAATGATATTTTTTGAGAGAATTATAAATAATACTGAAATATTTTAAAATGTTGGTTTATAATTATTTACGACTATTATTTAGAAATTATTTAATTGTAAATTTGGATTTCTTTTTGTATATTGTACAAAAAATTATAAATTTAAATAAAATATATATTTTTTAGAATAAAATATATAAGTATATTAAAAATAAAGAGGATTGTAGAATTTTTTTATTGTTGATAGTGAATTTTGAATTTTGATTATATTAAATATAGATAAATTAAATAGTTGACATTTGAAATTAATGAAGCAATTAAGAAATAAATTACTAAAATCAGCAAGCATGGTCTTTATTAATAAAGTATGGTCAAATTTTTTTTATAAAAAAATCAGAATCTTTTTTTTGAAAAACCTAAATTAGAATTTTAATTAATTAAGATTACAATAATCTAAACATTATAAAGGTACTTAGTCAAACACTAAACAAATACTATCTTTAAAAAACTCGTTAGCAATATAAAAAATAATAATGATCAAATTAATAACATTTAGGAATATTCATGAGATATATACCTTAGTTGATATTTGACAAACTCAAGTCTAAGAAGCTGTAATTGATAAATTACACAAGTTTTTTAATCTAAAGTGTTTCAAATATTTCCAGTCATACCCGATCTATTGGATTACAAAAAATTATGAGATTTATACCTTATCTGATTTTTGAAATATGAAAAGAAACTTAAAGATAATGATTTGATCTCTTAGATTCTTCAGGATTTTGAAAAATAAATATATTTCTAATCCTATTTATGAAAGTATTTTCATTGAAACAAAGTAATCAAGATCAAGAGAGTAAAAAAATAATAATTAATGTTGAAGGTGTTTATTTCATCGAATGTTATTAATGTTATTACATTATCAGGAATGTTATTTTGAACATGGGAATATCATTTTTTAGTATTCTTAAAAAATTATATTTTTTTATATTTTAATATTCTTGGGAATAGTTTTTAAAATTCAAAATAATTTAAATGAAAAAAGAAGTTACATGTGTATTGGACAATAAAATTTTACATTCCCATATGAAAATATAACTTTCTCACCCCTCTTCATGGGAATATAGGTGCATGAAAACATGATAAAAATATATATAACATTCCCAAAATCAATAATACCTGAGATATTTTAAAAAAAATTGTAATACACATAAGAGTATATATTCTTGGGAATTCATCAAGATTCCATGAAAATTAGATCATCAAAGTATTTTTTGTTGAGAAAAAAAAAGTGACACAACTTCAATTTATGCAATTCTTATTTTTTTAATATATGAAAGTAAAATATGCATCTTGAATATAAAACAAAAGAAATGTTATAAATTATTTATAATACGATTAAGACTTAATAATGCATACATAATGCATGCTAGATCTAAGAGCAAAGACTCTTAGAATACTATATAAGCTAGTGATTTCTGACCCATTAGTTTGTGCAATGTCATTTTTAAATTTGTCACCAAGACCATAGCAAATAGATTGAAAAAAGTGTTCCATGCCCTAATTTGGGAGAACCAAAATGTCTTTGTCCCTAATAGATTTATTATAGATAATCCACTTATTGCCTTTGAGTGTTTCCATTACATGAAATGCAAGGATAAAGGTAAAAAAGGGTATATGACACTAAAACCTGACATGCCTAAAGAGTGGAATGGAGTTTCTTAGAAAATTTCCTAATGTTTATGGAATTCCTATCACATTGGGTTTCCCTCATTATGAGATGTGTGGACTCAGTGTCTTTCTCTGTTATGGTTAATGCGAGCTCTCACAAAGTTTTCAAGGCTTAGAAAGGGCTTAGGCAGGTTGACCCTCTCTCACCATACTTATTTATATTGTGTGCTGAAACTTTTTCTGCAATGTTATCCAAAGTTGGGGAAAAAATGATATATTCATGGTATTAAAATTGCAAATATTGTTCCTATTGTGTCTCATCTTTTCTTTGCATAGGACAATATTATCTTCAGAATAATTGACCAAAATACTTATTGAGATATGTGAATTTAGGCAAGTATCTCATGTTTGCTCTTATTTAGGATTTTGTTTATGTCTTTTTTATGTTAATTTACGAATTTGTAATTTTTTTTTCTTTTGTTTGTCATGTTTATAGGTTATATATGCTTATGGATGGATTATTTTGTAGGAATTTAAAGTGGACTAAAAGACAACTTGAAGCCATAAATGAGAAAGCTTAAAGTGGAAAATTAAGTTGTAGAGGAGGATTTCACTTAAGCTCTGATTGTTTTGGCTTAAACAAAAATTGAATAGAATGAAAGAATACAAAGCTTCATAATTTGCTTAAGCCTGGAACTTTTGGCTTAAGCATATTTTCATTAAAGTATAAATTTTTTGGGATTCTATAAATACTTGTGTGTCCCTTTTTGTACCCAACTAGTTTTACTTTGTAAAAACAACTCCTTTACGCAAAACAAGGTTCTCATTCAACTTTCTTCCATCTTTTTCCTTCCATCTTGCATGTTGTTGCTACCCATTTTTGTCATTGTTTAGGGTTAGATTGCAACTAAACCTTATATTCTCATGTATTTCATTTGAAATATGTTTATATATGCATTTTGTTCTTCAATGTTAGTGTTTTGCCTCTATTCTTAATGCTTATTATGGTTTGTTATTTGAAAATACATTCATATATTGATTTTAGGATGAAATTGTTATTGAAAAATACTTTCTTTGTCTTGATTTGGGGTAGAACACCCATTAACTCTCAGAGCTAAGAATATGATGAGGGTTAATGGTTATCTTTAGGTCATTAAGCTTAAAACAAGTTTCTTTGTCAAATGTGCAAGGGATTGACATTTAATGGAGGAACTTAGGTATTTTCACCTAAGAAATTAGGGATTGGAATATTGTTTTTGAACAATGGCTGATATGAACATTGAATCTCAAGTTGGGTATTATGCTTTAGTGTAAAGAGAGTTTGGTTTGGTGAAAAATCTAATCTCGACAAGCTTTGTCATTTGTATTTTGTTTGCTTTTAACGTGCTCTTATCTAAAAACCCCAAAAGTATTTTAAAATTGTGTTGTTGTTTAACATGTTCTTTATCTTTTATTGCCAAATTTCTAGCTTTCATTGTTTTGTTTTTTAGTTTAGATAGTAAAAATTTGTAAATTTTTCAAGTATTACATAAGTTCTCGTGAAAATAATATCTCTTATTTATCAAATGATATTTGACAACTTAGTATGTTTGCCAACAAGTCAATACTTCTCAAGAGCAACAATATCACACATCTCTACCATTCTTAAGACTTATGAGGTGGCATCTAGTTAGTGAATAAATTTCTATAAGTCAAAACTCTCTTGCAGCCAAAACGTGCTAAGTACCAAAATTAATAAGCTTTCACAACTATTGGATGTAAAGACAGTGGAAAGACATGAGAAGTGTCTTGAACTTCCTACTCTCATACGAAGGTTTAAGAAGCATATTTTTAGCTTTGTTTGGGATCGTGTGGAAGAAGTTGAAGGATTGGAAGGAAAAGGCGCTCTATAGTGTTGGAAGAGAAATTATGATAGAGTTAGTAGTATAGTTCATCCCTACATATGTAATAGGGTGTTTCATGATTCTCCAATCTATATGTAATGAAATTGAGTCTATGACGACTAGATTCTTTTGAGGTGGGGATGTTGAAAGCAAGAAGATAATTGGCATAGCTGGATAAAGCTAATTAGACACAAATATGTAAATCTGTCAATATGGCTTGAGCCCGGGGGCCAACCCATTTTGGCTCACCTAAATCGGTGGGTTGGATTACTAAAATGCTGGCTCACCAGGACCCCGGGTCATTTTGACCCGGCTCACTTAATCCGCAGCTCATCTGGGTTAAACCCGGGTGAGCCGGGTTGGCTCACGGGTTTTAAAAAAAAAAAAAAAAAGATCAGCCACATATATAACTCACTAACTTAGTACTCACTGTCTCAGGCTCAACCATATACACAAACGACAAACCCTCGATTGAAGCTCTCCCTTCAAGCCAACCCATTCTCCACCGCCAGTCCGTCCTACCACTCACCACCGCCAGTTCGCCACTGCCACTCGAATCGAAGCCAGCGCCACTACTCGATGCTCGAGTCAAAGTCGAAGCCCAATGCCACCGTTGCCACTGCCACCGCGCCAGATCTACCATTTTCCTTATAGAAGACACAATATTCTTGAGAACAGTATGCTTACCTCTATCTGTTTTGCTAAACCCATTTTCCTTATAGATTCTGCTTAATATTGATAAATTGTTAAACCATTTTCCTAATACAAAATAATGAAACTGTTGTTCTTTGATGTACAATAGATAATGAGTTGAATAAAATGGTTAAAATATTTTTCTCTTTTTTTCTGTGATGTATTTGAATCTGATTAATGCCATGCTGCAAGCCTACTAACATACCATTTCATGATTTAGTTTTCATAGCCTTTGATATTTGAATTTAGAGTTCAACTACTTGTGTGTAAAAGCTATATTCAAAAGGTGGCTAATCCAATTTCCTGACCCAATTGATTGAGGGAACAAGAATTGGTTGTTTTGTTGAGGATGTAAAGTATTGTTTATCAAAATTTTGGTCGATAAGAGAAAAAGTTGTTAATAATATTACAAGGGTTCAGATTTCAGAGTTATGCATAAATAAAGAGACTGAGTGTGAATCCACAAGTAAAAAGGAAAAATCTTGCACTTCTGATGTTTGGAGACATTTCACTAAAATTGGGATAGAAGATGGAAAAGAAAGGGCTAAATGCAATGGGTGTGGACAAAAGTATGTGATTGGCGGTACTAAGATAGGTACTTCAACCTTATTGCGTCATGTAAAAAAATGTAAACTTATCCCTAAATATCATGATATGGCTGCCATGATTATTGATCATGCAGGAAAGTTGAGGTCTAGGGAAATTAACCATAGACGTGTGCATGAAGTAATTTCAATGGCTATTATTGAACATGATCTTCCTTTCAACTTTGTTGAATACAAGTGGATTAGGGAGTTGCATTTGTTGTTAAATCCGGAAGTGAAGCATTATAATAGAAACATTGTTGTGTCTGATATTTGGAAATTTAATCTTGAACAAAGGGACAAATTGAAATTGTTAATGCATAGAAGCCGTAATCGAATTTGTTTGACATCTGATTGTTGGACTGCATGTACCGTTGAGGGATACATTTGTTTGACTGCTCATTTTGTTGATAACCAATGGAATTTGAATAGCAAAATTCTTGCTTTTTGTAAGATGGAACCTCCACATATCGGGTTTGATTTGGCTGAAAAGGTGTTTAATTGCTTGAAAGATTGAGGAATAGATAAAAAATCTTTTTAATTACTTTGGACAATGCTAGTGTCAATGACAATATGCAAGACATATTGAATCAACGATTATCCTTGCAAAATAGTTTGTTATGTGAAGGTGAATTTTTTCATGTGAGATGTAGTGCTCATATATTGAATCTTATAGTTCAAGAGGGTTTAAAGATTGCTAGTGGTGCTTTGCACAAGATTAGAGACAGTATCAAATATGTAAAAGCATCAGAGGGAAGAAAGATAATGTTTAAGGAATGTGTTGATGAAGTTGGGGGTATTGATACCAAGGTGAGTTTGAGATTGGATGTTCCCATTAGATGGAACTCTACATTTGTTATGCTTGAAAGTGAACTCAAGTATCGTCATGCTTTTTCTACCTTCTCTTTACGTGATAGAAATTATAAATCATGTCCATCAAATGATGAGTGGATAAGAGGAGAGAAGATGTGTGAATTCTTGAGGCTGTTTTACTTGATAACTAATTTGATTTCCGGTACATCCTATCCTACTTCTAACTTGTACTTTATGCAAGTATGGAAAATTGAAAGTTTGTTAAGGGAGAATGTCAAAAGTGATGATTCGGTGATTAGTGAAATGGCGTAGAGGATGCTTGTGAAGTTTAGCAAGTATTGGGATGATTATAGTGCCATACTTGCAATTGGGGCTATTCTTGATCCAATAATGAAATTTGATGCATTGAAGTTTTTTTTTATAACAAACTTGATTCTTCCACTTCTGCAAAGAAGCTTGAACACATCAAGAATAAGATATACAAGCTTTATGAAGAATATGTGAAACAATATCCAGATGAAGGAAGTGCATCAAGCTCTCAAATAAATCTAACGAAACAATCTTCCAATCTGAAGGATGACCTAGACATGGATTCATTTCACGTGTGTTATTTTGCTTATTAATTA
This sequence comes from Glycine latifolia, assembly GCA_013407115.1. Lineage (NCBI taxonomy): Eukaryota > Viridiplantae > Streptophyta > Magnoliopsida > Fabales > Fabaceae > Glycine > Glycine latifolia. The sequence continues at coordinate 7,453,374 of CM023947.1, forward strand.
TAATTTCAAGAATCCACTTGTTTGTGCTTGTTTTACTTAAATTGATGTTTATTTCTTTTTGAATTTTTTTGAATTGCATAGGAATATTTAAATTATGTGAGCCAAAATGTCTTGGTTAATGGTAAGTCTGAATTGGATATATATTTGGATGACAGACACCTAGAACCAAGTTTAAATAAGAAGCTTGATGTGTTGAAGTGGTGGAAGAATCGACAACATCGTTTTCCAATCCTTTCAAGAATGGCTTGTGATTTGCTAAGCATTCCAATAACTACATTTGCTAGTGAGTCTACATTTAGCGTTGGTGCTCGTGTACTTAACAAATATCGGTGCTCCCTTCTTCCCGATAATGTTCAAGCACTTATTTTGACTCATAATTGGATAAATGATTTTTCTCCTGTGGTTGTAGGTAATATTTTATAATCTATCTGTACATTAGTCATATTTATTATTTACTAATAAACATTCACTTTAATTTTATTCTTTCTTTTTGAATTGTAGATGAAGATAATGAAGAAAATGAAGATGAAATTGATTTGTCAAAGCATTATTCCAATACTCTTCAGTCTTCGTAGATAAGTTAATATTGATGATTGAGATATGAGAATTTGACATTTGAGGAGTTAGATCGGTGTTTCACTATTTTAATGTTGTTGAACATATTTATGTTTGTTTGAGTTTCATTTACATTTAGTTTGATTTTGAGTTTGATGCAGTTTGTAATATTTAAACTTACTTAGATTGGTTTAATTTGCATTTTTCTGCACTTATTTTGTGTTTTTTAAAGATTTTTTTGTTTTTTTTTTTAAATTTAAAGTGAGTCAATCCACGAGTCAGCTTGCAGTCTAACCCGAATAACCCACCAATCCACCCGGGTTGGCAAAAAATTGACCCACCACTAAAGTGAGCCAGTCCGGCCCGACTCACTTTTTAGTCAACCCGTAGTGGGCCAACCTAGGTGGGCCGAGTTGGTCCGTATTGACAGGTCTACAAATCTGAAGGTGGATTAGTCTTTAGGTTTTTCAAGGCTTTTAATGCCACTATCATGGCAAAGCAATATTGGAGGATAATGGTGAATGAGAACTCACTGATGGCCATAATTTTCAAGGAAAAATACTTCCCTCACAAACCAGTTTATAAAGCTTCAAAGGGACATCAACCAAGTTTCTCATGGACTAGCATTATGGAGGCTTAAGTGGATTGTTGATGATGGTTGCGTTTGGAAAATTGGCAATGGTATAACTGTAAAAGTTTTTAAAGACAAATGGCAGCCTAGAGTGGTAGCAGACTGTGTCCTAGAAGGGAAGATAAATTTGTCTAATAAAAACATGCAAGTCTGTGAATTGCTAGGGTAGGAAGTGGGCAAGTGGGATGAGTTAGGTGCTAATTTATTTACCAATGAGACTGTGACTTCTATCAAATCTATCCCTTTGAGGTTTTATCTTTTAGAGGACTGGCCAGCTTGGAAGCATTCCAACAATGGAACATATTCCATAAAATTGGGCTACTATTTGGCCGAATGAGGTTCAATTTGGTGGAATATTACTTGTCTAAGTCTTAAGAGTTTTGGAACTTGGTGAGGAGAGGAAATGCTTTGCTGAAGTGTAAGAATATGATCTAGAGAGCCTGCTTTAACATATTCCCAACATGAAGTAATTTAGCTAGGAGCAAGGTGGATATTGTGGTCATCAAGAAGAATTTGTCATGCATGCTTTGGTGTTGTATCCCCATGTCCAATGAATTTGGTTCGTATCACTCATATGCCTCATCATCAACTTGGACCAGAAGAAGGACTTCAAAGAATGGTTAGTGCACTGGCTGGACCAACCGGACTTTGAAGCCATATCGATGTTGTTCACCTTGGCATGGATAGTACAGTATTTCTCAAAACTAGTTTGTGTTTATGAAAGGAAATTGGAATGCAGTCAAATCCTCAACAAGATGTTTAACTATATGAGGGTGGTGGAGAATAGATTGAATTTGCCAACTAAATATAGCCAGGAGTCTATAAGTTGGGAAGTGCCTATAGAAGGAACTTACTGAAAACACAATGAACACACTACAAATTTAAATCAAGAGGGGGGGTGAATTGGTTTAAAACAGATATTTAAAACTTTTCTAAATCAATTTGCAGAATTTGAAATTTGGATCATATCACTTAATCACCTTTTGAAAAAATAGAACTTCTCTTTCAATCAAGATCAACCTTGATATGCATGTAATGACAGAAATCTTTTCTTGCTAATAATATTTTGATTACCCAAACACAACAATGAAAGAAATACAATATTGGAACAAAAGACTCAGAAATTTATACTGGTTCATCTCACTAACATAGAGGCTACATCCAGTGTCTTCCAACCAACACTAGGTTAGAGTTTTCACTATATCAAAAAAAATATCTTTTACAAGCAATTTACAAGTGATTATCTTTATCAACCCTAGATAAAGAATCTGAATTCTAAAATACTATTAGAAAACAAATCACAAAGATCCTGAGAACTCTACTCAGATCTTCAACTCTAGAGAACCCTACTCTAGAAAGCTTGAAAAGAAACAAATTGATATACCACAACATAATTTTACCACATAGAAAATTCTAAAGAAAGATTCAAGAGACACAACCTGTGATCCTTCAATGTATAAATGAATGAATTTACCAATCAGTTAGGTTAAATGAAATTCAATGCTTAGAATCAAACTCTTGAAAAACCTTCTTTTCTTTAACACATATCTTCACAAACTCAGAAATCTTGATCTCACAAGATGTGTTTCACATTCAGAACAAATTAGAATCTTGGACACTTTAGAAAACTTAGTATCTTTTTGGGTAAGTTACTCATATCTCAGAATAATTCATTCTATGTCTATTTATAAAGAGCAAACCCATAAAGCTTTATATAAAACTGATTTAACTGACAGTAATCGATTAAAATGATGTTGTAATCGATTAAAATATCAGATAATCAATTAATATGTTCTTGAGCTTTCTGGAAAAGTTTTCATGAACAGGATAATCGATTAATACGTAATGTAATCGATTAAAGAAGACTTTGTAATGACCCGCCACGTCGCTACTGAATTATTAACTCATAGTCATGATATAAATTCATGTTAAAAAGAAAACACTCATTAGGTTACTTGTGAAAATGGTGATAAATTTTTTTCGCGAGCATATATCGATCACCATCATAGAAAATGCACGTAAATAAAAGCACTCATGAGACGTTTCAAATGTATATATACATATACAAGACGTAACTTAATTACAAGTACAAAAGATTATGTTTCAAATATGTATATATCAACTGTTTTACAAATAGAGAGAGGAATAAAAGTTAGGGTGTAATTAGCAAAACAAGAAGTGCATTTATTAAATACAAGGGGTACATCTAGCAAAATGCAACTCCTGCCCGGGGATCGTGTCCAACTGTTTTACGCCTTTTTGTCAACACGAACACTTTCCGTAAGATTCTTAGAAGCCTTTCAGCATAAAAAAAAAATGTCTGCTTCACACATGCACGGGGAGTTCTTAAAACATCCACTCCCCATAAGAACACCAAACATCAACACAGATCAACATTCAACAGATCCAAGGCATACCACATCAATTCATAAAAGGCGTAGCTTTTCTGGGAAAAACATCACACACACACACACACACACCAGGGACATGCAGTTATCCTCACTGTTGGACTCCCTGGCCCCCAAACCATGGTATCTAAAGCTGTTAAGAAACATGATAAACTCCCATTACCTAATCAGGAGTCACGATCTTCACAGCGTGTTTGTCCTAAGCTTCAGCTCCAACCACGAAGTTCCTTTCAGCGACAGAATTTCCGCAGCAGCTACGGTGGCTCTCGTAGGTTGGAGATAACAAAGAAGGGGTCGAGAACGAGAGGTTTTCGGGTGAGTTTTTGAGAGAAAACAGACGAAATGCAAAGGTAGAAGAAGGAAGAGTAAACTTGTTGTTGCGCTAGCCTGCTACTTATAAACACGGTTGACATAGTACATTCACTTAACGTGCACAACCAGCAACCACTACATAGCAGAGTTGACTTACGTCCAATACCCATCAAGCATGCATACCAAGACAAAAGCACTCAAATATCAAGTTATAAATAAAATAATTAATTAATCAATATAACACATGTAATTTAATTAATATAATACACACATCAAGCATCCAGATTAACAACTTATAATCCGGGTCGTTACAGTCTTCATGTATGTGAAATAAAGTGAAATAATCGATTACATAAGGCTGGTAATCGATTAAACCAGTAAAGCTCAAAATGTGAAATATGCATGTGTAATCGATTACTGAATATGATAATCGATTAAAACAGTGATGCATGATTTTCATATTACACTATGTAATTGATTACGAAAACAGAGGAAACGCAAAGGTAGAAGAAGGAAGAGTAAACTTGTTGCTACGCCAGCTTGCTGCTTATAAACACAACTGACACATTATGTCCAGTTAACGTGCACATCCAACAACCACTACACAGCAGAGTTGACTTACGTCCAATACCCATCAAGCACACATACAAGACAAAAACACTCAAACAACAAGTTATAAATAAAACAATTAATTAATCAACATAACACATGTAATTTAATTAATATAATACACATATCAAGCATTCAGATTAGCAATTTATAATCCGGGTTGTTACAGTTTTCATGTATGTGAAATAAGGTGAAATAATTGATCACATAAGACTGGTAATCAATTAAACCAGTAAAGCTCAAAATGTGAAATATGCATGCGTAATCGATTACTGAATTTGGTAATCGATTAAAGCAATGATGCATGATTTTCATATTACACTATGTAATCGATTACGAGAAGGTTGTAATCGATTAATATGTTTTTCATGGCTTTTCTAGATTTAGAACAAATGCATTTAATCGATTAAAATATTGTGTAATCGATTAAAGCAGTAAGTTTTCATTTTTCCAAAAATTTAATCATGAGAACTTGTATTCTTTTAAAATCATTTGAACAACTTTAGTACTTTAATCAAAAACATGTATGCATGAGAATGAGAATGCAAATGTAATGCAAGGATCACAAGGCAGTGAATCTTAAACCACTTAGACAAACTACAAATGTCTTCAAATTAATTGGGCATGTAAAAAGCTAAAACATTGAGCCATTCTTCTTCCTTGCTTTAATCTTCTTGCAGCTCCCCTTAAATCCAACACTTACAAGGTCAATTTCGATGCTTCAGACATAAAGGATGTTGGAACAAGCTTGGGCATGGTTGCCAGAGATCACAATGGTAAGATTATTGTAGCAACAACTTACTTATATGAGGCTGAGTTGAACATTATGGAGGTAGAAGTTGCGACCTTCAGATGGACTATCATAAAGGCTAATGGAGTGTGCTTAACTGGAGTCCAGTATGAAACTGGTTGTTTGAACCTGGTTCATTGCTGGAATTCTCACGACTCGGGTACCACGTCTTTGTCCAAATGGACTGCGATAATTGTTAAACGATCTCCATTGTGTGTTCCATAATACTCAAAGAATTGTTCAACATTAAAAATCCATTCTAACGCATCTTTACCATCAAATTGTGGAAACTCAAGCTTAACATTCTGAACCTGGAATGGAAGTCGAGGGTTGTCATTGTTTGAGTTCTGACCATGGGGAGACCCAACAGAAAAATGACTGGTTGACAACAATTTCTCAATCACAACTTCAATTCTATCAATCCCGGAGCCATGATTTCCCTCCATCTGCTCAATGCAATTCCTTGAGTCTAGTGTTGTTTGCCATGGTGTGATGAAAACACTAATTGAAAGAAATAAATAAGGATCACAATAGAAGAAAAAAAAATTGTACTATTTTATGGATTTCAGGGACAATGATCAACTTCCAAGATCAGTACTAGAAGGAATAGTACAATACATCATCCAATGATAAATAGACAAAGACAATAGAAGGAGAAGATACAATCAGAATTGGAGTGAGATAGAAGAGAATAAAATTCACTACAAAACTCCCTCCTTCTCACTCTACCTTCCTTTCTTTTTATAGATTTTTTTCACACATAATCCTTTAATTGCGAGTTGTTTATTTTGGGCCTGCTTCCTCTCCTCAAGTCTTGAATTTTTGAATTCTCCATCGAATTTTTGACCAGTTGATTATTTTGTCCATTGTCCTCATGTGAGTCATTTCTTCCTTTTGTCTTATTGTCCATGTCACCATTCTCATTCCTTACAAATGACTGCATGACTCTTATTCCAACTCCTCACTCTCATAAACTCATCTTTACCAAAAGAGGAGGCAACCGAGCTGCAATTGCACATGCATTAGCTTCTTTAACTTTTGTTTATTTTGTCATTATTGATTAGAGGAGGTCCCTCCACAAGTGAACCAAATCATCTATGTTGATGTAATGTCTCCCTTTATTATCAATTAATAAAATCAATAACTTGATTCTCAAAAGAAAAAAGTTCTAAGAACAAAGGCAAAATTTACACACTTATGCTCTATTGTCGTAACTCTAAACCAGAGAAACCCTATACCAAAACAACATTCAATGGAAATTATGTAGTTAAATTGGTTGCAGTGTTATCAAGCCCGGTCTGGACCGGGACTCGGTGGTCTAACCGGACCAATTTCGCTTTCGGACCAGTTATGTAATTGACCCAGGATGACCCAGTCAAACCCGATCAGGTTGGTCATCGAATCCGAGTTGGGGTGATCCAACCCAGTCAATTTGTTTTTTAAATTGATTTTTTTTTAAAAAAATTAGATTTTTTTTGTAATTTAGATTTTGGAGTATGAATGAACTTTTTTTACTTAAATAATGTTAGTTATATATTTAATATATACTAAATTAAATCGAATCAATTATTGGTCTACCAATTAGACCAATAATCCACTACTTCAACCAAATCAATAATAAGAATGATTTTTATACCTATGCTTGGTTGGTCTTAGATCAACCACCTATTCTACTTGGGCAGTCGTGATAAATGATGTTCACTTCTTGGAGGTCCTTTCCCACGTGATATTGTGGGGTAAATTTTTTTGTCCTGTTTGGACTTGGCCCACGTTTATTATAAATGAAAAAAAAACTAAAAGCAGATAACAATGAGTTAGAAACGGACACCTGTAAACGATGCAGATATGTATGTGCAAGTGCATGCACGGCTGGGATCTCGTTAACCTTGAAAGTCGGTTTCTTACCTGAAAACCGACTAACAATCCATCATTTCAAATTCTCGACACGTGTCCATAAGAAAGGGTGCAATTCTAACATCAACTACGAATCGAATCGCTAACACAAGCTTGTCCCCAGTTAATTAAACATCCACTAATCCCACTGGGGTAACCGAAAACCCAACCAGCCGGTAAAGGGCGGTTCAATCCGGGTTCACACGATTTCATAAAATAATTCAAAATCCCAACTGACAACTCTATAAATAACCACTCGTGCCCCTATCATTTCCTCGCATTCATCTGAAATAAAAAGTAAACCTCTTATTTTCTTTCTCTCTCTAAAACACGATTTTCAATTTTCTTTCTCTAGAAATGGGAACAGCAATCCTTCGTTCCCACGATTGCCTCCAAGGCCGGTTCCTCCACAACGAAGCGTTCGCGATCGCCTCGTCACGCGTTGCATCGCGGAGAAACCCTAACTCTTACAACAATAACCATAATAGCTTCGCCTCCTCCGCAAACCAGAATCGCCGCCGGAAGCGGAGTCCGGCCACCGATCGAGAGCGCCGTCTATCGCCGCCGAATCTCGTCATGGGACACGTTAAGATCCTGAAGCGGGGCGAGAAATTGAGCCTCCAGAATACCAACCAAAGGCTCGCTGTTTCCGCGGAGAACGTTTTGGTGAAGAACGATGTAGGCCTGGATTTGTTATTGGGCTCGACGGATCGGTTGGGCCCGGATCCGTTAACCGTGCAGAAGCAGATTAGGGTTTCGGATGCCAACAACAACGGCGTGTACGCGGGATCGGCGTTCGATTCGTCCCCGCACCCGAGTTCCGTTCCGGTGCCGGGATTTTTAGGGCGTAATGGCGCCGCCACCAGCGATCTGCGACGGTTGCTGCGACTCGATTTGGAATGATAATTCGATTATATGATCTCGGTGTTTGCAGATTATATTGTGTACTTTGCAATGAATAGGTGTTGATGGATGATGATGATAACTCGTGTGGTCTCTGGCGTGCTTCCTTTATTTTTTCAAGAGGATAGCCGCATGAGGCGGGCGCGTGAAGAAGAAACGGAGAAAGCAACGCGTGAAGGTTTTTAGGGATGGAGATATTGGTGTTACGGTTTCTGTAAGGGGGGTTCGATAGTTAGGTAGTGATGCCGTTAGTTTTAAAACGCCGTTAAAGACGGAAGGGTGGGGAATAAGAAATATTAACGTTGGTGTGGTATATGTGAATCTAGAATGTGTAGTTGATGGGGGTTTCGTATGGTAGAAGAAAGTTTGATGCGTTGTGTATGTTTTAGTTTTAGGTGATGTTGGTGTGTTGTTCAGTTCTTACTATCACGCTGATAATATGTAGTTGTGAAACTTATATTAGTAATACAACAAGGTTTCTGGTATTAGCTTTACAATTTGTGCATAATTGAATTTATTGTTATTTTGAGTTGAATTTGAATTTCTATTATCACGGAATTGGACGTTTGATTGATATTGATGATTTCAATGCTGATCGGTGGTGTAATTTGGTGTCAGTGGGAAATCCGTGGTTATATGCTTTTTTGTCTCTCGTTTTCTGTTTGAATGTAATACTACTACCTTTTTATGAATTTGTTAATTTGAAATGCGCGTCATAGTGAACAGCTAATATGGATTCTCTCTCTTTTTTTTTTTTTAAGTCTTAAATATATCCTAATAAATATTTAATTTCTGGATTTAATAATTTTTACTATGTATCAATAAAATAATTTTATTTTTGATTTTTGACATTATTTAGTCATTAATAATTTTTATTTTTGTTTATATAAAAAAAATTCACGATATTAAAACAAAATAGAAATAAACATAAAATTTCTTAATTTATCAAAAAATAAAATAAAACATCAAAAATAAAATCAAAATAACAATTTATTAAAAAATAAACACAAAATTAAATATTTATCAGCGATAAAAAAATATGTAAAATTATTTTTTAACGTCACCGGGAAATAACTTGCGTTGTCTGTGAGGGATGATGGGCTGGCTTCAGTTGGATTATTTCTTTCTTTTCACTCGCAATATTCACTTTAGCTGTTGAGCATTGCTATGCCTATTATTGTGTTGATGTTATTGTTTTCTTAAACATTCAAGCCAAACTTTAGTAAATGCTGATCGCTTTGTGTTCATACAAATAATTTGTATTTCTGAATCTGAAAACAAACATTAAGATATGAACTCAGAAGCTTGACATCCGCATAAAAGTTTCATCCCTTGCCAATTGAGTTAAGAGCCTGGTACACAAGATACCAGCAATGCCACACCAATCCTTTTCTCCAATTTGTACCATTGAGAATAATGATTTGAAATATGTGGTTCCAGTAACTTGAATTAGTCATGTAACAAACTTTCATAACTTGATTGTACCCTCACAAAAATCTTAGTCAAGATCCAAGTGTAGAAGACTGAGAGAGTTGCACCAAATGGGATAATTAGTAACCATATAGCTCCAATCTCTCCTTCATAGTTTCTGATCTAACCTTGTTAAGTCCCCTTGAAAATCCAACGCCCATTACTCCACCTACTAGAGTATGAGTTGCATAGATGGGGAGCCCGACCTTTGAAGCAAACAGAACCAGAGAGGTAGCAGCAACAAACTCAACTACAATCCTCTAGTTGCTGTAAGTTTTTGTTATCTTCTTCCCTATTATCAGTGGCGGACCCAGAAAAATTTGTTTATGTCCGCACATTTACGACGGGGTTTGGGGGCAGTGCCCCCGAAAAATTTTTTTTAAAGAAAATTTAAATAATGTAAAAAGCAACAAAAAATTGGTTTTACTGTTTGACGGGAAATTAAAACTAAAAAGATACCACATTTGAGAAGAGATAAATCAGTCCAAACTATCCTAACTTTGTTTTCTGTTTGTAGCAAGCTTGAAGCCCTCTTACAAATTGATGAGATGGACTGCAGTAAAGCTTGATTCATCAATTGCGTAAGCTTGAAGCCCATACATAAGCACTCTTACTTTATCAATTGACGCAAGATTAGCAGTAAAGAAAAAAAAAATTCAGATTTGCAGATTTTTGTGTCCGCACCTGCGGACAGGAGCTTGAACGTGGGTCCGCCACTGCCTATTATTGCTATCACTCTAAACTCCACATCATTAGTTCTGCAACAACTCCAGATCATTAGCCCTACTTCTTGGATGGAAAAATAGCCAATTGGAGAACAACAGAAACCAGAGTCCCAAATTTAATATTATAAATTCAAGTCCTTACTTCGAATGAGATTATTTTTAGGAGTTATTATTCAATGAGAATATTTATAGGATTTCTTTTTTAGAATGCTATTAGGAGTTATTATCACTCACTAAGTCACGATGTTTTATTTTATTCTTAGGTTATGTTGATCAAGATATTTTAGTTAAATTTTTTTATTAGTTGAAAAAACTTGTATAATTATTTGATAAATAAACTTTTTTTAATAGTTTATAATGTTTTTAAAACGTCGTTATTTGAAATGTGAATTTTTTTTAAATGCTAATTTCTAACTTTCAATGTTTTATATTTATTTTTAATTTTATCTTCAATATATTTATTCGATTTTCTTATTGTTTTTTTAAAATAAATCATGATATTTTTTTTGTTATTTTACATTTTTCAGATATTTCAACAATTAGTTATATCAAATATTTATAATTTAATAAATTAAGTTTTCAGTTACTAGTTATTAGCTACCTTTCTACCTTTAAGTTGACTTTCTAATTTTTAGTTAGTTTCTCAATTTTTAACTAATTTTCTCGAACATAATCTTATAGGTTGGATATTTATTTTATTCATTTTCATATTTTTTATTTATTTCAAATATACTTTTAATTTAATTTGATTTGACAACTACTTTAAAAATCGATCTAGTCAGGATACTGGGTTATTGGATCAATGGTAAAATTGATGGATCACTAATTGATCCGCATGACTCGATCTATAATAAAAAATATAAAATTTTTATACTTGTCTTAAAATATTTAAAAAGGAAATCACAAACCATAACATAGATAATTAGAAACTAAATATAAAAAAAAATATCATTGTTCAAGTTCAAACAAACAAATAACAAATATCATAAGCATAAGTTAAATAAGTTTAAGTTCAAAAAACAAAATCATCAATAAAAAATTATAGAATACTAAATTCTCGCCCAATGACCCATTTTAACTTAATAACTCATACTTATACTCAATTTACTTTTATTTTATATTAATATTATGAATAATTTATGAGTATTTTGAAAATTGATTTTATGTGCCTAAGAAAGAAGGAAAAACTCACTTTTATATATACCACTTATCTATGGTTGACAAAATTTAAGACTTAAAAAAGTAACCACTAATTTAAAACTCAAACACTTTGATTAGAGAAAAAGAAAAAAAATCAATTAAAAAAGATAAATCAGAATAATTTAATGATACTAATTTTAATATCAAAGCACGACCGATCCATTAACTGACTCGATCCGGTCCAGCCCGTCACGATCCGATCGGCCAGATTGATCGGGTGTTTAAAACACTGATTATACGTGGTAGAGTATTAGTTATATATCAAACAAAGTGCATGAATTTTACTAATCGTATGGGTTTAGAATGCCATTAAAGTTTATTTGGAACGTTAGACAAAATATTAATTTTTTTAAGTTAATGATTTATTTATAAAAAAAAATAGAAGTAATCTGATGACCCGTGGAATGAGTTAAACCAACTTTTTAATAATAAATAGGTTCTTAAAATATATTAAGGACTATGGGCCAACTCTAACCCCTAAGGATTTGGGGACATTTTGACTTTGTGAGCCTTTGCTTTCGGCTTTGTGATTTTGGTCCTGACCCACATGGGCGAGGACTGAGGCGGTGCACTAGGCTAAATGAAAGTTCTGATTTAGGAAATTGAATTGTCTAACAGTTAATTAAAATTTGAAGAATTTCCATTGCTAGAGAGTTCTAGTTACTTGCTGGAATCATAGTTGAAGTATCTAGGTCTGCAGGTTGCTCCTTTCCTCATCCTCTAGTTGTTTTACTTCGGGTGTGGGTAACTTAGATCCTGGTTAAAGCATACATTTATCTTGACAGAATTTTCAAGGATCATTACATGAGCTATGACTGAGGGGTTGGACAAGGCTAAATTGAAAGCTCTAATTAAGGGAATTAAATTGTGTAACAGTTAATTTTAATTTAAGGAATTTGTATTGCTAAAGAGTTTTAGTTGTTGAAAATCATAGTTGAAGCATATATAGGCCTGCAGGTTCCTCCTTTCATTATCCTCTGGTTGTTTTATTATGGTTAAAGGATATATTTATCTTGATAGAATTTTCAAGGATGATTACCGTTATTGCATCTTCGCAGAAAATTCATTAAAAAGTGTTGTTTTGTGCTATATGAGCTTGTTTAGGTAGTGGGAGAAAAAAATAAAAAAAAAATGAAATGAGTTTTTTTAGCAGTTAAAATGAATTAAATTTGTAGCTTTGGACTTTTAATCAATATTGTCAGCAAAACAATAATTCAAATTCTACAATAATGTAAGACAAGGCATGTGTATAATGCACTTTTTAAAAAAAATGGCATGTGTATAGTGATTAAATTTTGTGTATAAATAAGGCATCCATCCCCTTATTCGAGGCAGAGACAGAAGACAATTCATGTATACTCTTGTAAACACTTATTTTGACTTACAAATCAAGTTTGAACTTTTCCAATTTGTTGAAGAGCTCTTTTCGTAAATGTTCTATTACATATCACCATCATTATCTATTATCTTCTGTCTATACTGTAAAAAATTAGGACCAACTGCAGAAGCCTTTGTCCAAGGTCCTTTGCAGAAGGACGGAAACGGCCACGAACAAATATGACAACTCAACACAAGTCGTACCATATGATGGAATGAAAACTTCCCAATGTTGATCAGACCATCTAATTCTCATTAAGGTGCAGAATGATGCAACCCGTGACTATAATATTAAATTTTGAATTTCTTTTGTCCCTTGTATGTTTTCCATGAGAGGTGGTCCAATAAACCTTGGTGCTAAAAAAGGACAATTATTGCGTGAAATACAGCCATAGTACTGTACCATGAGGAACCGTTAAAATATATTTTCACCATTTAAATTTGATTTTTTATTGGTTTTAATTCTTACAATGTTATTTGTTTTAAAGATTAAAATACATTTAAACTAGAGGTAGAAATATCAGTAAACTGAAAACCAATAGTATGAATAAAATGAAATTTTAAATTTTGCATGCAAGGCCATGAAGATCTGATTATCAGAATTACATTCCTCAACTGCAACGGCCAAGTACAGTATAAACCTCAGAATTCCAACTTATCATACAATATTATATCTAACAATGAAAAAAGTAAAACTTGATTATTTGTTATAAAATTTACTACTTTCCCTAGTAAAATGGACTGAAATAAAGTAACATAAAATTAAACATTTCCGAGTCCTCCTGTTGAAAACTGTTCTCTGTAGAGCTAATTTTTTTAACTGTGAAGAGTCTTCAATCCAACTTGACTGAAGAAAACAAGTAATACACGAACCAGAATGAGGAAAGGAACCCAACTGTGCCTGTAGCCAACATAATTGCTAGAACCATGAAGAGGGAATATCCCAAGTAAAGAGTTGCAGAAACAGGCCCACTCAGATTCTTGAGATCAAATACAAGATAGTTTATGGAGTACAAAAAGATGTATATGGCAACAGAACCAGAGGCAAAGAATGATTTCCACCACCATCTCCAGTCCTCCACACATAGGTGCATGTAGGTTAGAACTAGAGATACCTCAGCACAGACCACCACAAGAAGAATCATAACAACCAAGAGAAATCCAAATACATAGTAAACACGGCCCATCCAAATACTAGACATAATAAAGAAGAGCTCAATGAACAAGGTACCGAATGGAAGGGTGCCGGCACCAAGAACCAAAAGCCATGATGGATACCTTTGCTGGGGAATTTCTCGAGGGATTTGATTCGTCCGGACTGGATACTCGATGTGAGGTGCCCTTGCTCCAAAGAGCCCACCAATAAGGGTAAGGGGCACAGAGATGCAGAACCAAAGCAAAATCAGTATAACAAAAAGTGAAAATGGAATGGCTCCCGTGCTGTGGCTTCCCCACAATAGGAAGTTCAAGGTTGTGAGGATCAAAAAGGCGATACCAGGGAAGAAACAAGCAGCCTTCCATGCAACGAAAATCCATCCCTTCTGATCACCGCAGCCAATTGTCCTCCACAGCCGAACTGCAACATAACCAGCAGCAACACCAAGTATCATGTAGAAAAACAACATACCTGTGATAAGTGTTCCACGTGAGGCCGGTGACATGAATCCAAGTGCAGCAAACAAAATTGTCACAACAGCCATCCCCAGAATTTGAACTCCATCACCAACCATTATACACAACAAAGCAGGATTTGATGGAGCGCGGAAAACATCCCCCACAACAAGCTTCCAACCAGACAACTCCTCATTCATCTGTGCTTGGGCCTCCTTATCAACCTCCTCATACCGGGTCAGATCCCTCCTAACAGTCCTCAGGAAGATAACAAGAACAATACCAGCAAGAAAAGTGATCACCATAAGCGAATTGAGGATAGAGAACCAATGAACTTTGGCTCCCTCCATCTTCAAGTAGGCATCCCATCTAGATGGCCACTTGATATCACTCTCCTCAAAGGTGACCTCATAAGTAAATGTAAGTGGCTGCCCTTCCTTGATAGGCATTGCCACCGTGGATGGATCGCATCTGATAGGCGATGGGTATTTGTTATACATTTTCAACCCTTTAACAGAATCAGCATTATGCATAACACTACAAGGTATCACCTCAAACCCAACAACCATGTAACCAGGCTTGTCAGATCCCTCCTTACTAATTGTCGGGATCATCTCGGCCGCATCACCGGTCCCCATAACACGAGCCACGTTGGTCTCCTCATACTTATGGACAAGGACATTAAACCTCAAATGGTTAAACAGATAATACACATCCTGAATCTTGATACCAACCGGATACCCGGTCCACCTCAAAAAGTACTCCTCCTTCTTGGTAAACCTAATGGCGGGTAAATTATCAAGTATGAGATTAACCTGATACATCTCATCAATCCTCTTCTTCAAGATCTTGAACTGATCATCAGAGAGCTTTTCCACTTGACACAAGAATATCTCAGACTCATTGGTGTACATCTTAAACTTGTAAGGCGAGTTCTCGATCCGATCCCCCATGAGGAGTTCACCGAGATTCTCAGCACTGTCCTTGACACCACCCTCAGGCTTGCAAAAGGGTAAACTATAATAACTGAAGGGCATTTCTGTCTCAATTGAAGTCAGAGAATTCACCTTCACCGATAACTCATCCCCAATGCCATACTTGTGAGGGTAACTACCAGGGAGGTAAAACCCATTTCCCGATTGAAACATTAAGCACAGAAAAACGAATACCCACAATCTAAATCGATAAAAAGACTCCATTTTTTTACGGTTTTGCATCAGATCTGAAAGACCCAGATAGGGAAAATGTCAAGGAAACAAAATTAAAAATTGAAAACTAAACGGAACAAGCTCTAACTGGGTTCTTAGTTAAGGGAGGATGCAGATGCAAAACAACACGACCCAACTTAAAAGACGAAATATAGATAGAAGAAGAGATTGAAAAGCATGTGAATTCCACTCACCCGAGGGCAGTGGGAAGAAGATCGATGTAGAAATTGAGTTTGAGGGCATAAAACGATTTCTTCGAGCAATTGGGAATCTAGAATTTATGGTAAGATAGGAAAAAAGGCGAAACGGTGGACCGAAGGGTTGAAGCCGGGGACTGCAAATTCATATGCTTCCTTCCCTCTCACTGCTTCTCTTTCACTGTTCTCATCTTACAAGGACATAATCATGCTCTTAAATTACCATATTATTCTTTTGTTTATTTATTTGTTACCATCCTGGTATTAGGTATACTACTTTACTGTGAGAGGGTAAAATGGCAAATGCAAAGAATACTGCTTAAAGAATAAAAAATAAAACATCTTTTGGTATAAAAAAATAGAACGTTTTTATTAAAAAAATAACATTAGAGTATAACCTTTATTAATTCTAATGCATTTCCAATATAAATTTTAATTAAAAATTATTTTAAATTCTTAATAAGTACCTTTATTGACAAGACCCAAAACTATAAACTCATAAATGGGGTGTGTTTAATAAAAAAGTAGAGTCTATATAATTTTGTGATTTTTAAATAATTTCATCTTATAATAAAGATTGTATTACAAAGAATTTATTAAAAAAGTACTATGTTATTAACATTTCTCATTTATAATTTAAATTTCTCTCTTACCTTATGAATCCACTGAATACAACAGAAAGAGAATAATCCAAAATCAATTATTGCATGATTAAAATAATTTAACGACGCTCAAATCACTTATTAAAAAGGGTTTTAAAAATGTTTTATGAATACACTTTTTTATTATAACTTTTAATGTGATTTTATGATATTTTTAATTAAAAAAATTTGTTAATTCCGTAAATAATTTTTTAAATTATTTATCACTAAGGCTTACAGTTTAATAAAATCTTTAGTACTTTTAAATTTTTTATTTGTTATACATTAATGCTTTATTTATAATAGAAATGTTCGAAATGCACATGAATTCCGATGCGCAATTCTGTCATAAAAATTATCAGCTATCACCGACATTTTGTGGCCGTACAAATGTAGTAGTGACAAAATTTAATTACACTGGCCTTATATTTTGTGACGAACTTGCTTTTACAAAATTTTGTGCCTAGTGCTTTTTTTTAAAGGTACCTAGAGCTTCTTCTATCTCGTGCTTAGAATTTCCTCCGTTACAAAAAAACAAAATAAAAACGTACGTTAATAGGAAAAAAAATCGGCTAATACCATATTAAAGGTGAGCTTTTTTAAGTTTATTTTTTTTCAAAAAATCACTTATTTAATAAAATAAGCAATTTTATGTTTTTCTGATGTGTTTATATAAATTTTTTTTACTTAAAATAATCTTTATCTGCTTATTAAAAAAATATTCATTTTAAAATTACTAGTATTTTTTTAAAGTTCAAAGAAACCACCCAAAGATGGGAAATGAAAAAAAGAGCAGTCAGCCTACAGGTTGATAATTTGGCCTAGTTAACTTATGATTCCCATTCATTTGTAATTTGTCATTCGTGTGAAACTAACAACCAATCAGTGACATAATTAGCCCTAGCAATGATACTGTGGTTGATTTTTCTTTCACCTAAAAAGAAAAAAGAAAAAAAAAGAGTCGTTTTCACCAAATTCATTGTTTATATCAAGAAAAGAAAAATCACATTTTGTAAAAAAAAAATCAAGAAAATCACACAATAAAAGAAGCTAAACATATTTTCTAAAATAAAACAAGCACGGAAAGCGTTGGTTGTATCATTAGATGATAGAACTTTCATAACGATTATTTGTCTTCTTCCATAAGCGCTAGTAACCAGGAAAAGAATTTATTAATTCCAACCTTTATGTCGACATTGTACCAAAGAAATAAGCACTAAGTGTTAAGAAGATATTTACAGAAATGTGTGAAGTAAGTTTATTGATAATAAAACTCTGTACTTATAGGTTACAAAGTATAACAAATTAGATAACAAACTAATAACTAGATAAGATTATGTCTAACAAACTAACAACTAACCTATATTTAAAATATATAACAAACCAATTTGAAATACAAAGATATAGATAAGATTAATCTCATTAATCTCCCGTAACACTCCCCCTCAAGATGGTGTGTGTAAGTTTGAAACACCCATCTTGGCTTTTAAGTGCATGAACTGATCTCTACCAAGAGACTTGGTAAATATATCTGCTATTTGATTCACTGAACTGACTTTCATAGTTTTAATGAGACCAGAAGCAATTTTTTCACGAACAACATGACAATCAATTTCAATGTGTTTAGTGCGCTCATGATAAACCGAATTGGAAGCAATATGAAGAGCAGATTGATTATCACAATACAGAGGAGTTGATCCGGAAATGGGAAGGCCAATGTCTTGTAAAAGATATGAAAGCCAACTGATTTCACAAGTTGCATTTGCCATTGCTCTATACTCAGCTTCAGCGGATGAACGGGAAACCACACTTTGTTTTTTTGTTTTCCAAGAAACGATGCTAGTACCCAAAAAAATACAATAACCAGTTGTGGACCGTCTAGTTATGGGACAACTAGCCCAGTCTGAATCACAATAAGCACGAAGGGAGAAGTCTGAATTAGATGAAAAAAATAGACCTTGCCCAGGTGTGGCCTTTAGGTAACGAACAAGACGAATAGCAGCATCCATGTGAGATTGGCAAGGAGCATGCATAAACTGACTTAATATATTGACCGAGTGAGTGATATCTGGACGTGTGACTGTAAGATAAATTAAGCGACCCACAAGGCGACGATATGGGGAAGGATCAGATAATGCAGTACCATGTGATGGAGAGAATTTCAAATGTTGCTCCATGGGAAAATCTACTGGTTTTGAACCAGTAAGACCACTATCAGAGATGATGTCAAGAGCATATTGACGTTGAGATAGAAATAAACCCTTTTTAGATGTGGCAACTTCGATACTGAGAAAGTGCTTCAATCGTCCCAAGTCCTTAATTTTGAATTTTTTGTGTAGAAAATCCTTAACCAGAGTAATAAGATGAAGATGTGAACCTGTAATGATGATATCATCGACATAAAGAAGAAGAAACACAGAGCTAGAATTGTGATGCAAGCAAAATAGTGAATGGTCAGCATTGCTATGAGTGAAACCAAAATCAAGAAGAACTTGTGAGAATTTTGAATGCCAATTCCTTGAAGCTTGCTTAAGACCATATAAAGATTTTTGTAGTTTGCAAACGCGGGTCTCTCCTTGACGACGAAAACCAGGGGGTAGTTGCATAAATACATCCTCATGTAAATCCCCGTGTAGAAAGGCATTATGGACATCAAGTTGATGTAACGACCATTGTTTAGCTGCAGCAATGGAGAGGAGGACTCGAACTGTGACAAGTTTGGCAACAGGAGCAAAAGTCTCAAAGTAATCAACTCCTTCAATCTGAGTATAACCCTTGGCAACAAGTCTCGCTTTATATCGTTCGATACTGCCATCTGAAGTTCGTTTAATTTTATATACCCACCGACAACCAATTGCCTTTTTTCCGGCTGGTAGAGGTACTAATGACCAAGTTTTGTTCTCATATAAGGCATCAATCTCAGACTGCATGGCATTGCGCCATTCCGGAAAATTCTTAGCCTCCGAATAAGACTTTGGTTCAGTATCAACAGCCAAAGAAGAAAGAAAAGAACGATAGGAATTTGAAAAACGGTCATAAGATAAAAAATTAGAAATAGGATAAAGGGAACCTGAACCATTGGTAGAAGAAGAAGACTGTGATGAAGGGAGATAAACCACATAATCATCAAGATAACGAGGGCGGTGTCTCGTACGTGTTGTATAGTGCGGAACATGTGGTGGAGAGATAATAGTGGTAGGTGGTGTGGGTTGTTCGGTGGATGGTGCTGATTGTTCAGATTCTATTGCAACAGGGAATGGTTGAAAAGGATTTAGGGGTTGTTGGTGGTCATGAGGGGGTAAATCCTCTTCAGGAAATGGGTGAATAATGGGAGAAGAAATTGTCATGTCTGGTGGGGGTAAAGGTAACACTAATTTTGGATTCTGAGCATTAAGCATTTGATAGGGAAAAATATGTTCATGAAAAATAACATCTCTTGTAACATAAATTTTTTGTGAAGATAAATCAAATATTTTATATCCTTTTTGACCATGAGGGTACCCTAAAAAAATTCCTGGAGATGCCCGATTAGAAAATTTGTGACTGATGTTGGTATTTCGACCATAAACCAAACAACCAAAGACTCGAAGGTGTGAAAAATTTGGTTTTTTATTAAAAAGAATTTCATGGGGTGTGCGACCTTGTAAGATTGTTGTAGGTAAGCGATTAATTATGTAAGCAGCAGTTAATACAAAATCTCCCCAAAAATCTAATGGCAAGTTGGATTGAAAATGTAAGGCACGTGCAATGTTTAGTAAATGCCTGTGTTTACGTTCTACAATACCATTCTGTTGAGGAGTATAAGCACAACTTGATTGTTGGAGTACTCCCAAATTTTGAAAGAAAAGAGTGGTATTGGAATTGAAAAACTCACGTGCATTATCAGATTGAATTTTTTGAATTTTCGAGTGAAATTGATTTTCAACCATTTTAAAAAAGAAAGGGAGAATTGAGTTAACTTCACTTTTGTGTTGCATGAGAAATACCCAAGTACTCCTAGAAAAATCATCAACCACAGTCAAGAAAAATTTGGCACCAGAAGAATGATTTTTACTATATGGTCCCCAAATATCAAAATGAACTAATTCAAAACATTTAACAGTAGAGATGCAACTCAAAGGAAATTTTAAACGAGACTGTTTAGCCAAAGGACAAACAGTACAAGTGCATTTATTTGAAAACTTAATGCTAGAATCTAAATTATTGAACTGTGGAGATAAAGTTATGGCTGGATGTCCAAGGCGCCAATGCCACAAATCAAAATGAGAACCAAAAGATGCAGAAGCGACAAAAGCAGCAGAGGAATTATCCATGGTGTAGAGGCCCCCATGTTGCTCACCCATCACAGTAATCTTCTTCGTCTTCTGGTCCTGTAAGAAACAAGTAGTGGGAGTAAAAGTAATCCAAGAATTAGTGTCTGTGGAAAGTTTGTTAATGGACAAAAGATTAAAGTGAAAAGATGGAACATGTAGGACATTTGAGATTGAAAGACCTGGTTTTAAAAAAACAGAACCAATATGGTGAATTGGAACCAATTGATTGTCAGGCAATTTAACAGAGGTAGATACTTTTTTGTATGAGTGAAAAAGAGACAGATCAGATACCATATGATGTGTGGCACCAGAATCTAGAATCCAAATGGTAGAATGAGGTTTAAAAGAAGCAAAACAGCGGAAAGAAGTACCTGCAAAGTTTGCAGCAGGTTGTTCATTACCAGTATTAAGGAGAGAAAGAAGCTGTTGAACCTGAGTTGGAGTTAAATTATTCGGAGGTGAAGAATCCGAAGATGGTGTAATAACAGCAGCATTTGAATGAGCTTGAAGAGAAGATCCCGAGTCACGATTATAACGACTGGTAGAGCCACGCCGAGATTTCTTAGAACCAACATCATGTTTCCACCAGGAAGGATATCCAATTTTTGAGTAACAACGACTGTCAGAATGACCATCAACATTGCAAATAGAGCAATGATATTGAGACTTAGCATTGGCATTGCGGGATGAAGCATGTTGAACAGACATTGCTGATTGATCCAATGTGACAGATCGAGAATCTGATAAAGAACGTTGACGTTCTTCCTGTAAAAAAAGAGAATATGCTTTTGGCATTGATGGAAGTGGGTCCATAAGAAGAATTTGACTTCTAACAGAAGCATATGAATCATTTAACCCTTGGAGAAAATCCAGGAGATGATCATTATCATAGATGGCATTGAAATTTGGCACAATACCACAAGCACATGCTGGAAGTGTGAGATAAGATTCAAGTTCGTCACGATATGCCTTCAACATCGTGTAGTATGCAGAGATGGAATTGTTGCCTTGAGTTAGATTAGAAATTGCTCTACGAATTTCAAAAATCCGTGGTGCATTCTTCTGATTGAAACGAGTTTGAAGATCAAGCCAAATGTCACGTGCACTCTTAATCCAGATAATGGAATTGGCAATTGTTGGGGTGGTTGAATGTACAATCCAAGATTGGACCATACTGTTGCAACGAATCCATAATGGAAGATTTGGACTGTTTGGTTCAGATTTGGGAATGGTACCATCAATAAATCCAAGTTTATTTTTTGCTTCTAATGCCATAATGATAGCTCGACTCCAAGTGGGGTAATTGTCACCATTGAGGAGCTGTGTGACAAGTGGTTGAGCAGGTTGATCAGAAGAGTGGAGATAATATGGAGATGAATGATCTGGTGGTGTAGTCATTGTGAATAAAGTGACAGGAATCGATCTTAGGCTGATACCATGTTAAGAAGATATTTACAGAAATGTGTGAAGTAAGTTTATTGATAATAAAACTCTGTACTTATAGGTTACAAAGTATAACAAATTAGATAACAAACTAATAACTAGATAAGATTATGTCTAACAAACTAACAACTAACCTATATTTAAAATATATAACAAACCAATTTGAAATACAAAGATATAGATAAGATTAATCTCATTAATCTCCCGTAACACTAAGGAAATTTGATGCATGTAACCTTGTTTAGGTTGCTATTATAGCGCACAAATATAACTTACAGTTAACACCGAAAAATTGTGATTAAAGCCACAAAACAGGGTTAAGGTTTGAGACTTCGTGATTCTGAACGTTACTTTATTTTATACACATCTTTGAAGTAACGCTAACGTAACAGGTTGTTAGTATTCTGAAGCTTCAACATGCAGGTAACTTTAACTATAGATCTAAGTGAGAAAATACCAGAACATTGGGAAACGTTACACCTTGATATCTAATTTTGACCAGCGCCATAATAGTGCTTCCATACCGACAAGAGAGAATGAGATTAGACCTAACCCTTTTCATTAACAAAATGTTAAAATTATATTATAAATATGTAGTGTTAATAAAACAGAATCTTAATGGTGTTTTGATAGTCACAAACTCTTACATCAATTAAATGTCAAAATTATGGATCGTTTATCAACATTTTCTCCTCTCAACTCACTTATATGTCATTTTTAAATATAAAACCGTAACAGTCAATTGAAAACTTAAATAAACAATATCTCAAACACAAAAAACACTAACGACACTCATGAATTTGAGTTCCGAACAAATGGAATTTAAATAAATACCATATGTGGAATATTATAGTTTGTTGAGATAGATATATCATCGAATATTCTAGTTTGTTGAGATAGATATCATCCAGCATGCACCATATACAATGCCATCTTGCTCAATTACCATTGAAAATGATAATCAAACAGCCGACTGCTACATTTCGCTGATGAAGTTATCCTTTCTTCTCTCTAATTGAATCCAAAACAAGACAGGTTCAATTTGAAAGACATAAGGGCCCTATGATAATGAGAGAGTAACCAAAACATCAAAGTATTTAATGTTTTTGTATAAGAGAATGCCTTCAATGACGTAATTCTTGGTGTCTGATAGTTTTCACGATTTGAGTACCGATTTGGTCCTACCAACTCACGTTTTCCTCAATTTGGATCCAATTGCTTAGTAGATCTCATAAAATGTGAGATGTCTTTGGAGCTCTGCCTAAGTTCCTACGATGACTCTGATGGCTGTTTGCCCATGTTTGCATTTTTATTTCAATTATTACTGAATGTGAGCCATGGCAAATACAATCAATTGAATAAAGATATAGTGCCTTTGTCAAATAGAGGAAAATGGAATTTAAGAAAATGATATTTCATTCTTGCTCCTTAGTCAAGTCTAATCACCGACAAATACCCAACTCCCACGAGGGAAAATTTTACAAAATGGACAAATGAAACAGAAACGGATTCAGTGACTTTGAGAAACGAAAACGGTGAGTTCCCTCATTTGTTGTTAAGTGGTCCGTAACTTAAATAATGATTAATGAAAAAATAAGGAAAAGTATTATTCCACGTGGTCATCCAAGAGTTGGCCACATTCAACATAAGTATCTTGAACATAATTACATGTCCTCTTTAGGACTGAGTTTTCTTACTTCTTCCTAAAAACTGGAAAAACAAATAACTAGGAGCTAGAAATATGTAGCATTTTAACCGAGTGATTTCAGAGATGGTCATCCCCCGGTAAAGCTAAACTACGAGAGAATCATAAGATTTAATAAGCCAGCATACAATTAGAAACAAACGCAGAAAAGAAATGACTTATAAATTAACTTTTGGCACCTAGTCCTCGCGACTTTGGAAGCCTAACAGCACTCAACGGAGTGGTAATGCCTTGTGATTCTCTACCTAATCCCGTGCCTTCCACAAAGCCCATCTTTGCCATCATCTTTGATCCAAAGCCTTTAGTGTGTTTTTCAAAAGCACCCACATTAGAAGATTTGTTTCGAGCTGGCTCAGCCGGGCTGTTGGAGAATTCTACACCCAAACCAAGTGATTTAGCACCAACTCTTACAGATTTGTTCCTAGCTGGCTCAGCTGAATTGTTGGAAATTTCTGCACCTAAACCAAGTGATTTGGGCCTTTGAATAACCTCAATTGGTTGTGCCATACCTTGACCATTTTTCCCCAATCCTGCTCCCTCCGTGTATCCCATTTTAGCCATCATTTTTGAACCAAAACCAGTAGTGTGTTCTTCAAATGAACCTATATTAGCAGAGCTGGTGACACCCTTCCCATTAGTCTCTTCAGCATCAACTGTAAACTGTACAGTTTCTGAATGGATTAAGCCACTTGATACAAATGACACGGGCTGATTAGCATATGAACCCTTTTGTCCACTCCCTTTCTTGTCCTTCACTTTATGGCTTCCCGAGTACTTGTTCTGGGCAGATTGAGGTTCTTGGAATCTAAAATCATTCCTTTTAGCATCTTTCTTTCCCAGTCTTCTGTCTCCACTCATAGATTTCTTATTTACATAGTCAGCAACAGAAAAATCGGCATCCTCATCATCAACTCCCAACAACTGAAGTTCGTATGACAGTCAGTCTCAACTATAGAAAGTTAAAGAATAGATAATTCCAAATATGTAATAAGTAAAAAAAGCTTAGGTTTTAAAAGAAACGTCAAATCATTGAAAGATCAAAAAGCTACCAGTAAATGTTTCAAAGTTTCAATGAATTGGGCTGTAACAATGAGAAAAAGGAGAGGGTGGGCCACTCTGTATCTCAAGGACATGGATGAAAACAGGAAGGAAAAGTGTAAATGTTATTCAATGCATAAATAATTTTCAAGATGTCAAACAGAAACACTACAGAACCTTTTCCAGGCGCTGTCTACCACTTGAAGATGGCATGGATGTCGACCGCGTTCGCATCACTGTCACAAATCTGAAACCAAAGTTCCAGACTCAATTTATTAAATTTACATTCCCAAACATTTTTAATTCTATAAATATGAGAAGATCATCACCTTTTTTTGCCAGATCCTTGGCTGCTACTCTGCAATTGATAAATTGCTGCTAATCGTTGTATCTATATTCATTGAGAACCCATATCAATATGAGAGCAATATGGTATTTAAACATTTATGAACCCAGCTGTTATACTAAAGCAAAAACAAATAACATACAACTGTTCTCTTAGACCAAATCAATGGTTGTGGCTTGTGGGAAATGCGCAGAATTCTTGAAAGACAGTAAATGTAATAAGAGCATGACAAATTAAATATGGCTTTCCCATGCCAAACTGTTTGAATGTTCCAAACTTGTAATGTCACTGATGTTACTTCCCCAAATCACTTAAGATTAAACCATGATTCAAATGCTGAATCCTTTCATGAATATTTTCTTACAAACCCCAAATTTTTTTAATGAAAAATCTATTTGACAAGAACAAGGCACTGATGTCGAAGGCACTGATGAGTAATTATTGGTGTGCTTATGCATTTTAAACAGCAATAGTTCTATAGGCCATACCATTTAGGACATTCGTGAGAGAAAAGGTATACAGACAGGAAACACACCTGTGAACAATCCCGAGAATGCATAGGCTGAAAAGAGAACATATCCACTTGCTCCAAAACAATTTTTTCTAATTTCTAGAATTCAAAAAAAAAAAAAAGAGATAAAGTTAGATAAAGATGTGAGTGCCAAGAACAATTTGAATTTTGAATATTCATACACTTCCTCATTTAAGTCCAACATGGTCAACTTTGAAAAGATAAAGTTACAGTCAACAAAGAATGGTATGATTTAATATATATAGAAATAGATCACTTGACTTGGATAATGTGTAAGGAACCAAAATTTGAGATGCACAGGCAAGGTAAAAGAAGTGACTATGGGACACACTGTTAGGTTACCTGTTAAACAGGTATATCAAGCAAAGACACATGGCAAGTTTAGGAAATAAGTTTAGAAATTAGGTGACCTGTAACTGGTTGTTAGCAGTTACAGTTTTGTTAGTTGTTATAAATAGCAACTGCCAAGCTGTTAGGGAGTAGGATGGTATTATTGGCCGTTGGTTAGGGAGGCTAGGCTCAATCCCTAGCATTGTAACAGAATTACCAGCAATAACACTACGATACTTTCAAACTCTAACACACTCATTCTATATATCATTGCAGATGAAAAATAATTAATTTTGTATCCCATACCAAATTAATTTTCTCAAGATCAACCCCACGATGCAGCATTCTTTCTCTGCGCTTCACAGCAATCCTTTCTTTACGAAGTTTCTTTTTTTCACCTGTATAGAATCTGTGTTAGCAAAATGAAGTGGCTGAAACTCTATAGTATTACTATCTCATCAAACTTAAAGAATGAATGAATGAACACACACACACAACCATTTCCAGTTTCAAACTCCATGGATGTGAAATCCCCATAAGCCTGTACCACGATTCCATCAACCTGGATATTTTTACCAAAAAGTATTCATGGAATTCAAAGCTTGTGCATCAAACTGAA
This sequence comes from Glycine latifolia, assembly GCA_013407115.1. Lineage (NCBI taxonomy): Eukaryota > Viridiplantae > Streptophyta > Magnoliopsida > Fabales > Fabaceae > Glycine > Glycine latifolia. Next base: position 7,480,230 of record CM023947.1, read on the forward strand.
GATACACAAATGAGGAATTCCAGCAACACACTCTCTGGCACTCTTTTATTGGTTGAAATTTATGTGAATCCCATTAGTTTAGGAATGGGACTCACCAAATAGAGAATGGGACCTACATATTTAGTGGAACCCACATGAATTTCACCCAATAAGATAGAGCATGTTGAAAAGAGACTGTTAGAGAATATGTTACTAACATTCCTTTGCACAAATTAAACATACAATTGTTTACGAACAAGTTTTCGTCTGGACCCACTTTGACTGGAAAATTCAATGCTTTTGAGATTTGAAAAGTAGATGTAAATTCAATGAGGATAGAGAGATTTACTTAAACTAAAAGCTTAGAACTTAGACAACAAAATTGGATCTTTAACATGTGTGGATGTGTGATAGCAGTACCATGAATTCTTTTGGAAGCTTTACTCTTCTGAGCATGTGAAGGCCAAGATTGAGGGAACCGAGGAACATGCTTCTTTGTAGCAGAGATGGATCTTGGATCCTTTTCCAACATTAGGTCTTCCAAAGGTAAAGGTCCAGAACCTACAGAGCGTTTCTTCGATGGTTGAGCTTTCTTCATGCCATATTCCCTGGAGGCTTCTTGAAGGACAAAGCCACTCAACTTCTCCAATGCCTCATCATAGCAACTGCTGGAAGAACTATCATCATCTGACTCATCCAAAACAGGTTTTAGCAACCATTTTGCTTCCATGATGTTGTCACTACCACCAACTCCTTCCAAATAATCTTTCACAACCTCTTCATTAATGTCAGAATCACTATCAGATGAGTATTCACGGTCATTGGTTTCAGATGATCCAAGTAACTCTTCTGGCTCAGAAGACGCAGAGCTGTCCTCATCTGGTGAGTCTTTGTCATTATATTCATCACTTTCATTATCCGATATGTCCTGAGTGTATAATTTAAGACCTCCAATTGTCAGAAACCCTGAATTTCTCTCGGCAGACACATTTGATGGCAAATCTTCTGCCATCTGATTGGTTAGCTCACAATCCATACCCTCATCAGAATCAGCATCCTTCTCAAATGGTGATGAATCTAAAACTGGAGTTGATTGGGGCATCTGTTCAGGCGAAGTGCCAATGCCACTTGGGGTTTTGTCTTGTTCAGCAGGGAAACCTAATCCTCTATGAGAGCTGTCCCCCAAAATAAAATCTGCATCATAAGTGTACGTATATTTCACATTGTTGGGTTTTGAAGGAGGTGTTTGGTCTATATGAGCAATAATTTGACCCTTCTTGGAGTCTGCCAAAACAAAAGGTTGCAGCTGATTTAAATTACTATCTTCACCATTGTTCCCAATCCCAGCACATGCGACCTCCTGGTAATATGCCATTAATCATAAGTTACTCTGAAGCAACTACAAACATAGTTCATCTGATCTTATGAAATTAAATCCATACACAACCAGAGACACATGATGAAAATATTCTGAACGATAAGTTAAAAGATGAAGAATATAACTTTCAGCTATTCATGAAGATGTAGATATTGACTGTTGACAATATCTTCCTCCATGATACTTGTGTGGATGAGTAAATTCACTCACAAACTTATGCATACACTTTGTGAGAGTTCAAATATTTGGTTAAGTAACACAATCCATTTTGCTTGCTTATGAAAACAAGCAAAAATCGCTTCACCCATCAGGTATCCTAACCTTAATGAAATTCACACAGGCATGTATAACGAATGCAAGGGCAGAACAAGTATAAACATAAATGAACAAAATAGATATGCAATGTTCCATTTTATAAGGAAATATCATAAAGCTAACAGCTTTAATGGGCACGACAAACCTGAACATCAAGTGAAGGATAATTGTATTGAATGGTAGCTCTCAAAGATTTCGCAAACCCACTTTTAGACGCAGAGCTTTCTCCTCTACGATGGCTCCCAGATTTGTTATTGGATCCAGAACTTCTCCCTGCAAAAGAAAATCCAAAACAAAACATAGAAGCACCCAAATTCAAAAATTTATCATGTTGTAAGAAAAAAAAAAGAATTTTGATAAAATAAAATAACTTTTTTGTTGTCATCTGCACCTGGAATTTGGGTAGGGGAAGGGAGATGCCAATCAGACAAGAAACCGCCTTCGACGAACAATGCGGTTTTAACATCCGAACCTCTTTTTCGAGATTTAGAGTTGCCGCTGCCACTGCTGTTGTTGGATTTTCTGTTTCCACCTTTTGATCTTCTGTTCCCACCTCCCATGATTGTTTGCTTCGAGTCAGTGATCAACAACAATTGTGAATCGTACTGTTTTTTTTAGATGCAGCAAAGCAGAAGGAGAAGGAAGGAATTGCAGGACCCACCCACCCACCTATTTGTAACCGGGTTTGACCCGATCCAATAGGATATTCCCTCTCCAAATCAAAATATGCTTATATACCACTCGTTTCGTGGTTTATGGTTGGGCCGAAATTTCAGGCCCAATTCAATAGCACCAATTGTAAAACAATAAATAAATAAGAAAAGAAGAATAACAGAGATGCAAGTGTTGGACTTTGACTAAACAGAACGTGTCGCCCAAGGAAACAAGGAATTATATTCGAGATTTGACTCTTAAATAAAAGATTATAATTAGAATATTAATAAAAATACTTAAATGTAATTTTGGTATCAGCATTTTGTTCCATCAATAATTTTAATCATTCATTTTAAAATAATGACATTTGATCTCTTCTTTAAAAAATCTATGATTTTAGTTTTTCATATTTTAAAATCTAGTCATTTTATTTTAGAAAATCTACAAATTTAATTTCACATTTTTAAAAAATTAGCAATTTTGATTTGATCTTTAATTTTATCTACATTTTATTTTTAATTAATTAAATCATTTTTATGATAATCTTAAATGAATATATTAAATTATGATTTAACGGAATCAAAATAAAAGAAATAAAATATAGATAATATTGAAAATGGAACTAAAATTTAAAAGATTGTAGTTCCAAATTTAGAGGCAACAAATACAACTAACTTTTAAATTTTTTTTAAATACATATTAATATTATCATGTGTGTTTCCATTGTGGATAGTACCTGAATAATCAAGTATTACAGTATTACAGGTAGTCATTAGATTTTAGGCAGGATATTTTAATTATTGAAATCTGCAATGGTCATTTATTTTCTTCACCAAAAACAAATCTTCAATGGGCCTGGTCCTTCATATACTCCCCCGTCTATAAAATAATCCAACTAAGAACGACCTTATAAACAATTTTGACTTGGCACGATCACAAATAAATTTACCTTAGTTAAGCTTGTTGGCATCCTCGGACATTTCATACTCTTCTTTTCAATATGATAATAATAATTTCGAGTAAGTTATCAGAAACCACAGAATACAGATATCCCTGTATGTGCAAAATGTATTTTTCGCTCCCTCGATCATTCCATTAAGTTTCTTTTTTTTAGGTGGAGGTTGTTGTAGAAATTTGGGTAAAAAATTGGTATGCGTTTCCTACAAGCATTGCATTATTCCCCTGCAATTGTCTTCATTTTAACTTAACGCGTATTATTCTCTGAGAAGTTTCCTCAGAAAACTAATTCAAACCAGTTTTTCTTTCTTCCTCGTTTAATCACAATCTTAAGCAATCAAGACTATATACTATACCACTTCTAGCTAGTATGGAATTGGCTCCAACATCATGGAGCACATCATTAAATACAATTAAAAAAATCTTCGTAATATTTGATCATTTTTAAGCTCGTCTTTAGGGTTCCTTGATACCTAGAAACTAGTTGCCTAGTTAAGTGTTTAAGTGGTTGTCATTGGATAGAACTACTACCTCTACAATAATCCTCTTGGTTGTAAAAAAAAAAAAGATAATAGATACTAAATCCGTTTTGTGTTATATATTTTTATTCTTTAATATTTTTCAAATGAAATTTGTCTAAAAATATAAATACTCCTGATCTGATGATTTGAGCTAAACATACTTGAATTCAATTGAGTTGGCTATTTGTTTCAAAAGAATTCAAAACCCAAATTGGATCCAAATCAAACATTTTACAATTGAATTGATTTGTCCCCCGCCTTCAGATTCGACCCAATAAACTCTTAATTTTCCGTAATTTCTTGTTTATAAGCAAGAAACAATACAGGGGACAGAATATGCCAAAGGCATAACAAAAAACACTGCCGTCAAACGAATCTCACTTCCACCATATGATGCTTCCTTGTAATGTGAACCTCAAAACAAAACCATCCGATAATACCAAGGAGCATAAATTGAGTATATGGCATAGTAACAGTGACCTGACCACCTCGTACGTTGCCCCAATCCGCTATTCACGAAGGACTCCAAAACTAAACCCATAGAAAAGTGCAACCAAAGCCACAACGTATATGACTCAAACACTCCAACTCAGAATGAAAACAAACCTTGCTTTTGGGACTATCCATAATTCCACCTTCATACAGCGAGAAAAAAGAGACCAAATTGTTTTCTAGTCAATCAAATACAAAATAGTCTGAAATGAAAAATTGTTTTTTATTTGGGGAAGGCAAAAAGAAAAGGGAACGGGCATTGAATAGGTAACCTAAAATAAGAGTGTCTTGTGGGTAACATTACCCATTTGTTGTTTAACTGTTAGCTACTAACTAATTGATTATAATAACACGTCCTAACATAATGTGTACCTGGTCAAAATATCAATGGTTGGTCTAATAGAGTAGGATAAAGTCTCGTATATGATGGATAACATGTTAAAAAAATTAATTTATCTTTTTATGACGAGATAAATATAAGTATCCATGAAGTGGCCTACTAGACACGGCTCCCACAACGCATCAATGTGTCCTTAATTTACCCACAACTAAATTGGCCCATCTAGCTTGCAATATATATTTAATTAATCACCAGCGCATGGTATTATATAAATGCCCATCATTTTGTGCTGAACACCTAAAACACTTTAAAAGGGAGGGTGCACGTTGGCATCATCAAGCTAGAAAAGAAAAGAAAAAAAGAAGGTTGGAGTCAGATACATACATCACAAAAAAAAAAAAAAAAAAAAAAGAAGAAGCTACGTTGCTTCTTGTTGGAGACATCAAACATGGCAACTGGTGCCACCCCAGATGGATTATTCTGGTCAGTGTATGAAGGGTGCATATCCGGCTACGATAACTGCGTCGAGCGACGACCCTACCATCGTAACTGTGGCTGTGCACTCCATAACAAGTCACTTATTAATTGCACGCACAAGCTTCCAAGGTGTAACAATGTGTCATACCCTATGAGGAGGGCATGGAGTGAAGGAAGCTTGGTCTTGGCAGCTTCTTGTTCTTCTTCTCCTTCTCCTTCTCAAGTTGCAACTGGGGGAAAGCCACAACCAATTTTGGCAAACGTTGAGGAGGAAAATAAGAATTGCTTTAGTTAAGGTTTGACAATAATTAATATGTTTGATAAAACTCTGTTTTGCTCTTCTTTTCTTTTTATTAGTCTGAATCCGTTTTAGCCGTTTAGGTCTTTTTCTTTTCTTTTCTTTCTCTTTTTGAATTAATAAGTTGATTTGTTGAAAGGTTGTCGAGTGCTTGTAACTTGCGTGGTTCATGGACTATGGTCGTTTCTTGGCTTCCGTATATAATACAACTCAATTTATTGTAAATTGTAATTATGCTCATCGAAATTCTTTACATATTTGCAATGTATATATGCATGTTCTTCATTAATCTTGTGACGTAAATATTGTGCATCTCCTTATTGTTCTTGGGTGGATGGTGTTCCGAATTTTGGGAGCTAGACAGATGGGGCAGCTAATAATTTCCTTTCTAATAAGCCGCTGCTCTTGGGAATATAGTTGTGTATTGAATATTAGTTCCAAAGTGATTCGCCAATTTGGTTTAGATTTCATCATTTCACCATCAACCGAAAGCTGCATTCAAAATCGTAATCCAATAAAGAATATTTACATAGTTTCGAGGTTCTTATCAGCGTCATCAATTATGTTATCTTCGTTTCTTTTATGACAAGTAAGTTATAGAATATTTTACATTATAATTTGCTTTTTATAAAATGAATGAAGTAATATATAATACAATAAGTCTTCTGTTTAAATACAATGTTAAAGTATTTTTGAAAGTTTTTTTACCAATAAAATCTCTATATTTTCAATAGAAAAACTCTTAAAAGAATTTGTTACTTATATCCAAAATATCTTTTACTAGATGGATGAATCATAATCATGCTGCATCCAAAACTAAAAAAAAAAATTATTATTATTTAATGAGAGGTGATAGAGGGCAGCACAAATGATAGAACTGCCCTTCTAAGTGACGAGGAGTATATTAGTTAATTGCTAAAAGTTTATTATAATTACGGATGATAAATAATCAAAATCGCTGTCCTTGTAGAGTTTGAAGAATCTTCAAACTGCCAGATCAATTCATCACATGGGATGGTTAGATGCTGGCTTTCAATTTCAAATGGAAACAATGAATTGAATTTGTGCATGATTAAATAAAAAAAAATATTATATTATAATAATTGATAATTAAAAATCTATCTGTCCTGTGAGATATGGGTGAACTGAGACTAGAAAGACAAAAGGAAAAAGTGACAAGGGCCTACACACGTGAACCGTGAAAACAATCAGGATACACAAAAAACCAGATGGCAGCTGGATTGAGAATGTAGTTCTATGGAATTGGTTCTACATATTGAAAGTGAAACTAAATGTCCTTTTTCAGACCAGAGATGCATTCTATTTTAAGGGTCATGCTAATTAAATAAAAAAGAGCATTGGTCAATGAATCAACAAATAAAAAGTTTTAATTTATTGTTGAAATTGCACTGAAAATAACGTAATAATATCCCAAATTATTCGATAGTCTTAGAGACTTGACCATTACTATTCCATAGTTTCAATCAATATTATATATAATACATATTTAAAATTTAAAATTTAGAGAAAAAATTAATAATACTTAAACGCAGGTTTGAATCGGATTTTGCAATCCTTGTTTTTGTACATTTTCACGTCCAAAACTCTCGAATGACGCAGAAGCAAATATTTTTTGCTTCAACTTGATCCACGTTGAAGCCAACAAACACCAAAACAAAACAGGCTATTATGTGTTATGTGAATATTTGGAGGGACTATGATAATATAAAACTATATAATAATTTCTGGTACCATTATACTTTTCGATAAACACTTTTTTCTGGTTAGCATTTTCCGTATTTTAAATATCTACAATACAATGAAAGTAACTCTCTAGTTACATAAATTTTCTTAAACTCAAAACCTTAATTAACAAAAATTCAATATGCATCTCCTTTGCTAAATCGTGCGTTGCTAATCATAGAAACAAGTGTTGCTTAGATTAGTATAATAAATCATTCCAACTAATTATTTTTGCACAAAACGTAAAGTTCAAGCAGAACCTCCGTGTCCTTTCAATTGATATCCTGCATAAAACACACACAGGGGCGGGCAAACTTTCTCGAACCCTATTTAATATTTTTCTTTTTAAAAAAATAGGGCCCTCAATTTGTGGAAGAAAGTAGGAGATATTTTGAAAAATTTGAAAGTTCTTTTTTAAGAGAGTAAAAAGTGAATTAAGGAAGGAGGAGAGAGAAAAAAATTAGGAATGATTGATAGACATGTTTGTGATTCCCCAAATGAAGTATTGAATTGAACTTTAGACCCCTTGATTATTAAAAGTAAGTATTATCATCTGCTCTAATTTTTAGTATTGAACATATATTATAATAATTAATATTTGAGACCCCTTATTTTTTGGGGTCCTGTACGATTAGGCACCTTGAATGGGCCCAGAACTAACCCTGAACACACATGATAACGAAAATTAAAAATAGTTTTTCTGTTTGACCAAATTTAATTTGGTAGGGAACGCTTCAGAAACACTAAAATTGAAAGAATATTCTGTAACAGAATGCCACCAGGAACCAGCTGGACATTCTCGAATCCTATTCCCAATTTGCAGTAAAGACGTGAATACTACTAGATATGGATTATAGAATTTAATTTTATAATATACTGAGAATAACATATGAACTTCGACTAATTATTTATTTTGGCTTTGTGTAGTTGATTTTTTCCCTCCTTTCTTACCATTACAGAGATTGCATACAATTATCATTATTTTTAGTTCGATAATGGCACATACCTCTTGCAATCCACATAAACACTTAGTATCTACAATTCCACCATAAATCAGCTCCAATCTGATGCTTAAAGTTTTCTTATAAATAGCCATGTACCAAAGATCCCGATTTGTGGCTTATCCTGAGATAGTTACAACTTACAACTCACATTAACATTTTTCCTATTATGACTTGCCATTCATTTGGATGCAAAGAAGAAAACAGTCAACCATCAACGATCAAACCACTTGAAATATGGAATAAGTATTAGTATCTGACAAGTTACAACCACCATTATCATGGACTTGCACAATAGTATCTGAAAAACAGAACATTGAGTGCCACTGCCAAATTTTGACTTGGTAATTAAAGTAACGTTAAAGATAATAAAACTTTCCCTGCCTAGAAGACATCGCCTACCTCAGTATTTTAATAAAGTTAACCAATTTTTTTGGAGAATTCTATAGCTAGAATGAAAATAGCAAAGGTAAACTACAAGACAAAGAGAGGTAGGTGGGATTGAAGAACACATAAAAGAGAGGCCAAACCACTAACTTGTCCCTATGTGGCTATTTCCCTAGTGATGTATGTCCTGTGCAACTGTCTATTTCAGTTTTTCGAATTTTACAGAAAATAATAAATACAAATTTACTTTCCTCCTCTTGATTTCTTCATCCCGTTCCACACACTATATGATATACATATAATATAAATATATGATGTTTGAGAAAGCATGGCAACATCATCACCAACAGAATGGCCACTGGAGCATGTCAAATGATGTTTCAGTGTGTCTTTGAGGGAAGCATTTCATTGCATGACATGGAGATTGAGAGAAGGCCATACCACAAAAATTGTGGCTGTGCATTGCACAACTTGAATGATGGTATTTGCTCCAAAGCCTGTCCTCAGCAAAGATATGTTTCATTTAGCAAGAAAACTTCATGGACTGATTGTTGCATGCATACAACAGCCTCCAAATTTTCTTCTCGATCTTTTCTTTCTAAAACTAGACACTGACAAATAGGGAGAAGGTGCCTCTATGGCTTTGTGGAGTGAACCATACAGTTCTCTTAGAATGCTTTATGTGGTTACAAAGAAATGGTTAGAAAGTGAGAAGTTATTTTGTTTACTTCTGTTTTCAAGCCATCGATGCTGCTCGTGATAATAAATTAATAACACAATCAAGGAGTAAGAGCAGGAGTTCCTTCTTGCTACATTTTTCATTTTCTAAGTTGTGTTCAATTTCATGCAAAGATTAATGTATCTGCATTGCCTTCTGAAATCACACGGCAATTACTGTAAAGTGTACACCATGCTTATGACTTCATTGGTTGGTAAAGCATTATACACAAACCCCAAAGAAACACCTTAATTTGTAATCTCTTTTAAATTCATTACCAAATATTATTAGTGAGTAGTTAGTTGTTACCGTTGTCTGTGACAGTCACAACTTAGGTTCCTTGCATGATCCAAAACATGAATTTTTAAACATTGAAATGTCCAGATAACCCATCCACTTGCTTGTCCTTTCGTACCAAATACTTTCAAATACTTAGATGCAAAAGGACAAATAAGTTATCATTATATAGTTGTTTTGTTCGCTTGTAACAGAGGTCCAACAATGACGTTGGATGATTAATATGGGATCTAACCTCTCCTTCTAGGGGCACTTATGGTGGTAAGTACTCCTGGGAAGACGATCACAATACACCAAGAGAAACCACAATCAGGCGTGGGGTGTGTGCACTATGAGTAAGGAAGGAGTTAGAGTCCAGAAAAGCGTACCTCATTGCTGGAACCTTTTACCTATAAATACTGACCTGGGCAAAACTCGATATCCGTTGCGGTTCTGGAACAGACTTAATCCACATTTATTATGCAATCATTACCCTTTATTCCTCTTGATTTCGTTGCATGATTTCTGGCTACTCATGAAATGTGCCTGGAAAGCCAAATCCGACCAGCCCTTATTGGGCCTCTTGGATTTGGCCCATTTTGAGTGACCATAACAGTTGCCCCTCAGTCCGGTTACCCGGCGTTCCGGGTGACCGGGGTGATGTTATGCCGACATCATATCATCTGTCGAACCGTGACCGGGTCAACTTTCTCGGTCGTGTCTGCCTATATCAGCTTCTGATAGGTATGTCGATCCTTGGTCTAGGGGTGTTGTCTCGGCCTGGCTTTGCTTTGCTGGTATATTTTTCTGGAAGAAGCCGGTCTGTTTTCCCAGCTTCTGATCTTTTTTGGGGAAATGAAGCGTTCTGACTGCCCTTCAGAGGTGAAACGATGCGCCTCCTTTTCATTTAATGTTCCGTCTTTTCTTTGCTCTTTCAATCATGAGTGGTCTTAATGAAATTTCCATTTTGCCCCTGGCTTTGGCGACTCAGATGGTTTTGTCCTTCTGGTTGGTTAACTTCCTCTTTTGGTTACATATTTCAAACGTTTCGTGTTTCGATATTTGCTTCTGCTATCTTCTAATTCCTACCTTGTTTCTCCAAGTTTATATCATTGTCTCCTTCTTCCTACTTATTCTCTCGTTTGGCATTCTTCGTTTTCCTCTTTGGTGTGCTGCAATCTTCCCCATCTTTGGTGCTACGTTCTCTAGATTTCTTCTATTTTCAGGTTATCTTCTCTTCCTTCTTTTTTATTTCCTGGGGTTTTTGCATTTTACTGTTCTGGGGTTTTTGTATTTTATGGTTCTTGTTGTACTTTGTTCTTCATCTCTCTTTCTTTCGTTTATTGCTCGGTACTGGGTTTCACCTTCTTTCTTTTACTCTTGTTCTTCTTCTTGAGTCATGCCTCCTTCTAGTTTTAGTCCTGAGGAAGAGGCGCGCATTCGTAGGACAGTTCCTCCTCGCTCTGCCTTTTGGTTTTTTGGTCTCCCTATTCCAGACGAGGAGAAAGACAACTATCTGTTATGTACCCCTTCGAGGGGCTCTAAATCCTCAGACCTTTTTTGTCCAAAAAATCTCGCCCTTCAAATGTCGTAGTAAGCTCTGGTATGAGGTCTTGTGTTGAACCCAGGAGGCCTTCTGCAATCCCTTCGGGTATTCCTTTGTTTCCACGGCCCATTACGACTGCCTCTGAGACTCGGTTCGAACCCTGTCCGAGGTGCTTGGATGAATTCCTTTATTTGGCTAGCTCGGGTTTCGATAAGCAAGCCGATGACACCCTGGAAGCGTGTCATCATAACCCGATTATCCTCAATCCGCCCCCAGATGCGGGGACAGGGGTGTCGGTGGCTTTTTCGGGGCCGAGATTTGGGGCCGAGCTGGTGTCATTGGCCTCTTCGACTGTCGTCATTTCTTCAGGTATTCTTACTGACCGCTGTCTTTCCCTTTTGTCGTAGGTAATCATGGACGTCTCCTTGGAGGTGATTGGAGAATCTCGATCAACTGAGTCCCAGACCGACAGACCCTGTCCCCATCTAATGTCTAAGTTTCCCTGGGTAACCCATGAGGTGCTGAACACCTCATCCGTCATGAGTCGGGAGAGTGTCGCAGCTCTTTCTATCGGGAACCAGGACGGATTTTCCGTTCGTCAACCTGGTCCCGATGAGCCGATATGCTCATCTGCCGAGCAAGGCGAATCAAACTTTTTCTTTTTCTGTAAAGATGTGGTCACCCGTCTGGGTATCCGGTTTCCTCTCACCGAATTTGAGATGTCAGTCTTGAAACACCTTTCTTTGGCCCCCTCCCAGCTTCATCCCAATGGCTGGTCTTTTATAAAATCTTTTGAAGATTTATGTATAAATTTAGATATCCCTTGTACAGCCCCTATCTTTTTATATTATTTTTTCGTCCATACCGGCCGCACAGGCCGGGAGCCTCCTGAAAGGAAGGGATGGACTTCTTTGAAGAGTCGACCGAAACGTAAACTTTTTCCTTTATTTGCTGAGTCTTTTAAGAGATTCAAGAAAAAAAATTTCAAGGTGTGCGCCATACCCGGCCTTCAACCTTTCTTTCTCCAAGGGCCGGAGTCCGCCAGGGTGAAGTGGAAGTTCCCACTTTACTGGACCCGTGCTCATCATGAGTTTCCCCCCTCTTTTTACCAACGTGAGGAGACGGGACTGTCGGATGCGGATGCTTATTCGGTGGTCCGAATTAATGCTTTCCGAGAGGGCCGGGGTCTTTGTGATATTATTCCCTTTCCTCAATGTTAGTTAGACGACCTTGGATATGGTACGTGCAACTCTTTTCGATTTGTTGATTGATTGTTTCCTTTCTTTTGCAGCTGCTGATATGGAAAAGAGGTTCGGTGATGTTGGACCTCGGACCCGCAAGGCGTCCGATCAGTCAGAGCCAGCTCCTGATGCTCCTGATGTTCCGCCCTTCTTTTCTAAGATGAAGAAGAGGAAAGTTGTGAAGTCTACCCCAGACGCTGGGGTAGCCGGGGTTATTGCGAAATCGGCCCCGGTCCCGGTTCCCTCTCGTCCTGCTGCTGCCACATCTCCCATTTTGGTCTCTGATTCCTCGATCGTGGAGGCTCCGCCGGCCGCGCTCCCCGAGGCTCTGAAGTTGGTGCCCGGGCATCTCTGGGAAAGGGGTGTTGATGACCTTTTCCCCTTTGTCCGGGCTCCAAAGAACTTATCGGACTCTTCTCCTCTTTCCGAGGAGTTATTGGCAGAGCTCGGTCGTATGCAGCTTCAAGCTTATCGGACCGCCTATCTCGTGGATAGCCTTGTCACGTTAAAGACGAGGTATATCTGATCTCAAGAGGAGCTGGCGGTTGCCCGGGCTGAGTCAGAAAAGGTGGGTGAAGAGTTGCGCCTTGTTCGTGAGGAGTCCGAACGTCGCCTTCGAGACGCCCACGCGGAAAACCAGCAGGCCTTGGCCAAGGCCGCCTATATGACTGAGAACCTCAACGAAGTGAAGACTTTGTTCGAGGGGGCACAGGCCGAGGCCGCGGAAGCCAAGTCCAAGCTCTTGATCGAGGAGAAGGAGGTGGCCGAGCTCCGGGAGATGATGGTTTCAGTGGCCGAGGAGTCTTTCAACAACACCCTGGCTCAGGTCCGATGTGCCAATGTCGGGGTCAATCTACACACTGACGACGCCAATGTTCTGTTCGCTTGTAACAGAGGTCTAACAATGACGTTGGATGATTAATATGGGATCTAACCTCTCCTTCTAGGGACACTTATGGTGGTAAGTACTCCCGGGAAAACGATCACAATACACCAAGAGAAACCACAATTAGGCGTGGGGTGTGTGCACTGTGAGCAAGGAAGGAGTTAGAGTCCAGAAAAGCGTACCTCATTACTGGAACCTTTTACCTATAAATACTGACCTGGGCAAAACTCGATATCCATTGCGGTTCTGGAACAGACTTAATCCACATTTATTGCACAATCATTACCCTTTATTGCCCTTTATTCCTCTTGATTTCGTTGCATGATTTCCGGCTACTCATGAAATGTGCCTGGAAAGCCAAATCCGACCAACCTTATTGGGCCTCTTGGATTTGGCCCATTTTAAGTGACCATAACAATAGTCAACGCAAGGTGCAACTGTCATCAGAGATATAAGTCATGGTACAGACAAAGTAAAAGAATTGTAATGGCTTAATTAACTAAACTGAGAAAGAAGAGAAAAGGGGAGGTGCTCATAGTCATGGTTACGTCTAAAATCAAAATAAACGAGAAAAAGCAGGATATAAACTAATTTTCAAAAGAGAGATGCTAGTAAGAATGTCTCTCTAACTCTCTTTCTCTATTAGTAAAATTTACTGAAAAATACAAATTCTAGTGGTTCTTACTATTTTAGACAAAAAAAAACTATTCAAAATAAGGAATTCTTCGGACTAAATGTTGTCATAGTGTAACTTAATTCAATTTTGAAAAAATAAATATCTAATTCATTAATCACTATCTAAATCAATTTTTCTATATATAAACTATTTAAATTATATTGTTCATTCTACTAAGAAGAGAAATAAAAAAAGTAATAAAATGAATGTTCTAACAATATTTTTTTTCTAAAATTCTTTTTATGATTGATTAAAATTTATTAAAAATCATAAATTTTGATGAGTCTCACTTCTAAATCGATCAGAAGAGAAAATCATTAAAGTAATTTTTAATAAAATTCAGTTAATAATAAAAAAAAGTGTTAGAAAGAAAAAAAAATGTAGTGAAAATAATATTGCTATTAAAGCAACTGCCTTCGTAGTCGAGTACGGAAGGGTTGCTTCCTTGGGACAGTTGCTAGTTGAAACAACATAGCTTTACATTATTAAATTAATAAAAAAGAACACATACAATTATTTTAATGTTTGTCATTAATAAAAACATTACTTTGAGATTAAAATATTATTGGTGAGACCCATTAGAAGCAACTAAAGAGAGTTGTTTTATTGTAAAAATGTATTTGTTTAAAATTGTTTGTATTGAAAATAAATAAAAATAAATGATGTGTACAAATAAATTTCAGTAATTACTATAAGTTGTTGAAATATGGATGTTCTAAGAGTAACTTTAGTGGTTGATCTTGGAAACAGATTTTTAGTTGAAGATATCTTATTTCCCATATTCACCATCACTAAAGGAGAAATGAAGATCTCCACATAAAGATTTAGTTCTTTCCCAAAAATCCTAAAGATATGCATGAAGTTAAAAATAATAATTTTTTATGTGACATGATAAAAAAAATGAAATTAAAAATTAAAATTAATTACATACTTTATTAATATTCATATATTTTTCCATGCTTTATTAATTAAAATTAATTATTTAATTAATTAAATTAAATTTTAAATATTTAAAAGTGTGGTCCATGTGAGACCCATAAAATTATCTAAGATCTTAATTTGGGATCTATCATTAAAAGGAAAAAATGTCACAAATTTTAAGAGATATTCAATACTACTTGGCACCATGAGATCCATCAAAAAATAGTTTAAAATCTATCACTAAAGGTGTTTTAACATTTCTTAAGTAATTATAAAAGCACTATCTTAAAAGAAAAAGGTTAAAAGTAAATTATGATAAATATTTTAAAAAAAAAGAATAAAATATAATAAACTAAAATTAAACTGCTAATTCGGATAACATCTCACAAAAGGCTACAAACAATTAAAATAAATTTGTTTATTAAACACTGATGATATGATGAAATAAGTTTATCAACTAATAGAAAAAATTAGTAACTAACTTCAAATACTTAGAATGTATTTTCGATATCAGACAAACTAACTTAAAGTCATTAAAAAATGTTATAAAGTTTATAAACCCAGGCTCTACAATTCCTAGTCGAGGACCAAAAAAGAAAAATCAATTTATGGAAATTTCCCAACGATGACGCACAGCAAAACAACGGTGGCAGCCCTTCTAGAATTGAGATATATAAGACATCCCTCTAAAGCAGACTATATGTTAAAACATGTCTGTGTCGAAAAACCAAAATCAAATTAGTATGAACAAGCCAATGGAAGAATGAACTTGTGTGGAACTAAAATCCAGCAAATGGCCAAAAGCTGCCTAGGAAGAAACATTAGAAATCCTCATTTCCCTCACTACTACTTTTGGCACCTAGAGGCAATTTTTCTTCGGGTTTCTCCATGGAAACTAACACTATTTTTCTCTCTTGATTGCATTCACAAACTAGACAAATTTAGGTTACATCATAAAGAGTTTTTGTTGGTAACACATCATAAAGAAATTGTATTCACATCAAATAAAATTGTACACTTTTTATGCAACATATAAAGAAAGAAAAAAGACAAATACAAAGTGTTTGATAAGAAAAAAGATGTAATAGAAAAAAAATACTCAGGGAAAATACAATTAAAAAATGTTATAAATATAATACAATTCTATATACGTTCGAGTACACTTACAAGCTCACTTTGTTTTACACTTTTAAAATATGTGAATATTACATTGTCATCTCCTCTTATGTTAAAATTTAAAGTTCTTTGATAAAGTAGAGTGTATGACACTTTACTCTATTAGTCAATTTTTCATTAAAATTTTGTTATTTCATTAAAAAAATATTACCAAATTATCCTTTATATTACAATCTCCTCAGAGATGCAACTGTTACGTTGCCATCCCTTCTTTTGTTAAAAATTTAAAACAGTAAATCAGATTCCATGCCTAAACTTCAGCATATCGAGTTGAGTTACAACTCAGAGTTTTTAACAAAATTAAAAACATCATTATTATTGTTTTTATTTAGAGTTGCTCTAATTGGAATGAATTACGACATGATAGAATAATAATAATAATAAGAGTTGAAGAATATAGACTTAAGAGTAACATACATTTTTTCTTTTTGCTTTCACAAGGAGTATTTTCCAATGAGCATACAGATCCTAATTTCCTCTGGAATATGGAAGACAAAAGTTAGACTCTTCCAATTAAGTTTGCTCCATTCACAAGAGTTGAGAATCAAACCCTCAACTTCTTGCTTAAAAGACGAGTGCCCTTACCACTCACGTCAACCTAAGTTGGCCTTGGAGAGTGTTATACTAATATTATTGTTTACCTATCCTCTTTTGGTCTCTACATCTATATGCAAGCTTACAAATAGGTCTTTAGGAGGTACCTTAAAAATAACATTTATAAAGGAGATATTATCGAAAACATGAATTGTGTAAGGCTTGTAAATTTTGAGTTCGGGATTTTATTTGGTCCATTAACTTTTTTTCCTTCTTTAAGTAATTGAAGTTAAGTCGGCTCGTTGAATTTAACAAATTGGGCTATCCTTTGGCGATTGCTTCTAGCACCTCCAATGTTGTTTCCTGGATTTTTTAAGCTTCCAAAACACCAATTCCAAAATGTTAAATTACATACATTCCAGTATAATATTTCCTTCTGAAAACTATTTTGGTATGTAATTTTATATTCTGAAATAGGTGTAAGAAACCACTAGGTAGGTGCAGGAAGTAACTGTCGTAACCTTTTAGGAAACTATGTTAGACCCAACTTTTATTTGTGTTAAGACACTACACTTCCGTTTTTTTAACATCTTTCTTTGCGTTTTTTTGTGTCAATTTTTCAAAAATTATTCTCGTACTTGAGGTTTAATTTAAATTTAAAAAAAAATAAAAAAATTCAAAAGTGTGTAAAAACATTTCTGGAAATTACACATTTCCAGAGATTAATTTCCAAAAATATTCTTATATACTTCTGAAAATTAAATTTTAGAACTGTTAAAATTTTATTACTTACAGAAAGTAAATTCCGAATCACTTCCCCTCTTTCCTCTTTCATTTTCGAAACCTCACTCAATAAATGGCTTCAAGATCTTTATTTACAAGCTATACTTATTATTGTGAAGGCAACGATGCTTACGGAGGCTGTCCTTAGATGGTTCGCTTCCCATCGGATTCCAAAAGTTGATTCTCGGAATTGACTTTTCTAAAACATTGAGAATTTTACTACCGATTGGATGTGTGAAGTTGCTTTCATAATTTATAGTGATAGTTCCTTTGTGTGCCATGTGATCCTGTGATGGCAAAACATAGATGGAGTTAGATATTTTTAATCAAAATTAGAGTTTTTTTTTACCATTGTTGTGAAATTTTGAACTTTTTAATGATTATTTTTGTTAAATCTAACTATCATTTTTAATAATTATTTTTTTCTTTTCAATCACATTTTTAATCTTACTTAAAAGATTTTCAAGTCAATCAATAATATTACATTGGTAATCAAAATATTATAGTCTTTGTCCCATTATACTTGTAGGAAAAAATATTTTAAAATAATTATCCTTTTAGTTTTTTTAATGTAACATTAAATATTTATTTTTATTTATATCTCTTATGATATTAATGATATGATAAAAAATAATGAAAAAATTATTTTTGTAAAATTGTTATTTTTTTCATCTATTTATTAATTTTTCTTCATATATGTAAATCAATTTAGAATGACAATTATAATATGATGAAGGGAGTAATATGTATTTTGTGTCATTTACAGGATGAATATATCTAAATTAAATTTCAATAGTTAAAAATAATATTATTTATATATTAAAATTATTTATTGATCATATATTTTAACTATATAATATAACAATAAACTTATTTTTAATATAAGATACTAAATACTAATTGAAATAAAATTTTAAAAAAATTGCTTAGGTAGAAGAGGATGGTGTTCTTTCATTGAATGGGGGTGATGGTAACATGGATGATGCATGCAGCAGCGGCATTGTTAGCGGGGCCCACAGGGTGTATGGTTTGTAAGATAAGCCATGTGTACGAACCTGATTCAGTCCTACTTCATATCACACTCCTAAATCTTGGAACAGAGAGGTACTACATAAGTGGTCCATGAATCCTGGGAGCGACACGTGTCGGTCGTGGGTGCTGAGGTCGCTGTCGGGTTGGGTAGTGGCCAGCCCAAGTTCAGGAACGCCAACGTCGAGTCTGGCCAGTTGTGGGCCTCAGTCACTGCCACTAACGCAGCCTCTGATACGTCGTTTTGGGTTTTTGGGTCCCCTGACACTCACCCATTCTTGTACCATAAACAAAACACCCTGTTTTACTATTAATATAATAATATTTTATTTACAACGAAAACGATGCCTTTTGGCTTCCTCAGCAGCTGCTGCTCAGTGTTTTTTGATTCAAGAGATGATTAGCATGCATGGAAACTGGAAAAGCAACTTGTCACTTCAAAGCATCAAAAGTTTTCCCAAAGCGGTGAAAGAAAGTAAAGTAAATAAATACATACCTGCCACCAACTTCCCCAAAAGCCCTCCTGCCTCTCCTGGCCCTCTAACTCTAACATTTTGCCTTTCCACGTTGCTTGCTATTCTCGCGCCATCACTTTTCCTCACCTATTTGTTTTTATCGCTAAATCATCATTTTCATCACTCAATAGGTTAAAAAGTAATAATTTGATATTTTGAAGAAAAAAAAAATTTAATTTCTGAATATATAAGAGTGTGATAATTTTATAGTTAAATTTGTAAAATTATTTTAGAGTAAATTAAACTTGTATCTCTTGTATTTTTTCTTAAATTGCACTCAATATCAATTTTTTTATACATTATTTTTATTCACTTTTTTTATCATCGTTAATTAATGTCAATTAAAATATATAAAAAGATGAAATTGCTTGTTATGGTATATTACATTCACATTTCCTGCGTTTTTTTTTCCAAATTACACTCGATACCCTACTCTTTTTATACATTACTTTTACCTGAAGGCGCCAATCTCCAAGGAATCAGACGCAACAGTGATGGTGGCCGACACTACAGCAGAGGACGAGGAGGTGGTAGAGGTGGATATAGCCGTAGCAACGACAACTACGATGGTGATGGTGGCAAGGATGGATGAGGTGATGGTGGTTGCTCCAATGTGAGTGAGTGTGCTCAGATACTGTGTTGGTAGGTGAGGACAACGATGAGGAGGAACAATGATGCTGCCGTGGAAGAGAGAGGTGGAAGAGAAGGAGGTGGTGTTGGTAAGTGAAGATGAGTTGTTGAAAAAGATGAGAGTTTGTAAAATCCAAAATGTGATTTTGAAAAAGATGATAATATTTTTTATTAAATTATTAAACAGTATTTAGAAGGGAATGGGTCGATGTATAATTTACTCATAATTTTATTATTATATTATAATATTTAATTATCAATTTGATATTAATTTATATTTTTAAAGATTAATTTGATATTAAATAAAATTAAGAAAATAATTTATCATTAAATTATACGAAAATATATAATTATTGTATATTTTGTACATTAAGAGATAAAATCAGAATTTTATTTTTCAAAAGACTAAATTATCACTTATTTATATATTTAGATGCCAAAATAATCCGATAAAAAGTACCTATAACGACTTGTTTTCTTTTTATGGGCACACACAAAAATATATCATCATTTTTTGCTTTTATACAGGTTGATATATTTATTTTATAATTTTTACTTTTTTACGCTTCTATTGTCTCAGAATCGGTCCCATTGAATCAATAGACAATTTTTTTATTTATTATTCTTTTAGCCTCTTCACACCTTAGTGCTCAAGGCCAGGGCCATGTACCTCTTGACTGACCATGGGCTAACCTCATGTGGTAGCTCATCATGTTGGATTCTGACCGACCCGACCCACAACAAGGAAAGCATGTCTTACTGTCCTAGTCTATCATCGCCAAAGTTTATCGGGTACAATCTAATCATATCTTGTCACCAAATAATACAAATAAAACCTAATCATATATTTTCTCTAGGAATCAGGAGGATGTGATCTAATCATATACCACCTTGACAACTAGTATATAACTCAGGCTAGACCTAACGGTTTTGACAAATTACACATTTTTATGTTTTAGATAAGTTTTAACCCTAACCACGGAAGCCCATCCTGAACACTTTTCTTATCAATATATTGATTAATTTTATTGGTGTTAATGTTTCAAACTGTACAAATTAGTAGTTCTGAAATTTGATGCTGAAAATCATATGTCTTGGCGTTGGAAGGAAAAGAGTGTTCATGTATAGAAATACATATTAACGCTCAAATTCATGGTTATTTCAGTAGATAGTTTGGGAATGAAAATATATTGTACCTCTTGAATTTGAGCTGATTTGATGGGCCAGTTAGTCACCAAGTGTCAAGTTTGATTTATTGGAACGTGTTTAGCTTAAAGTTTAAAATCATAAATAAAATAAAAAAAAAAGAATTTAGTATAATGTGATTTATGTTTGAATTATTAATTTTTAAAAGTATGTTGGTAAAATAAAATTTATTTAAACAATACTAATCAAAAGTACCTTTTACTTTATATTTCTCTTGTAAAATACATATTAAAAGTACTTTTACTTTAAAAGCAACCTTAATATTGCTTTGAGTTAATTAAACTATGTTTACTATCAAACTTAGGTAAGAAAAGTACTTTGAGAGATAACCAAACATAATAGCAAGCTATATATAGAGAGATAAAAAGAAAGTATTGACTTCTATGCACAAGAGAGAAAGATACATCATACAACTTGAATAGATAAGACATCGTCAATCTTGAGATTTATCTTGTTGAGGATTTTTCCTTGTTTGGAACACATATCTTAGAAAAAATTTCCTTTACTATTTATATGCGTCGAGTATTTGGAATAGTGAAGACAATTCAGTCTAACTAGTCATTGAAATCTACTTAATATGTTGTGAATCATGCACAATCGATCACAACTACAATGGAATGTGATAGGATTACAGGAGAGAGTTTATGATATAACAACAAAAGTGAATTTATTTGTCAAAGTCCATTTCAATTATAACTTCGTCTTTTGTGACGATTAAAACCTAGATGGGAACACGGGGTTTGAAATCTAGGGTTACTGTGATATATGTAGCTTTTATTATGATATATGTGAGAATGTATTGCAGCCCTTTGCAGGTTTAGGACTTTAGGAGTCTCAACTCTGTGAGATCATATATCATTTTGAGGATTTTTTCTCAATTCAATAACTCTTTAAAGGGATCAGCATTAACTTTATCCAATTAAATTGATTTTAATTACTTATTGTATCATTTATTATATTCATCAATTCTCTTTCATCTTAAAATGTACAAAGAAAATCTCTTTCTTTTTTTTTTATAACAAAAATACCCTTCTGATCCCCTCTTTTTCATTTTCTCAAACTTTAACAGGAAAAGGAAATACATCAACACACTGTTCATTCTTTTTGGAAACGACAATTTGTTTGGCAAACAGATTACCGTGTTGACACAGTGTGAGTTAAAAAAATAAATAAAGAAACAAGAGTGAATGCATTATTTTATAGGTGTAATTAAATAGTAATGTCATGTAGCTGCCTCCCACATCATTGATCAATTTATATTTATCTATCCATCCATCCTTTGTCTTTTATTATTACAGGAAAAATCTCCAATGAGCACTCTCACACACTCACCACAAATGCCTCCACGTTATCACCAATCCCACCGTTGGATCTCGATCCCTTCGTCAACCTTTCCTTAAAAAGTGCTTTTCCAAACTTCTTCTTGCTTCCTCCCTTCTCTCTCTCACCCTTTCTCCCCACTCCCCACTCAGCTAGCTCCCGCAACAACCACTCCTCTTCTTTTTCTCACTCAAATCCACGCTTCCCTTACACCGCGTTTGGATCTCCGTTAAACAAAACCATTAAAATGTAGCCAGAGAAAAACAAAACAGAAAAAAACTTCAGTTAATTATTAAATTTTATTATGGCTTTCCACGACCATCTCCAGCAAGAGATTGCGTTCCAGCGTTTCACGGAGGAGCAAGAGTTGAGCGAGAATAGAGACATGCAGCAGAGGCTCCCACCTCCGACATGGCTCAACAACGTTAATGTCAACGCGCGTCAACAGAATTTCCTAGACAGCGAGAAGAGCGTGGATCGGAACCGAAGCGAGAGCAATTCCGAATCCGAGGATTTGAGGGAATACAAAGCGGACATTCTAGGACACCCTCTCTACGATCAACTGTTATCGGCGCACGTGTCGTGCCTCAGGATCGCTACGCCCGTGGACCAGCTTCCTAGGATCGACGCCCAGCTTCAGCAGTCGCAGCGCGTGGTTGAAAAGTACTCTGCACTTGCACACAACGGGGTCGTCGATGAGAAGGAGCTTGATCAGTTCATGGTTTGCTTCTTTGTTTTTCTTTCTCTCATTCATAAATTAAACAAACCCTCGATCTCTTTTCTTGTACTTCAATTCCTTCTGTTTTCTTGTCCCTCTACTTTAATCCACTTCCTAGGACTAGTACTACTACTCCTCCTCCCTAGAATCTTAATTCAATTCAATTCACTCCACCTGTCTTTGATTTCCTTCTTTTTTTGCCTCAGTTTGTTGCTAAGATCTTTTACGAAGCAATTATTAACGAGTCTCACCACAAGGAGGCTCGCAAATGTTAACCAGGGTTCTTGAAATATTAATTAACAAATTAGGATGATTTTTTTAAGTAGGATATGCAAAATTGAGATATTTAGAACTTTTTTTATATATTTTTCTATGATTTTTACAATTTTTTTTATTTTCTTAACCAATATTCTAATGATATTAATTAGCAAGATCATCCTAGTCTCAATTAATCTTTAAATGACATGTATTTAATTTTATTATTTTACGGGAAAAAATTAAAAAATTCAATTAAATAAAGATTAGTTGAAATTATGATTGTTCTAGAGGACCTAATGATTGTGAAAAAAATCTGGTTTTGGGAATCATTTTGGTTGTTTTGTCGATCCTTGATTCATTAACCAATATTTTTTTGGGTCATGCTGCTTGTTAAATCATAAAATCATGTCAAAATGAATTTATTGTTTGAAGATTTTGTGGACTAGATAGCACATATACAGAATTTAGAAAATGAAGAATAATAATGATATAATGGGAGTGCTGGTTTTGCAACTTTATTTTTGGATGGACGGTAGTACGAGGCATTTGGTGAATCTGATTTGTCATGGAGTTGCTCCGCTTGAGGGCTCTCATGCTGCTGCTTCCTACAATAACCTTTAGGAGTGCTTTATGGAATCTTTTCTGTTAATGCTGTCATGATCTTCCCCACTTGTTTGCTTCTCTTTTATCTTTCTCCTTTTGGCTGAAACTTTGATGGTTCAGTTCTTGCTATTCTTATGGAATATGTTCTGAGCCAAAGTTGAAGCTCTCATCAAGTTTTCTCAACTTTTACTTCCTCATTAATGTACGTTTCTGGCTCCCCAAAGTACAATAATGGGAGGATACGGAGCTTGGTGATTCTGTACGTATTAACTAGTCATAGTATTTGTCCTGTAGTGTATGGTAGAATCTAAATTAAATGCATGAATCAACTACTACTATAATTAAGTTAACATTTGATTCTGACTTAATATCCAATTTACATATAATGATTGGAGTACTGAATCACTATAACATTTTGTTATCTTTGTAGGGACATTTATTTAAGTTTGGAATCCTGGGGTTTATAGATCTACACTTGTATTTACATAGTCCTTCTCAGTTATTGTAGTTTTGATGGGTTTTGTTTCTCCTTCTTAATTAATGTGCTTAAATGTTAATGTGAAGAGCTTTTTTTTATGAGTTTTGTTATTTTGTTTGTTACAGACCCATTATGTTCTGTTGCTCTGTGCCTTTAAAGAACAACTGCAGCAGCATGTCCGTGTTCATGCCATGGAGGCAGTGATGGCTTGTTGGGATCTGGAGCAGTCTCTGCAAAGCTTGACAGGTAAATTTTCAGCGTTATAGAAGTCTTTTTTCCCTCCCTAGATACCGTGTCTTTTGTACTCATTATTTGGTCTGCAAACAAAACAAGGAGAGAGAAAAATAATTGATGGAAAAGAAAAAGGAAATAAAAAAGAATGAAATGGAGACCGCACACTTCACCGTTCCTCATCTAAAACTTCTGCTTCACTGGTTCTTTCAATGGAATAGAAAAATGGTAAACGATACATGGATGTATTAGAGCAGAAGGAGGAAAAAGATAGTAAGACTAAGATAAAGGAAGAAAAGAAATAATTTGATAGGTGATTTTTTTTCCTAAGTGATTTAATCGTAAAGAAAGAGAGAAATAATTAAGAAAATGAGGTGAAAATGATATGGGAGAAAAATAAATAATATTTACAAGAGTGCACACTTCAACTTATTTAAAACAATTATTTATTTTTGTTAATTTTTTAAATAATGTTATTATTTTTTCAAAATAAATATTAAATGTAAGTTTAATCATACTTAATAAAAGTAAAATATATTTTATTCCAATTGAACTTGGTGTGAAAGAGAAATGACGAAAAAAACAAGGAGATATATTTTACTGTCAATATTTTTTAAATATCATCTTTTATTTTTACCAAAATATTTTTTAGTATTTGGTTCAAGTAAAATATTTTTTTTAACTATAACTAAGAGTAATTATTGTTTAAGAATTTTAAAACGATCTTTAATACAAATAAATATTAAGTAAAACAACACAATATATATACCCACAAAGTTAATTATCCTTAGAAAACTTTATAGAATTATTAATAATTTTAAAATATCTTATTAAATTCATTTACATAAAAATTATAACTTAACTAATGTTGGAACAAATAAAGATTATAAACAGTGAAAAATTAGTCTAATAAGCAACTATAAAATTAAAAAAAAATTAATATCATTTTTTCCGTGAAATTCATTTGTCACATAATTTTTCTTGTGTTTATAATCCTATTTGATTTAAACATGAGTTGAATTTTATGATTTTCATATTTAATGAAACAAGCTTTACATATTGAATAAGTCAAAAAAATTTAAATTTATGATTCAAAATAAATAAAAAAATTATTATTTTAAAAGGATCAAATTAATTCAAGTTTAAAAGATAAAATATCAAATTAAATCTTAAATATAAGATAAAGGATCACAAGTATAATTTAGTTTTTTTTAAGAAATAGATATAAGATATTATCACATTAGAGAAAAACATTAGTATTTTATTAAATAATAACCTATCATTATAGGAGTTATGAATTATATTTAATAAAAAAAAATTCTCTCTTTAATACGGTTACATATCATATTACTTAGTATTAAAAAATAATATCCATGTCCGACTCTCATTTCTCATTTATTCACAAGCATTCTAAATATAAGTGTATGGAGTAAAAAAGAAATCTAAACATAAGTGCCCCTCTATTAAGAGTAATACATGTAGTAGTAGTAAGTAGTTAGTACTGGAAATTATACTATTTTATCGTAGAATAGAAAAGTGAAGAAAGAGGACTGAGGAGACGAGAAAAGAAACCTAGGTTAAGGCTGCCTTTACTCAAATCCCAATGTGCAGGGGCCTGACGAGTAAACTAAAGGGCAAACAAATGGAGAAAAATGAATCCAGAGAAAAATAACAAAACATAATCAAGAAAGAAATAGCATATGTTAATCTTTGGCAAAAAGAAAAACTAAAGGAATCTTCAACCAATTCTGTGCTTCAAAATAATTACCGGGATAAGAGCAATAGTTTGCTTCCAATATTCAGCGACTTATTAAACCAAAACTATGCAACTAATAATTTGACGAATTAAAATGTTCTCATTCCTCCCACTCATGAAAGTGGGACTGTGGATGATATTTTTTCTTCTTTCATAAATTTTCGTCATTGAAATTCATTTGTAATTTTGTTAATATCATTGTTTAAAACTGTTTTTACATAGCTAAAAGTAAGAAGAAGAATAATAAAAATATTAAAATATAATAAACACTTTTAAAATTAAAATTTTAATTTAGTTATTCAATTTTAAAAAATATGTTGGCAAAATTGAATAATATTGTATTTATTATATTAAACATGAGAAAAAAAATAATTTTTCTCTGACTTTCCCGTAATCTTGAATTAAAGTATTCTTCCTCCAAATCCCAAACATCACCTTAAAGGTTAATTGATTACAAAAATTTAATCTTTGATTTTTCATTCAATATTTAGAAGTTGAGTTAATCAAATGAAAAGAAGAGACTAAAATAGTTCCGGCCTATTGCTAGTGTTGAAAATTGAAACAACATAAAATGGTACTGAAGAGATTTACAAATACTGCATGCAATGGTAAGTTTTCCTTAATCTTTCGTTGATGCATTGTATTGTCATTTAAAAACATTATCCTCAAAATTGCTTTATTTGTCCAATGTTTTTTTATTTGAAGAGATTGGTTTTATTTTTAGTATGTATTCTCAAGACGTAATCATTTTACTGATTTTCTCTCCTCCAGTATATATGCACTAGGTAGAGGCACATAGTGAAAGATAAAAGGAGGAAAAAAAAGTAGTAAATATTAAATGATTGTATGTAAAAGAAAGAGGGATAACATCATAAAAAGATAATGAGATTAAAAAAAAATAGAGACTAAATATTGTACAAGCATATGAATATATATTATTGTTGAATTCATTTTTCCTTCACGTTCCCATCTCTAACTTAACATCCAAACCCTTGATTGGAAACTGATAACCAGTTACCAACTTTTAGAAACAATATATACAATTAACAATTTTTTATATAACCGGAGGTTGAATATGGAGCCTATTAATAGCCCCACAGTTTCTTCGCATGAATACAATAGCATGTCCTCTTCCTATATATTTCTCTGCTTCTCAAATAAATAAAATTTCATCGGTGGAAATAACTAATAAATAAAAGTGAAAAAGAAAAGAGAATATTTTTAACCACATTAATTCTTAATAATTAAAAGAACAAGGAAAGAGACAAGACACAGCCGGCCGGGGACATGTGACTTCAATCCTTCTTCATAAGGTCCTTTCAATGTAATGGAAGGAGAGATTTTCACAAATGGTGCATCCAAGTTATTCATTAAATAATCCACACATTGGTAATTACTAATTAGTAGCTTACAGTTAACTAACTTTTGTAAATTCTGGAAGGAAGTACTCCATCCGTTTCAAAAGAGCTGGGAAAAGTTAATAAGCATCCCCTAAAAGTATTCTTCACTAAGTAGAAAAAAAAAAGCAATAATAGAGTGAGATGAGCTTAGATTCTCATGTTAAAAGTATTTAACAATTTTTAAATTCATGTGTAAAACCTTAAAGACAATTCTTTTGAAACATGGAAGTATTTCACCTTCAATCATGAGTCTGCGCGCGTTCCTAGCCATTGCACCCTTCTCTTGGCAGATTGGTGTTTGCTCTGGTTCAGTTATGGTAACTGCGACAGTGTACTGAATTAGTATCATCTTTACCGTTTATCTATATTCTTATATATAATCTTTTGATCAGTTTTCAAATTAACATGATGAGTGTTGCATGTCTCATGCATGCTCCACTTACGAAAGTACGTAGTTTGCTTTGTCGAACCCTCTTGGATGTTGCATCTATTAATTACAAGTGTTCTGAAACTATAAATATAAATATGATGCATGCAAGAACATTTGTTCTATTAATTGTTCTTTAGCAATTATAGACAAATAAATGGGGGTGATTATATATATATGATGCATAATAATTAGAAGAAGAATGAAAGCATTCATGCACACGATGATGCATGTGCTATGTGCAGGTGTATCTCCTGGTGAAGGAACGGGTGCAACAATGTCAGACGATGAAGATGACCAGGCCGAGAGCAATGCCAACTTATACGAAGGAAGCCTTGATGGGGGTGAAACTCTTGGATTTGGTCCTCTTGTCCCCACTGAAAGTGAGAGATCTTTGATGGAGAGAGTGAGGCATGAGTTGAAGCATGAACTAAAACAGGTAACAAATCAAAGTTTCCCAACCTACACATATTGTTAGGACTTGCGACTTAGGAGTAATTAATCAAGGCTATGTTTGGCTTTAACTTTTTCAAAAGCAGGAAAGAGAGAAAGAGATCAGAAGAGAAACATTTTTTTTTTCAAAAGCTCATTCACTTAGATATTTTTAGAAAATTACCTTTTTCTTCTTTTATAAAAATGAATCAAGTTGCTTAACTTTTAAAAAACTTTTCAGAAAATGTGTTTGACCCAAATTTTTTTCTTAAAAAGAGAAGTCTAAGAAAGTTAAACACTACTTAAAATAACCAGATCCTTTTTTGGGACCCTTTTTAATTTTACTTAATTATAATAAGTGAAATATAATTCAAAGTAACACCTTTTTTTTCTTCTTCTCATGTGTCACTTTTAATTGAGAGAACAAGGAATGTAGATAAATGTGATTTGGCTTCGCTTCGATTGCTGAGCAGCACAATGGCAGAAGTTGGATCACTTTTACATAGCTTGTTTCTCTTTCAGGGTTATAAGGAGAAGATTGTGGACATAAGAGAAGAAATTCTACGAAAGAGACGAGCAGGGAAACTTCCAGGGGACACCACATCCCTTTTGAAAGCTTGGTGGAAGTCACATTCTAAATGGCCTTACCCCACTGTAAGTTTGGACTTATGAATTAGTAGTATGTTTTACATTTCTTACTTAATTAAAATGTTAAAATTATTCAAAAAATTGACAAAACACTAAAGGATAACAAAAAGTATATAAAATACCTAAAATTCGTAAAATAAAAAGATAAGAATTGAATTTAAAATTTTAAAATTGTAAATTTTTTATCACTTTTTTTTATTTGTTGTTTTATCGTGTTTCTTATTATTATGTTAACCGGCATGTCCTTATTTTTTTTCTTTAAATTAATCTTTTATTAACAATTTTTTAAAAATTATTATTTTTCAAATTATCATTAAATCTTAAAATTATAATATAATAATACAAGTTAATTTCTATTGATTAAAAAATTAACTGTATCAAAACCATCAAAATTAACGTCAGGGTATAAATTCTCATATTATATATACTCATCATATGCTGGCCGCGGCTCTTGATACTTTGGTTAATTTGCACATGCATGTGAACATTGTTAATTTAGGAGGAAGACAAGAATAGATTGGTGCGGGAAACAGGCTTGCAATTAAAGCAGATAAATAATTGGTTCATAAATCAGAGGAAAAGGAACTGGCATACTAATAACCCCTCATCCTCTAGTAACTCCAAAAGCAAGCGCAAGAGGTAGGTTAATTATTTGTCACTTCTGCCTTCCAATAATATACTATATTATTCTTGTGGCTATGTTTGAAAAACCATCTTCAAGCTGCATTTTATGGCTTAATGTTTGAATTCTTGTCATTTATTCAAATAAAATATCAATTAAGGCAATTTAATTTGATATATTGTAATGTAAAGCTTTTATTGTGTATTCTAACATGACGGCTCATTTAATGAGTTTGACTATGTTAACAATATTATTAAATGTTAAACTCATTAAATAAAGCCGTACCACATCATGAAATAAATAAATTTTTAAATATAATTTATTTAACTCAATTTGTGTAGTAGCTTTATATATATTGAGCTTTAAGGAATTATTTTTTTATCCTGCATATATCTTAAAAGTTTTTCTATAAAAATCTATTTTTTTTATTTATTGAGATATCTAATGAAGATTAGAATTCAAGATTTTTATTCAAGATCTTATATTAAATATATTCTATGAAATTAAATTTTTTATTTTTTTTATTTCTCCTTTAAAATTTTTCCTTATTTTTTTGTATTCTTTAAAAAAATTAAATTTAAGTGAGTCAACTTTAACCTACCAATTTGCAATGGATCAAACAAGACTATGTTTCTTTTAAAAGTGAAACAATCCATTTAACACACTTTTTTCTCATACTGTGATGAATTAAGTTGACTTACTTTAACACTTTTATGATGAGAGGAAGTCAATAAGTTGTGAGTGAAGATTCATTTTATGTGGATCAGACTAATTCCATTAATATATAATTTAAAATTAAATTGTTTATGAAATAAATTTTGATGACTTTAAAAAATTCCTAATCTTTTATGACTACATCTGATTGAAATCTTGGGATGGTAGTAGTGCAGGAGAAACCAGTAACCAGAGCTTCATGTGAACGGTCGCATATTTTGAGCAAAAATTATTGTTATTGTTCTTCCTTTTAATGCATATACTCGTGGGATTCATAGATCTTATGGTCCAGCGCGAACGTGATGGATTCTGGATGTAAAGGGAAATTCATTATAAAATCACTGTATTGGTTGAATTACAGAAAAATTAACCCTGGTATTGTTGTATATGAGGCTGCTGCATACCGCTTGATATCTGGTATTGATGCAGGCACAATCTATTCGATTTAATGGGTAGCATGCTGATACGTACATATAATTTTTCTACTTATTTTAAAAAAATGGATCCAATTAGTGTATTTCAATTTTTTTATCAACAAATTTAATTAATAATTTGTTAATTTTTGTTAACAGATTATGGAATCTCTCAAACTCATGACCTTTTTTTTTCTTCTTTCTTAATCATCCAATCAACAAATAACCATACACACCTAACTTGTGGAATAGGACCAAAATTTGATTGAACATTCTTAGAAAAAGACTAAGATCTTTAAGTGAAACTAAATTTCAAACTAAAAATTAGTTTAATAATGATCAAATTTTGTTGGGATACATTGAAATCTTGTTGAGAAGCCAAACATGCATCCTAATTAATGTGATTTATATAAAAAAATGGAGGAATAAATCTTTAACAGTTTGAATTCATATTATTTGAAGAACAACTATCATATCTCAAGTAGTACTACTAGTATCCGCCTGCATGTAGTACAAATTCGTCGATTTTATTTCTTATTTAAACAAAATTATTAAGTTCTTGGAATAATCACCAGCTGTAGTTTTAAGTTTTCTTTCGTGTTTTTTTTGGATCATCATAAAATTAGTGTGAACACTATCTATTAACTTTGCTGATAAACCTTTAACTGTGGAGCATCTCGATAGTTGGGGCCTTACAGTCACATGTATATGGAATAGGCTAAACTCTTGTGAATTTGATGGGAGAATTGGATCATATTACTTTGGTGATACTGCTTTGCCAATACTTGACGAAAAAAGAATGTATTATACAGCAAAAACACGACGACTGTGCTTTACATTGTTTCTTTAGAATTTTTTATCACGAGCCCAATGTAGTAGAAAATTTGTTAAATCTTTTTTGCCAAATCTATGAATATCATTTCACGTGCAAATATATGGAGTGTAATACAACTCAAATAGATTGATTTTTTTTTGGTCCAATATATATAAAGACGACTAAAGCCCTGGAGAACAAGTATGAAATTATGTCTCACTCTTGCACGCTAGAATCCGTCACTACAAGTATAAAACTCACCACCTTACTCTAACCGAATAATTTTTTTTCCAAACTAGTCTTGTATTTTGGCAATCTTGAAGAGATTAAAAAGAGTCTCTACTTTCAGATTCACACACTTGGCAAGAATCATTAACACTATTCTTTTAGCATTAGTCAGAACCTTCTCATGACTGAGCTCCAAAGAAAGCTCCTAATCCTCTTAATTTGGACCAGCTTAACTAACTTCACTTGTGGAATAGATTGGAAATTACATACCACCTCATACAACTCAAATAGATTGATGAAGTATGACCAAAATTGTTATTAGTGAATAAACACATATTTTATTTGCGAGTGTAAGTATATGCAGATATTTTTTAATTTCTTTCTTTGAACCTCAATCTACAGTAGTAATGATACTAATTTATATTGAAATGCTCCTCACAATTATTAATATACTCAGAAAATATCAACAACACGCTATTTGGTATATCCTTTTTAACACATTATATGATATTCACTATTAAATAAATTTTATGAGAGCTTCACACAAAAAATGACTCATCTATTTTATTGGTAAAATTCGTGTTTTTAGTATAACATAAATTAAAGATTTGTTATAGCCTTAGATAGAGGTATGCAAGTTGCACGAGGGGACAACTTCCAATTGCCTTCTTAGAACAAAAGGAATTGCGGATGAAAAGGATTTGGCATAAATAAAGCAAAGGAAAAGTATAAATTATTTTGAAAGCGTCCTCTATGGAACGCGTTTACTTTTGGAAGAATGGAATCACTCCTTGAATTTGTTTCTTGAAAGTGTTACCTTTTTCCTAAAAAAAACCAATGGTTTACGTGTGACTATTGTCTTGTGAAGAATCCACATCCTTTCTTCCATTTCTATCTTAAGAAGAGGATCGTTCAAATTCAAACTAAGCTTTACCCACAAACAATATTTAGTGGGTACCCATCTTCAACTTGCTAGCTTTCTTAGAATATTTCACTATTCAGGAAATTTTGCAAGAGGTAAAGATAAAACGTGGAATTTAATTTATTAAAAAACAATGGTCTTCACTCTTCACACAATGAATGATAATTACAAGATAAGAATTACAGTCATGTAAACAAATTTAGGCAACAATATACATGTTTAAAGGTTCTATCCAACTCGAATTGTCTCCAATGAAAAATACGCGTGCTACATGTATGTATCATGATTCATTCTGGCGACGACCAGGAGCAGCAAACCGAGATGAGAAACTGTGAAGCATGCCTTCATCTTCACTCTGAGCCTCGGAGTTGAAGTTGAGAGCATAGCTGTGTTCATCATACTGGAACCTGTTCCTTTGCTGCTTCACCTTCTTCCCATACCCACTTATTTTTCTAATGAAAGTCTTCCACTTTGGACCAGCAATCACTTCTGAAACCTCCTTTGCCTTCCTTAACTTCTTCACCACCCATGACTCTCCCTCACCCTTTTGATCAAGTAGCCCTTTACCTTCTTCCTCATGGCCTTGCCACCATTTCTTCAGGCCGAAGCAACCAGACCCGCAACCGCTGCTGCCGGGTTCTTCTTCGAAACCTTCTTCTCCTTCCATTTCCATCACCAATGGCCTTCCCTCGTAAGATGCCATGTTTTTTATCGTGTGTATGAGGTTAGTGGCGGCTTTGATGATTGAGAAAAGATTTATAGAACAAGAGGGAGTGATAAAGGAGGAAAAGTCAAAGAAACCGTAGTAGACATATTTTGAACTTTGAATTTAGAAGGTTCCAAGCAAATATCACGCGATTGCTTTAGCATTTTAGACGCTGACACTACTCAACAAAGAGATATATATTGGCAAATATATAAAACAAGCCGCGAAGTGAAGTAATTATGTTATTTTATATTTTAATTTTTGCACCATAAGAATTCAATTTCATGTTGACTTACTTACCCACGCGGTGTCATGCTCAATTATTTGCAACAGTAAATACACCTTTGACCAAAACAAAAAGACACACCTTCCACGCACACTCTACACGCGATATACGATCATAATGAAAAGGTTTTTATTAACCAGTTATTCAACATTGAATAAGAAATTAAGAAAATATATTTATTATATAAATTATAAGAAAATATTAAAAAATTATAAATATTATAACTTTTGGTCTTTTAATAAAAATATTTATATTTTTAATTTTTAATTAATAATATTCGCAGGAAGGGCATTGATTTGCATTTTTCTATTAAAAATTCAATGGATGCACACTATTTAAAGACTATCGATACAACTTTTCACAAATTTAACAAGCAATATCAAAATATTGACAAATTGTTCTCTCTTCTGGTTTCTTTGTCTTTTTTTTTTTCTTTTTGCACACTCAAATGACACGTTTCATGTTGGGGATTGGAAGTAAATAGAAAATATCCAGTAAACTAAAAAAGCTACACTTGTTAACAACCTTGGTAAATATCTATCTCAACCAATTAACCAATCACTCCTTCCCTATAATATGCAATTGGATGCAAAAAACAAATTAAGGAAAAATCATTTGTGGACTTGAGTCTGCAACGGAGAGTGTTGCAGCTGATGGTTTTGTCCTTTTAAGAGAGTTTTGTCCTCTGGGAGAGACCTTGGTCGCTATAGAACGTAATTCATTGGCAATCTCAGTGAAGGTAGGTCTCTCTGATGGCTCTGATGACCAGCACCTCTCCATCAACAATCTCCTTTCTGGATCTCAAGATGACGGAACAGGAGGGCGCAAAGTATTGCTCACAATGCCACCTGAATTACATTTGGGAAACCCCACATGCAACCACTCAATTTAACTTAAAGAGAGATAATTAAATCACAAGCTTGGATCCAACCCGAATGTTACCCATGATAGCACCATAGTGCAAGTCAGCATATGGCTCCTCTCCAGTCAAGAGTTCCCACATCACAATAACAAATGAAAACACATCAACCTAAAATGACAAATATCAAAACAAAAGCCTCTAATTTAAATAGTGACAAAATACCAAGGTAACATAACACATCAACAATTCAGATTAGTTAAGTTAAAGCATAAACCTTCTCTGAAACAAGGCTACTGCTTCCGTTCAGCAGTTCCGGAGCCATCCATGGTAGAGTTCCTCTCAAACCACCAGAAATCAGTGTCTGACATTTTACTTTGGACAGACCCAAGTCGCCGACCTGATATCAGATGCAAAAGTGTAAAAGGTAAAGAAACTACTGAAGGATATATTAATCAATTGCTCCATGCTACAAGTAGAGTTCTGCTGAATAGAAAGCAAGTATTGATGATCAAAAATCATTTAGCAGAAAATTATGATGCTTGATTTTGCAAAAATGGAGCAAATTCTAAATCATTAAGTGATTGGTGTTCAAATCCAATTCAAATTGATGGAACAGCCTATACAGGATGGAAATGTCCATATTATGTTTAATTTAGTTTTTATTACTATTATTAGTTAATTGATTATACTTTTTTATTATTATAATTTTTTTATTTATTGTATCATATATTATGCTATATTTAGTTTATTATATTATTTTTTTTAAATAGTATTTTTTACATTTTTAATACTAGTATTATAATTCTATTATTATAATTATTTAGTTTATTATATTAACAGTTCACATATTTGTCTAACAGGTAAGAAGTTAAAAAGTCACTTACAAAAATATTTGACAGATAGATGGTGGGTGGACTTGAGGCCCAAGGCCCAATAGGTTAGAAAAGAGGAAAAGAACCACCTAAAAGGTTAAACCCTAAGACCCGATCCATCTATACACATTTTGTTTGCTCACGGCGCCACTGTTAAAGTGAAACTCAAGACACTTAAATGGAAGAGAGGGAGATTGGCGGCGGCGGCGGCGGCGGCACAAGTATTTTCGGATTTTCATTCGAAATCCGAGTCGCAGTTGCGAAACCGCTTTACAGACCGCGATAACGCCGTCCCGCACCGCCGCGATTGCGGCCATGACCACCGTTCCTTTAAACTACTCCGCAACAGGTGTACTCGTTGTGGCCAAGGGCTGCTCCGCTCCACACCGGCGCGATAGCGGGTGCGACGGCCGCTATTGACTACATAGTTCTAAAATATGACAACACCATATATTTGAGTACTTTTTATGGGTCAAATTCCTTAAATCAGATTAAAGCAGCAAACTGATCAGTCAATCTCATCGCGACCCATCAAGGTAACCCACTTTAGCATATTCC
This sequence comes from Glycine latifolia, assembly GCA_013407115.1. Lineage (NCBI taxonomy): Eukaryota > Viridiplantae > Streptophyta > Magnoliopsida > Fabales > Fabaceae > Glycine > Glycine latifolia. The sequence goes on from CM023947.1 coordinate 7,516,177, forward strand.
AAAGACTTCAATAATCTGCTCAGTTACACCAGAGCAGAAGTACGTCACATAAAGGACAGGTCATAAATTAATAAGAACTGAACGTCCTGAACATATACGAAAGAAAATGTGCAAACTAACATATCTCCTTATATACAAAATATTGGAATGCATGTCTAACTTCCATATTGGGCGGTGTGGATCTCGGAGATTCACAAGCAAGTTGTCACTTTTCAAGTCAAAGTGTACAATGTTTTTTCCATGCAGGTACTCCATGCCGAAGGCCATGTCCATTGCAATCAAAAGACGCTTGTGCTTGTCAAGATTCCTTATATGATCACATTGCATTTATCAATATGGAATCATATTAAATCAAGGCAATGCAAATGAACTAAGAGACAAACATGAACATATAAAAGAAACATGTCCATTAACCATATACATGCAGAAATTACCTCTCCCTCTTCTGCAAGGCATTTCTTAAAAAACCATTAACCATATACTCGGTTACTGTTGCAACAGAACCTCCTGGGCCATCAAGCACAACACCATAGAAAGCTACCACGTTTGGAACTTTGGATGGTGCAAGTCAGCAAGTTTGATTGCCTCATTCCAGAAGTCACTTCTCTGTTTGATGCATAAATCGAGAATTGTTGTAAGTTCGTTCTTTGGTCATTGAAGAGAAATGGAGAAAATGGAAATCAGAACCATTAATGAGATACAGACCATGCGTTCTTGCTCTGAAGGCTTTCCAGCAAAACACCTATCAGTAATCCGCTTGATTGCAACATCAGTTCCCCTCCATTTTCCATGATATACCATCCCAAAGCTACCAGAATCCAGTTCTGTCAGTTCTTCAAGATCACAATTCTTTATAACCTAGTAAAGTTCCAACAACAAGTTGTTAGCTCTGCAGCACCGACAGCATAAAAGCATAGAAGAGGAAACATGCAAACGACATTCAACCTGAAGTTTTCCATCACCCAATGCTGGAAAGCCAAAATTTGCCTTTTCCAGATGCTTGCTCTTAGCATCCTAAAAGGAGAAAAATAATACTTAAATAATTATAATAAAACAGCATTGGAGAGGATAGTGACATACATAATAGTCAGAAGATAATACAAATACTGGGGAATATGTAAACAAAATCACCTGAGTTTTATGCCCATACTTTACATTTATTAGATTGTTTTGAACACTGTCATCCTCAATGTTTTCGCAACAGGAAACATCTCCGGAATGCAAGTCAGAATTTGAAGGAGTCCTTGAGTGCAAAACAGAAGCTGCTACATTTTCCGCAACAGCTTGAAGTTGTTGGTCTTCTGTTGAACCTTCAATAAAGTAGCCAAAACAAGATGGGTATATGCTATGAGCTACATCACTATCTATCAGCAACAAAGTTACACATTTTAGGACTTAAAACAATTTACGGACCTTTGGCAGACCGAACATGTTCTAAAGTTAAATTTTGCTTGAATGACTGGTAGAGGCTATCATCCAACTGTGCTTCTAAACTTTGTTCCCCAAAGTTGTCCGAATTCCCACCAAAGGAATCGTTACAAGAATAGGTTTCTTTATTAAAAGCAGCTTTGCTAGGTATAGCAGGTGGAAAGAAGGTACCATGCTGTATATCCAGGGATCCTGATTTCTGAAAAGTGAGTTCCTAGTATCCTGCACATCTCCAAACCTAACAGACGAGGATGGTGAAGATGGTGATGCATCAGCATCACCCTTATGGGGGTTTCCAATATTCGATTGAGGATTTGAGTCAGGAATGCCCCAAAAAGGGGATTGTGCTGCCTCATTGCACTCCCCTGACCTGGAATTGTGCCTGTATGAAATTTCCATAGAAGAACAAGGCAGCACACCTGTCATCTTATTTTGATTCACATCAACTCTCAGTTTTGACCAGCCAAAGTTGTTATCCAGAATCACCTCTTCCTCTACAGAGTGGTGAGTGTTGTAATCTAAGTTATCATTCTCACCGGGTTTATCAACTGGCAGAAAAAAGTAATCATTACTTACATAAACTTCAGAATTGGGTATCTTTAAGGTGTCCATCCTTGCATCGATAGGTTTTAGATGGTCTTGTCTAATCCAGTTATCTATAGTATCTGATTTAGAAACAACCCCGGTAAGCTCATTAGTATATTCCTTTGAAGATCCTTGAAGCATACACTCCGAAGTTTGTATAGTTGTTCCTTCACCTAAAGGTATATGATTAAGCGCATCCTCTTTAACCCAGTTTTCAACTGATACAATGTGGTGGTTGCCAACATCATCTAGATAAGACAATGGTGTTGTTCCCATGGGCTCGTCATTTGGATATTGTTTTCTGCCTTTCATTCCAATCTTTTCCTGGAAAAATGAGTTCCTGGGATGCTCCAATTCTTCTGGCTTTTGTATAACAATCCTCGCACCTTCAGGGCTGTGGCTCAATATTATGAGGAAACCCATTGGTCTCAGCATGATGTACTCCATCAGGAGGTTCCAATTCCCCAACGACCCTGTGTCTAGTCCCAGCCCCCTGTTCAGCAATGCCTTCCTTCAAGGGCGCAGTCGCCATTGGCATAATCCTATTTGTTGCTTGAGCTTTTATGTTGTCCTCTATTAGGAAACTATGGTGACTTGGGGTTGAATCAGGAGTAGGACCTGCACCACTATTGTGTTAATCCTGAACTACTGGATCTGAATGTGAATGAGGTAGTTTTTTCTGACACGTAGAACAGTCCTCAGCTCTTCGGATTTTCACAGGGATCATTACCTGTTGTTGAGGTAATAATCCATCAGAGACAACAACGCGCTCTTGTGGAGCAACCTGAACCCAGCCATAATTGCCTCCCACTATGACAGGTGGGACATGATTCATTGGAACCTGGAACGTGTTGTAGCTACGTTCAGCAGGAAGCTGGATAATCCTTACCCCTGATGTATTTCCATCATGGTATTGATCCAAAAGATTTTGCTATGGTTGCATCAACTGTGGTGGTTGAACAACATTTGGTCTTAAGACCAACATGAGAAGATGGTTGAGCCAGTCATTTGTACCCCAGGGATGACCTGATGAAGAAACTGCTGTTGCGCGAAGACATGCTCGGTCTTTCCTAAAAGCTGAGGGTTTGTGAACCTCATCTGTGAAGGAAGCTGGACATAATCTGCATGATTCGCAACCTTCTGGCTAGTATCAACAAAATGCTACAATCCAAATGGGTTCTGGGATAAAGTAACAGTCACAGGCTTCTCTAACTCGACATCATTATGAAAATAAGGACTGTGGGTTGCGGTTGGACTAGTATTGGCCACAGTAATGGCCAACGAAACTGCAGAAGCACCCGAGTAAACCAAATTTGCAGCTGTGTTCGAAGAAGCCGCTGACACATTCTCCTTAGGCGATGACAAGGGCACCCCACTGACATCCCCATGAACAGCAATTGAACTATCAAGAGTCTCAGCCCCGCTAATATCTGAATTCTGGGTTGAAGCAGCACTTGCAACACTCTCCTTCCTACTGATCTCGTGTGTGTTACCAATCTCATTCACAACATCAAAAACTTCTGCCTGGCATCCTGCAAGTCCCCAAAGTACACCCCACCAGAAGAACATTCAGTCTCGGAAGCAGAAAATACAAAAACCCTCAACTTGGTTGAACCATCAGGTGACCTGTCAACCAATTTCTCATACTCCTCCATCATGTTCTCCACATCATCACGACACGACACGAACACCAAGGCATCAAGATCCTTCTCAAGAAGCTGATACTTAATAACCACAACCTGACCATAAGTCTCAACCATCTTCTGCACCAAATCATTGAAACTCACCTCTCTCCTAACACTAATGATCCTTGTTTGCCCCCCAACATATCTATACATTCCATCACTAGGCCTAGGCAATATCTTTCCACCAAAACTGCACAGAAACTTCACCTTCCTCCCCGAGGCGGCCGAATCATCACCGCCGCCGCCTTGATCACCAACATTTTGCAACAACTCTGTTGCCCCTAACACCACCAACACCATAACCAAAACCATTCGCATCATTGCATGCCTTGTCCAATCCATTACACCCTAACAATTTCCCCAAATTGAAAGCATTCGCAGCCACAACGCGGTTGCCGAAACTGGAAGCGCAGTAGTTAAACCCAAACGTCGTCGCCACCGCGGGGCTCACGGTGGGATGCGCAATGGGGCTGACGCACCACGTTGCCGACGCCGACGACTGGTAGAAAAGCTCCCCGATAGAATTTGGAGTGGTAGGCGTGACGGTGGCCGGAGAAATCAGCGGCTCCTCCGCCACCGCCGCGGTCACGTCCAACGGACGAAGATCCAATGCAGTGGAATTTTGATCAAACGTCATGGCAATTCTATGAATGGAGGTCGGAAAGAAGAATAAAAAAAATGACGAATGCAGGAGGAATGAATCTTGCCATGGAAGATTGATCAATGATTAATGATTGCTGCATTGGGGGTGGAATTAAAACCCTAGTGAAATTGGAACCGGAAATTGAATTGAAGGTTGGGTTGGATTGCGGAGAGAGAGAGAGAAGAATTGTATTGTATTGTTGTGTTGAGTCCCGAAAAGGAAAAAAGAGACAATGGTAATGAATCTCTTGTGAGTCACATTCGCTCCAAAAAAACAGGGACTCCTTTTTGGCAATTTTTATTTATTTTGCTCTTTCTCAACCACCAATGCCAATGGAATCAAATCTTTGTTTCATTTTATTTATTTTATAATAATTGTTATTTGAATGTTTGAATAATAATCCTTTCTGATTCTGTGCTGGAAGCACGCAGAAGGGAAAAATGGGCGCATTTTTCATATTTTCCCGGGAAAGCGATAGGTACAAAACGGCACAACGGAATCACGAAGGAGTGCTACCCAAGCCTTCCCTCCTTCACCTTCTCTTACATTATTATTAATTTAATTTCTTGCGTATTGGATATTAAATTCACACTTTATCATTTATAAGAGTAATTTTTAATATATTTTTATATAAATTTGTTATAAATTTAAAACTTTTAAAATTATCAGTGGTGGCGGTGTTAAGGAAGACGATGGAGATATCTGCGGCTACGACAAGGGGTCCACTGGCATCGGAAGTGCGTCGGTGACGAAAAATGTATACACAGTAAAAACAGAAAGAAGAGGAGAGACAGGATATGGTAGTGAGGGTCTACTGTATTGCAAAAACATACACGAGAATAATCCAACCGTTAAAAAAAGTTATGCATGGTGGACCACCGTAGAAGCTGTTCATTTATTTTGAGACCGAAGGAATATTATTATGGCATCAAATTTAACTCTTAATTTTAATGTTTTTTTTTTTGGGATTATTTAATGGGCTAATTTCATAGATTATATATATGAAGACAGACGCTTTCGTTTGAGCTACAGACTAATGGAACTCTGGGTCCTGATGTCTCCCCCATCAGATCTTCTTTTCACTACCAAACGGAACTGGGCTCTTTCAACTTTTTTCTTTTCTTTTTATTAAGTCTTTCAACTTTTTTCTATTATTTTATTTTAAAAACAAAGAAGATACTTTCACTTGTTCTCTCTTCCTTGGTGAATCTCAGTTAATATTTTTTAATATTTTATAACGTACAATATATTAGTATTAAAAGTTATCCCTTCCTTCAATGAATAAATGTTTTAAAATTATTTGATTTATATTTTAGATTAAATTTATAAATACTTTAATATGCTAAATTTATCCCTTCCTTCAATAAAAATGAGTGTCTTATTATGAGTAAGACCCTCAATATTTATTTTAATCATGTTATTATAAATATAAAGTATTATTAGACTTTATTGATGATGATGATTAATTTTTATCAAAAACTCAATTAATTATATTAAAAAATTACAATTACATTTTTTCATTTATAATACTTGAATATAACTTTTTACTTTAAAAATCTGAACTCGTTTTATACTTAAAATCAAATTACGTGTAGTTATTTGTGTAAGTTAATCAATATTGTTATGCTAATGAATAAGACAACAATTAAACAAAAAATATTTCCCCTCCAAAACGTAAAGCTCGGATTAAATAAATAGTATAATATTAATAAATCAAATAATAAGCAATAGTTCATCCATTTTAACTTATTATGAACAATATAATACTATATGTCTTAATTATAAAATAACCACTCTCTATGTTAACTGTTTTTTCTTTTTTAAAATTGTGTTATTTTAAACTATGCTTCTATGAATATCAATCTAGTTCAATTTCCCTGTATTAACACACAAATATGAGAAAATGAAAAAGAATAAGAAAATGAATCTCTGAGGCTCAAACATTGGTCAATGAGAAAATTATATTAGAAATGATAAAAATATCATACCATATTTCGTTACCTCACAGTATTTATTTACTTTTATAAACTTATCTAGCATTTATAACTTTAAAAGTGTTAAAATCATTGATTTGTTAGAAAAATATGAGTGCGCACAGTTGCACAGAGAATAGCAAAAGAGAACTATACAATTGTTTACAGAAGTTTTCAATAGAGAGTGGGTATGTTTCTGTTTCTAATTACTTATCTTAATGTTAAACAACAGTTTAAAGTCGGCAGCCAACAATCAATAATCGTGGATTCATAGAGATAAATTCTGGTATTCCACCTTGTAATTCCCATCGATGAATACGTTTAAATAGATTTACAATGAGCAGAAAATGCTAACAAACTAACATAGCCATATTGGATACAAAACTGACATAACAAACCGTAAACTAAGCTAACAAACAAGCTAACAAAAAGATATTATCTTATCTACCCAATCTTATCTAATGCAACAACTAGTATCCTAACAATGTGATATTCTCCAACACTCCCTCTCAAGTTGAAGCATGTAAGAATGAAATGCCCAACTTGGGAATAAATGCAAGAAAATCTGCTTGGCCCAATGCCTTGGTGAACAAATCTGCTAGCTGGGATTTGGAGCGAACATGAGCAGTTACAATGTTGTTGGAAAGAATATGATCACGCACAAAATAACAATCCAGCTCTATGTGTTTAGTTCGTTCATGAAACACCGGATTAGCAGCTATGTGGAGTGTTGCTCGATTATCACAAAACAATTCCATTGGACTGTTATGAAGTACACCAAGAGATGCAAGAAACCCTTTGAGCCAAACCAACTCTGTTGTAGCAGCTGCCATAGCCCTATACTCAGCTTTCGCAGATGAACGTGACACCGTTATCTGTTTCTTCGTCCTCCATGAAATCGATGATGTTCCTATCATGACAAAGAATCCCGTGACTGATCTGCGAGTAAGAGGACACGACGCCCAATCTGAATCACAATATGCACGAAGTTTAAGATCACAATCAGATTTTAAGAGTAGTCCTTGTCCCGGATTCCTTTTAATGTACTTGAGAACTCTCAATGCTGACTCCAAATGAGCTTGTTTTGGTTGTTGCATAAACTGGGACAAAGTATGAACTGCATAACTCAGATCAGGGCGTGTAATAGTTAAATAAATCAACCTGCCAACAATGCGCCTATATCGCTCAGGATCCACAAGTGCTGGACTTTCTACAAGTGCCAAACGATGATTTTGTTCAATTGGTGAATTTGCAGGCTTACTTCCACTGAGTCCTGTTTCATGGAGAATATCGAGAGCATATTTTCTTTGGCATAAGAAAATTCCTTCTTTACTACGAGCAACTTCAATCCCTAAGAAGTATTTCAAGTTTCCTAGGTCTTTGATTTTGAAACATTGATTCAAATATTCCTTCACCTCCTTGCATGCTTGTGAATTATTGCCTCCCAACACTATATCGTCAACATAAATTAAAAGAACTAAAAATATATCACCTTTCTTCAGAGTAAAAAGGGTATAGTCTGCATGTGATTGATCAAAGCCATATGCTTTCAGCGAGTTGCTCAATTTTGAAAACCAATTCCGCGGGGATTGCCTTAAACCATATAAGGATTTACGAAGTTTGCAGACTTTGTTGGTCGTGCCATTGCTGAAACCAGGTGGAAACTTCATGTACACTTCTTCACTTAAGTCTCCATTCAAGAAAGCATTGTGGACGTCCAATCGATGCAATTCCCAGTTTCTTGCTGCAGCTACTGCCAGGAATGTCCGTACGCTGACCATCTTAGCCACCGGAGCGTACTTTCCATTGTAGTCTTCACCTGCAACCTGATAATTTCCAACTATCACCAAACTCCGAGCTTTGTACCGTTCAATTGTCACATCGGAATGATACTTTATTTTGAACACCCATTTACTAGGAAGAGCTTTTCTTTGTGGAGGTAAATCAGTTACACACCATGTATTATTGTCCTCTAAAGCAGTAATCTCTTTGCGCATGACATCTACCCAGCGAGGATCACGGAAAGCATCTTTGTAACTCCTTGGTTCAACACCTGTATCAATGGCTGCAACGAAGGCACGGTGTGCAGGAGAGAATTTAGAAAAATTAAGAAACTTAGCCATAGGATACCTGGTACTAGAAGAGGAGTCAGCGTGAGTGTCTGCCTGCGGATGTCTATGTGTTTCAGCCATATTGCACTGGTAATCTTGCAGATATGAAGGGACTTTCTTTGCTCGACGCTGCCGTTCCTGAGGTACAGGAATAATGGTATTGCTCTCGGGATTGCTCCCCCTTTCGCCTGAACTATCCGAGCAGTCCTGTGGAGATGAGGTGCGTGTTTCCTCAGTATCATCATGTGTTGTGTCTGTCACATTTTCAGCTGGTGCAATTTCATCAATACATGGCAAATTTGGAGGTAACCGTGGTGGAGAGTCTGAAATACTGTCTTGTATAGAATTCTCTTTGAAAGGAAATTCATGCTCATAAAACTTGACATCTCTACTTACAAAATACTCATTATTTTCTAGATCAATAATTTCCACCCTTTTTGCCCCATAGGATAACCAACAAAGATACACTTACGAGAACGTGAAGCGAACTTGTCACTCGGTTTTGGCCTCATATTAGCATAACACAAACAACCAAATATGCGCAAATAATCATAGTTTACTGCAACTCCAAATAACATTTCATGTGGACTCTTCCCTCCCAAAACCCGAGTTGGTGTTCGATTAATTAAGTGTACCGCTGTCAAAACACTCTCTTCCCAAAACCGAACAGGCAAAGAAGCTTGAAACAATAAAGCTCCTGAAACATTAAGGATGTGCCTATGTTTCCTTTCTACGCAGCCATTTTGTTCAGGTGTATAGATACATGATGTCTGGTGTTGTATGCCCATATTAAAAAAAACTTACTGCAAACAATGGGATTTGAATTTTGTCCCATTGTCAGACCGAAGCGTTTTAACTGTTTTGCCAAATTGAGTTTTAACCATTGTGAGAAATTTAATGACACGATTACTTGTTTCACGTTTTTCTGCCATCATATACACCCAAATTGCTCTACTAAAATCAGCAACAATAGTCAAAAAATAATTTGAACCGGAAGTAGAAGGCTCTTTATAAGGACCCCATGTATCACAATGAACAAGATCAAAGTATTCTTTAGTACGAGAAACACTTAAAGGAAACATAGATCGAGTGTGCTTTGCACGAACACAAACATCACATGCTTTATTGATGACTTCTTTGTCACGAAAATGGGAAACAAAAGGAATTAAAGAAACTACTTCATAGGAGGGATGGCCAAGCCTTTGATGCCATAATTCAATGGTGTCTGGTGGTTGAACAGCAAATGCTGAAACGACCTGAGGCTGAAACACATAAACTCCTTGGCTGAGTTCACCCAAACCAATCTCCTTCTTCAGTACCTGGTCCTGCAAAAGACACTCATTCTCAATGAACATCAGTTTGTAATCACCATTTTGTAACAGTTGCGAAACAGATATAAGATTGCAACACAAATGAGGGACATATAAAACATGGTGTAATGTGAAGTATTTATTGATCACCACCGTTCCTTTCTTTTCTGCATAAGTAATTGAACCATTCGGCAAGCTTATTGCCAAATGTGGTACTTGAGTAACATTGATCAATGCATCGAAGGAACCTGTTATATGTTGGGAAGCTCCACTATCAATAAGCCATTGTAAATGAGTATCCTTACCAGTTAATTTGTCACTTGGCTGAGGTTGTTCCACAAGTGTAACAAGTTTATTGATGACTTCTGGTGTTAAGGCCGAGTATGCAGCAGCAGATGGAGGTGTATCATGCGGCTGAGCTGAGGTCTGAATAGCATGGGCTTGCTTTTGGATGAATCGTCCACCAAACCTACCTCTGCCGTGTCCGCGAGTTGCACCACCACGCATAGGAGGATAGCCAATCTTTGTCCAACATCTGGCAGGATTATGGTTTGTCTTCTCGCAATGCGGACAATGGGTTCTTACAGGAGGCTTATCAGGCAACATCTGTGACATTTTGATGTCTGGACGCTCACTAGAATCATGCGTCTGTGCCGCATAACCAACGATATTGCTACGTTCATCCTGACTTCTAACAATGATGCGGTGTGTTTCTTCTTGGGTGATGATGGCATACACCTTGTTGACATTTGCTAGTTGGGTAGTATTTAAAATTTGTGAACGTAAGTTCCCAAATACTCCTTCATCCAATCCCATCAGGAATTGATATACTCGAACATTCTCACTGTCATCGTCAACGTCCTTGGCATACAGGCATTTATCACCACATACACATGACCTGTATGTTTTGCTGGCTTCAAGCTCGTCCCAGATGGCCCGTAGCTTCGTATAGTACTCTCCTACAGTGTTGCCTTGCTGTCGGATGGTTGCTAGAGTGGCTCTGAGTTGATATTGTCTGGAAAAATTCTGCACTGCATATCTCTCCTTCAAGTCTTCCCAAAGATCCTGCACTTGGTCGAAACATTTAATAAATGGTTGAAGCTTTGGATCAATGGTGTTATGAATCCACCCATTGATCATGGAATTACACATTTCTCATGCTCGCCATTCTTCTCCAGTCTCCTTGTCTGGTTTCTTCACATCTCCAGTTACAAAACCGAGCTTATTCTTAGCCTTAAGTGCGTTTTTCATGAGTTTGGCCCAATTATCGTAATTGGCTTCCCCTCGAAGCAACACCGTTGTGAGCATGACCCCTGGACTATCAGATCCTCCCAGATAGAAGGGAGAACCGGGATCAGATGGCTTCAAGTTGGTGCTGCCTCCAGCCATGGCTAGCTTTCACACTCTCTCTTGTTTGCGGAAGTGTTTGAAGGATCGCTCTGATACCAAGATAAATTCTGGTATTCCACCTTGTAATTCCCATTGATGAATACGTTTAAATAGATTTACAATGAGCAGAAAATGCTAACAAACTAACCTAGCCATATTGGATACAAAACTGACGTAACAAACTGTAAACTAAGCTAACAAGCTAACAAAAAGATATTATCTTATCTACCCAATCTTATCTAATGCAACAACTAGTATCCTAACAATGTGATATTCTCCAACACATAGTGTTAGTTGTTAATTATGGCTATCTTTTGGTAGGGTTGGTTACTCTTTTCATTAGATAAGGACATTTTAAATTCTTTAAGCTTCAACCTAGTTAATAGAATAGAGATTAATGAAATAAGTAATTTAATATAAGTAATTAATATGTTTAGGTTAAAATTGAATTGTTTAAGTAGTATTTGACTTTAATTTTAGATAAAAATAACTTTTTATTAAATTTTATTTATCCTTTAATAGAACTTTAATTAATTAAGTATTTTTTTAATGAAACCGAGAATTTAGATAAAAATAAAGATTAAATAATCCTTAGCCAAAAAAAAAAGAAAAGAAGAAGAGAGGATGCTTCCTTTCTAATAAAGGGCCACAAGGAGACAATTACTTTTGTTGAGGTGTATGAAACTTCAAGAAAGTGGAGCAAGGGCTCCACCAAAACGTCATAACGTCATGTAAATTTTTATATTTACTTTTGTTAGGTGGCATTGAAGATTAACTTCGATTCATGCACCTATTTGTGGGATGTAGACTATTTTAAAAAAAATTACTAGTTTTATTGCATTATTTTTTTTTTTTTCAAACCTATCTTACGTGTGCAAATATTGTTATTAAAAGTAAGGAAAGGTTATGAGGAAAATGTACAGCATCACACGCCACTTCCCTTTTCTCTTTGGTAAGCTGAGCAATAAGATGGGCCAAAGGTTTATTATTATGTAAAGGATGGATCATAGATGAGACACAAAAGATGACGATAATCCTCGAACGCGCTTCGTATCCATTTACATTTTTTTAGTGAAATTAGTATGTTTCTTGAAGAGAGGTAGGTTTCAAGTGAAAGAATCCAAATAAATCGTGGATAAGATTAAAAGAACCTGAATTTTCTAATTCTGAAAAGAAAATGTTTGATTGCGTGAATCTAAACATACACACACAAAATGAAAACATTTGATTAGTTATTGTTTTCACTTCTTTAATGTATCTTTTCTAATTTTTTTGTCAAAAAGATCTTTTTCTGGGTAAGTGTGATATACAAATATAATACTTCTTAGAAATTGATATGAAAAAAAAACAAAAGAGAGAAAAAGTTATATACATTTATTCATTTTATTTCCCACGAAATTCCTTATATTAAATTTATTTAATAATATTTGCATAATTAAACACATTTGGATTATTTATCAAACATGGCATTTGTGAATTGCGGTATCTTATGGCTTATGTATTCAAAACTTACACAAAGGCGTTGTCCAAGAAATAAAGTGAGAGAAGCAATCCATGAATAGTTATTCAGTTTATTTTCTTTTTAATTTTAAAATATAGGAATATTATAATTTTATTGGTAATGACTAATCTCTAGATTCTCCACGGGCAATCATATGTCCCCACTCAATTCTGACCATAAGAAGTTATTAATAAATTTCCTAGTTCTACATCACAAATAAAAATCATAAAATTCAATTGAGTCACTAAACTCGTCTCTACTTATTTACCAATTAAAGCATGAACCTGATGATGAAGGAGTGGAGATTGAGAAGAAGGATTTTCCTAGTTTTTGTGGGGTATCATCGTTCATATACAATGTGATCTATCCAAATATATTGACGTGTGAGCATTTTCAATTTGAATGGACTTATGGAATTGGGATTGAGATTCGATTAGACACACACATCATGGACTCAAAGTAACCATATGCGTCTCATTATTAATGGTCCTTATAAACTTTTACTGCATGACCAAAGGCAAAAGCAACGAAAACGCCATTTTCTTTTTCTGTTCACATCAGCAATCGTCCTAATTTCACCATAATAAAGTGGAAGGTAAGCAAGCTCCATATGGTATAGACAACGACAAATCTTAAGCAGAGTAATGAACTTCGGTTTATGTTATCATATGAAAAAGGAAAGATGAAATTGTCTCAAAATTAAGTAATATTTTCCGTTTAGATATACCCCTAAAGTGACTTTGTGGCGGTTAAATATTTACACAATACATTGTTTAATATCTTCAGAATTATCCGGTATATCCCATGACTCAGTCAAAACACGTATCACTGAAACCCGTGATTTGAATATGATTAATTGATCGCTTATAACTATAAGTTTTATAAGGATGCATTAAAATTTACCTATTAATTTGACTTGAAATTGTTTTCTTATCTTCTCTGAATATTTTTATAGTACACACACGTCCAACACATAATTTGTTTATCCTTTTTTTTCAAATAATAAGGAGCCAAATCATATTTTTCTCTCTTTCATTATTCATTAAATTATAAAATAAGAATTAACAAGTAGTTATAGCGAGTGATTTCAGACACATTCTTATTAATAAGATTTCGAAGTCGAGGCTTTGTGGGTGAAAAAAATATGATTGGAAGTATAAATTCACTAATCAGTCAGGTTATCTAACAAAGATTAATTATCATTAAAACTAATAAATATTATTAATAAGATTTCAAAATCAAGTTTTGTGGGTGGAAAAAATATGATTGTAAAGATAGATCCACCTAAAGTGATAGGTCAGATTATCTAACAAAGATTAATCATCATTAAAACTAATAAATATTGATTAAAAAAGTTATAAAACAAAAGCAAATGACACTAAAAAGTATAACTTTTGTAAGGTAGATTCATTGAAGTTAAAAGAAATAAAAACATATTAAATAAAAATATGAGTCTCAACTCACTTTACTTCTTTTATTTTCTTATCAGTTTCTCTACACACAAGTTAAACCTAAGAGCTTCATAGTTGTTTTTGTTTCTTTTCCTCCTGCACAATATATATATATATATATATATATATATATATATATATATATATGAAACTCCGAAATGAGTATGATTAACATATAAGCCTCTATTGGACATAACATCGACCTAATAATCCAGAGTCCAAACACAGACGTTTCGAAATATGAAGTTTCCTTTAATGCGATAAATAAATAACTAATGAAACTTGCAGAAAAAGAAGCCCAATAAATCTTCGACGCGGAGTTTTTTTTTATAAAAAAAAACCCTTATACATCATATTCCTTAACTCACATCTATATCATTTTTTTATGTTTTTATATTTTTCGTCATTATCACACTTAACATTTTCTCTTTTTATCTCTTTCTTTCCTCTAGACTCCATCCCAATTCATCTCATTTTGAGATGAACAATTACAATTTCTCTCTCTATGGATATGTACTTTGTTTTTCTTAAATTCTCTTCTCTCCTTTGGAAGAAATCAAAGTGCACTCTCCTTAGTTTCAGGCTTTCAGCACTACAAATTTATCTTCCCTTTGAACAGATCTAATTGTCTCCAGATATAGTCTCATTCATTGGCGAAGTTAAATGATTTTAGTTGGGATAACCAAATGTATAAATTGTATAATAGTCTTTACATTATTATTATGATATTACAACTCATTATCGTAGTTTGTTGACTTTAAAATATTTGTTTTAAAGCAATTTAAACGATAATTTATAAATGAATAATAATATAAAATTATTTTATACTTTTACATAGATATTAAATTCAATTTTTGGTGATAATTTAATATAATCACTGATATTTTTATATGAAAGTTAGTTAGAAAAAGTAAATTGAACTTCAAAATTTTGTAAATAGCCAAGGACAGGTTTTAGATATTGGAGCAATTCGATTAATTTGAAATATTTTTTTTTTGGATTGATATCAACACAGCTAAAAAAATGTCTATAATTATTATTTTTATTTCAAATTGGGTTAAATCAGTGGAAGTGAATTCATTAAATGTCAAATAAAAGCATTAGATACCTCTCAGTTAAAAAAAAGTCAATAAATAACATGTCAATACATTAATATGTAAAATCACGAGTCAACATATTTGAGCCACGATATATATTATACTTAAGTGAAATATATATATATATATATATATATATATATATATATTGTAATACTGAGTTAATTTTTCCTCTCGATATAGATTTATTTATATTATTATTGTATTGTAAATTTATATTAAATATTTAAATATTTTATGGTTTTATTTTTTATATAATTTTTCATGTTTATGTCACTTTTTGTTCAAACATTAATTTTTTGTTGGATTCATAATATTCATGTAGATAAATATAATGAAACAAAATTTATATCTTAAATCCACTAAAAATTGATTAAGAATCATGTCTCAAAATAAAAAATTATCTTATTTCAAAATGATAACGCTAACCCCAATTTTAAGAGATAAATAATAATAATAATAATAATAATAATAATGTATTTTTATTCAATTTTAACTCTTTTTTTAAGAAAAAACTTTAATTCAATTTTTCATTCTGTGTTTTGATTTATTTCTCTTTAATAAAATAATATTCATTATTATTCTAATTCTCATTTTCATCCATTTTTTCTCTTTCCTTCCTTACAATAAAACACAACATTAGGACACAACTGAATGCATGCTTGTTTATTATCTATTTTTACTCTACCTCTCCCATAATTTATTATCTATTTTTCTTCAACTAAATATATTTAATTTTTATTTTATCTATCACCTATTTTCATTTATTCTTTTTATTTTCATTTATCGTAATTTGATAACTCAATTGGTACAATTTCATTTTCTCTCTATTTTATTTTATTTTTCTTCTTTTATTTTTTCACATATTTATTTTCATTCCTTTTTTTTTCTTCTCACGATCAAATATAATATCAGAATTTTAGTACATATTATTATTTCTTTTTTTCTTCCATAGTGTACCAAAAAAAGAACAAAAAGAAATATCGTAAAATCCCAGTCTGGCAGTCTTTCCAAAACCGTTTGGAACAATAAGAAGACAAAATAGAATAGCGTCGTCATCTGTCAGAGATTCAATTACGACTCCACTGCACGACGCCACTACACTACTACCTCTGCCTTCACAGTAATATCAATGCTACGCAAAATATCCAACTAACAAACAAGCTAGGGCAAGAGAAGAGAAAACACGCCATCATCACTTTAACCTTTACTGCTTTTTCATATTCCTCTTGTTTGCATTGCATATTCGCATTGGTGGATCTCACAATGACGTTATCAGGTTATCTATAAACAAAAGCGAATTAAACAAACAACGAAACCAAAAATACTCTACTTCGAAACGACGCTGTTTCGCCACATTTTTAGATCTACCGATTCACGCGGAGGCGTTTGCGGTTGAGATTGCCGCGGGAGCTGGCGAAACTTTCGGCAGCGGAGACGCCGGCAATCTGGCAGAGAAACTCTTGAGTTCGTCCACGTACCTCTCGTCGGCGGTGGCGTCGTCTTCGAAGTTGAGCGAGTAGCTGAGTGCATCGTAGTGGAAGTCGGCGGAGTGGCGACGGCGGTGGCGGCCGCCGATGCGATTGATGAAGTTGCAGCACTTTTCCTTGACTTGCGGGAAGGGGAAATCGGTGGAGCGTGGCTTGTTGTGGAGCGACGCGCTTCGAACGATTCTCGGCGTCACGCGCTGGTGAGGGAAGCAACACGAGAAGCAGAGAGAGAATCTGAGTCTGTTCTTCAGAGAGTGAGGAGATCCAGGACTCAATTCTTCTTCAGCCATGAACGCTAACGAGCGAACGAACGAACGAACGAGAGATGCTTTTGCAATGCAACGAAGAGAGAGAAGGAGAGAAAGCCAGAGAATAGAAAATAGTACTAAATAGGTGAGAGTGAGAGAGAGAGATGAAATGACGAGATAGGACACGGAGGTTACGGTGGGTGGTCACGGAAAAGAACCGCTTAATGGAAACAGTAACGCGTTTTTCGGAAGGGTATTTGCGTCAACTGTGTTGTGAACACATCGTATTCTTCTTGAGTGTAGTAATTAGTAACGGCTTGCATTTGCATCTTGCTGCATAAGCCTAACCTATGTGGAAAAATATTTTCTTTTCGCCTTTATATTTATGCTCTGATTTTCCTTTTCGACTAACGCTTGATTCTTTATCCTGTTTAGACACTTTTTTCGAATTGGAAAAAAGTAGGTATCTCTTACTGTTATTATGTTATTAAATTAAAGTATATACGTTAATGAATGAAAAATCTGAATTTTCTATTAACAGAAATTCAATTTAATAGAAGTGATCACACTATTAAAAAGGAAAAACACTTGGACACAAATTTAATACATCATTCTTTAATACAATCAATAACAATTTACAACTAATAAAATAAAATAAATAAATAAATCAGAATATCAAGTATAAATAAATTTGATATTATTTCAGTTTCTTTCCTAATATTCTTCTTGATTTTTTTTCCAAATCAAAGATACATATTATGAGTGAAACTTCTTAAATAAATAAAAATAAAACCTACAGAATTATGCTCTTTATAATAAAATTTTACCAATATAAAAATATGCCAAAAATAATTTATGTAGTATATTAGTAATATTTATTTTTTATGATAAGAAAAAGTTTAATCATGTACACAAACAACATTATAAAAGAATATACAATTCAAAATATAGAAACAAACCGCTAATTTGAATAAATGAATTATAATGACAATTGAAATAAAAAATTCTCTACAATTGTTTTATAATATATAATATTCATGTTATTTATTAATGTTAAAGGTAAGTTAAATTTTCCGAAGAAATTTAATTTTATGAAGTGCATGAAATGCAGGAGCTTCTGGAAAGTGGAGTGAGAACTTATTTTATTTATAATTATAATTAATTAATATTTTTATAAAAAAATAAAAATTTAAATACTAAAATACTCTATGTGCGAATTGATGAATTTTTTTCTTAATTTTAAATTTTTAATAATTTTTATTTTTAAAAATATTAATTATTATAGTTATGATTATAATTATAGTTTGATTTTAATTTTAAATTTTTGATTTATCGTATCAAACTGAATATATCTTTTTTTTAAATATACTGAATATTAATATTACAATAATATTTATAAATCATAATTAAAATTGTATTCCAAAAATTAAAATTATAAATCCAAGATCAACAAAGTTTCACGAGCTTAAAGCGAACATGTTTTTTTCATTAGTAAAGTTATTATTTAAAATTAAATACTCTACCGTTTTACACCACCAAATTATATTATTTTAAAATTTTAATTATATTTTCTAAGTTTGAATTAAAATCTTGTATATATATTTTAATTTCAATACAATTTAACAAAAAAAATAGGAACAGAATTATAAAAAAATAACAAACTTAATTTTACTTGACATTTTGATTTTTTTTTATTTTATTAGTTGTAAAATTTGCTTAAAAACGATACGTTAGACTTGTGTCAATCTAATAGTTTCTCCTTAAAAAATCACAAATTGATACTCGAAGGTAATGCTGGCAAAACAACTGATAATTAGCTAAACATTTAAGAGTTAAATTAAAAAGCTAAATTGTCAAATTTTAGTTGCAAGATGTTAATTAAAAAATTAAGATATGCGTTAACTTATTTTATTATGGATTCTTGATAAATTAGTTGTTGAATAAAATAATAAATGTAAAATAAAATGATATAAAATAATATATCTCTTTTTTTTTAAGGTGAGTTCAAATCATATTGATATAATTTAAACCAGCAATTTCTTATTCAAATAACTGTATCTCAAAATCTACTATTACCTTAAAAGTTCCTTTTGCATATTTAAAATTATTTAATATTTCGTTCATATATATTCAAATTAATTCGTATATATGTTAAAATGTGTATGTTAAAATACGTACAAAACTATACATATGAATCATTTAGTTATATTTGTATTTTTGTTTAATTTTAACAAAAATTAACACAAATAATTAATGTAATATGTAACTATAATTTAAAAACTAGATAAACAAAAATCATATTTTATATAACATTATCAATAATGTAATAATTGGTATAAGTTACACTAGTATAATTGATTATTCATTTTTTATTTTGCAGACAAAAAAAATTCAGGAAAACATAGTTTATTGTCTTTAATTAGTTTTGAATTATTGTTATTTTTTTTACAAAACCATTATAATTTTTTTAAATACCAAATCTATTGTTAAGATTTAAAATAAATAGCAAAAAAATTTAAACAAACGATGTGATATTGAAGGATAAAATTTATCAAAATATAGAGCAATATATTAAGGGGATAAATAAGGAGTTTGCATTAAATTATCAAGCCTAAAACTAAAATAATGATAACAATAATAATAATAATAATAATAATAATAATTGTTTTTGAAACATAAATTTATGCTAAAAAATGCACTAACGTATAGTTATACAAAAAATAAATCATTTTAAACTTAATATTTGTACTAGTTTGAATTATCTTTGTACATACTGCGTGTTTGAAACACCGTTATGACAATATGTTCATTCCAAAATTCACATAAATTATACAAACACGACTTATTTTTGTTTCACATGAATGCGGAAAAAGAACGGCGATGCACATTGCAAAATTCGTTCCTGGGCGTTCCTGGCACATAATGATATTTCTCTTTGAAGAATATCGAACTTGCTTAAAAGTGAAATTTGACAATATAATTGATTATTGCAAAAGATTTATGCACATGTCTTGTCACCAAAAAATAGCTAAGGAAAATGACCTTTCACCACTAGCCAATAGGAGATAAGAAAAGTAATCTACTAATCTCAATGAAGTATAAAATAAAGAAGGGAAGGTAACTCTTAAAATGGAATTCTCATTAAAATCGTCCTTTTGTCTTTTCAACCATTCCTAATAAAATTCTTCATTAATATTAGTACCAATGAAAATCTCATTAATGTCAAGTTTCCTAGGACGGTATTCTCATCTAGTTAGATAGTAGGCACAGCGGAAAGAAAAACACTATAAATAAACAGAAAAAAAGGTAACCTTTCGTTTAACTTTTCAAAAATTTCATTAATGTTACATTTTCTTGTACCGAATCTTATCCGTAAAATGTGTCCGTCAGTATCGGTGGAGTTGGATTTTTTACGGATAATATTTGTTGATGATGAAAATTTATTGAGTTTTGTTTGTTTCGGTTTAAGTTAAATTTTGAAATAAATAACTTCTTAGTTTTGATTTTAATGATTTTTTTTTACATGGGACGATTTAGAATTAAATAATTAATTGTAAGTTTTTTTCCCTCTTTTTTCTTTTAAATCAACAATGTCTATCGGATTACGTCTAAAAAAACAATGTTTATCGGACGAGTTGCCTCGCTACCATAGTCACGGTGAGAGTTAAGTCAAATTTTCAATTCAATAAATTCGATTTAGACTTTGAATAATCTGAACTTTGTGGTTTCAATAAGTATGTATGATAGATACTACACCACACTTTGAATAATCTTAAAATTTACAAAGCTTTTTTGAAAAGTCGTTTAAGAAATTATGTTAATGAATCTTTTATAAAAATAAATAAATACTACACCACACTTATAATTTTCCTCAATTACACAACAAATACAAGTTTTAGCTATGTTTCTTGGTACACATACACAACATAAATAAGTTTCTGTTGTGTATCTGGTGGACACACACAATGGAAACTCATTTCCTTTGTGTTATAGGGTGTTTGGCCTCGGATATTTTCATTCAAAAAAATGATTTCAAAAAAGGAAGAGTGTTAATAATCATTTTGGGGTGCTAATAGTAATGCCCATGCGAGTATTCACGATCAAGCGCACGTCAAAATTATTGGGTTTGGATTAGGCCTAATTCCCATGGATAGCTTGATATAGGCCGAGTTAATTTATTCGGATGCTTCATCTGACTTAGATTAGAACCATCCGGGTGGCCATTAAATAGTTTTTTTTGTGTGTGTCGTTAAAAAAAGAATTTTCTAGAACAACAAAGTTGAATAGTCTTTTATATATAATATAGGAAAAACTTGTTTTTAGTCACTTAAAAAGAAATCTTATTTTTGTCTCATAATTGCATATCATCCAATTTAATTTATGTATTTTATAATAAAAAAACTTATTTTTAGCTTCTTCACATAAATTAGTAGATCATATAGGATTAAGAAGAAAGAAGAAACAAAAAGAATTTTTGTTAACCCACTAAAAGGAAAAAATGAATAATAAGCAACAAATAAAACACGTGCTTCAAGATATAAGTAAAATAACTTTTTTTAAAAACTTTCATGGTATAAGTTTATGGAAACACATTTCCTTGAATTTATCGATCATAAATTGACATGTTAATTTTTGCGTGAATTAATCACTGTGATAATTATAAAAAATTTGAATTTTGTAGTATTTTTACAAATAAAATTATTTAAGTGTCAAATATGTTCATATATAAGCATTGAATTTAATCTTAGGGATTCAATAATTTACTTTGAGAATCAGGACATGCTTGTGAGTTACGTTTAGCCATGTTACGTATATAATTAAATATATTAATATTTACTAATTGAAATATATATTGTATTTGTTATTTTATTATTAGAGGATGTTTATATTGCTGTAGTATTATCATTATTTCAGTTACTATTGTGATGGGTCGGGATTGGTCCCTTTGTTATACAAATACTGTGTCTGAAGTTTAATTTGTTTAATTTATTTTCATGATGTTATAATGCTGTGCTGTGAGTTTGTGAACTATTATTGAGTGTGTGAAAATAACAAATTATTTGGTATTTACATGGATATTTTATAAATAATTGATTATTACTTTTTTAAATGAGATAATAATGTAATTCTTATTTTGGAAATAATATGATAGATACTTTCATTTAATAGGAGAAATAGATATATGATATATATTTTCATTTGGGATCATAATGAGATTTATAATAAATACTTCTATATGGAACAATGAAGAGATTTTGGATACTTCCATCATGATAGTGAAAATAGTGTGACACCATTGTATAGATATGAGCTTATATATCTTTTGAATAATTTGTGATCCATACTGATTCTGAGAACCAAAGAGTTGAGTTCAGTAATTTTGAGAATCACTGAGTTATGTTGTAATATTTCTTTGTTTGTTCAAGAATTGAATGCAGTGAATTGTTGATATTTACTTACTAGAGTGTTGTTTCACTATGTGAATAAATGACGATTGTTTTATAAGTATGTATATTTTTTTTAATTTAAATTTTGTGGATACCATGACCAAATTTTTTTTGTTATCGTATCGACAGAAAATAACACAATTTGTGAATTCTTTTTAAACTTGTTTTATTCATTGGAATTATTATATCATTAAAAGTATTATTTTTAGAGTTTAAGAAAGAAACTTTTGAGACAGATGAGAATTGAAAACTTAATTCATTATTAGATAAACTTTGTAATGTAATTTGGTTAATATTTTTAGATACTCATATTTAAGAATAAAGTTATTTACTTATGTAATGACTCATTTATTATAATATTTGAAGTATTTTGAACCATGAAAAATTCTAAATTCTTATTTTATTGATATTTTAAAATATATTTTTATTACATTTTGTTATTATAACGAAAAGTGTTACATGAAGCATGTGATTTTGAATTAGAAGTGGATAAAATGAGTATCCATTAATCTACATTCATTAGACAACATGAGATTCTAACTCACAACATTATTGCATTAATTTTAGTAGATATAAAATTAAACAAATTACATTCACCTTCTCCTACGAGTTTAAGACTTATTACACTCATATCAGATATGTTATAATATATTTCTTTTATACCCTTGTCCGTCTCCATTAGATAGTGTATATTTTTGTGAAATGTCCAAATAACCCTTGTGTATATAAAAAGAAACCACTAGCACAATTACCAAATTGGACATTTTATATTAATGACACTTGACAAAAAATAGAGTTAAAATGGTAATTGGACATCTCCTTTTTTTTGACTTGATTGGCTTTCAAAAAAGTTAAAATTTCTAATTGCACCCCTTTTTAATCAGTGCACTCCAATATTTCAAATTAAAACTTGTTAATTGTATCCTATTTTTGATATGTAAATTAATATTTCTTTTTAAATATTAAATACTCATTATATCATTTATTATATCTCTTTCACATGTTATCTCTTTAACGTGTAGGCAGTGGTATAACCTGTGTACGAAGGGTAGAAAAAAGAGTACAGCAAAATTACATAATTAGACATTATACATTGTTGACACTTGGCAAAAATTAGGGGCAAAATGGTAATTGGATATCAATTTACTAACTAAGTGCACTTTATTTTGCTAATTACACTTCCTTTTTACTAAGTGTACTTCATTATTCCCAAATTAAAACTTGCTAATTGCACTTCCTTTTTATAAGTGCACCCCAATATTTCCAAATTAAGACTTGCTAATTCCACCCCCTTTTCATAAGAAAATCTATATTCTCTTTTAAATCTTAAATACTCATTGTATTATTTATTTCATCTCTCTCATACATTATCTCTTTAACTTGTAAGTAGTGGTAGTACTTGTGTACGTATGGTATTGTACTAGCCAGTTACAAAAATACAAAATCCTAATATTATTTTAATTTTTCCTTCCAAGAATACTCTAAATCACTGATGATATAGTAATTCCTCCCTTATTTACTTAACTATCTAAAAACTTGCTAAGTGCAGTGATTTCACTTATTATATCATTTATTTCATCTCTCTCACATGTTATATCTTTAATGCGTAAACACTAGTATTACCTATTTACGCACGGTATCTTACTAACCAGTTAAAAAAATACATAATCTCAATATTATTTTAATTTTCCCTTCCCAAAAGATTTTAAACCACTAGTGATATAGTAATTCTTCTCTTATTTACTTAACAACTGTCTAGAAAATTTTAGTGGTTTCCTTACATTTTATTTTATGATTTTCAGAATCTCCTATTTTGGGCACTTCATATTTCTCAATATTGTTGGTTCTCATCTCAATTGACTTAGCCAAATTATTGACAGGTTTGCACAGGTGTAACAAGAGATAAAGTTTTAAGTGAATCCATTGTTTAATGTCTAATTTCAACAGAAGTGTATTATTACAAGAAGAAATTATTATTGAACTCCACTTCTTTCTTTCTCTTATTAATGTACTTGACAATTATCTAAAGTGAAGTGGTCTCATTTCATTTTATGTTATGATTTCCACAATTTTCTCCTTTGGGCCCTTCATATTTCTTAATGTTGTTGGTTCTCACCTCAATTAGTTCAGTTTAATTATTGGCTGGTTTGCACATGCATGACAAAAGATAAAACCTGAAATGAATCAATTGCTTATGGCCTGATTTCAACAGAGGTATATTATCACAAAAAGAAAAAAATATTATTGAATTTCACTTCTTTCTTTTTCTTATTTTTGTTGTACATCCATTTTGTCATTAATAAACTATGCTAGATCTTGCAATTTTTTAAATATCTTTCCAATCTACATGATATGTTGTCTTAACTATGTTTTTAAGAGTTATGTATGTTCAAATATATTTCTTATCATCTTTTCTCTTTTCTCAACTCTGAAATGTTCTTATTTTCTGATGTTATTTGTCTTCTCACCATTTTTCTCTCTTCTCTTACCTTCTTCATTCACTCAATTTATTTTCTCTTTCTTTTAAAAATAAACCAATGAAATATCTTTTTATTTCTCCATTAACCGTTCAACATGTTCAACATTGCAACCATTGCTGAAGATGTCTTTGTCAGTTATTGTGACTACAATTTCTTCATAATTTTTTTTCATTATTTATAGTGATTTGTAACAACAAAGGTTAACAATTTTCTTAGTTTCTATTTTCTTGGTTGATTTTTTTTGGCCTAATTACTTTATTTGTTTTTTCTCCTTCATCAAAATTTCTCTAATATTGTGAATATGGACTAAATTTGTTAAAAAAGTTTATTTGATATGGCCTATCGGTTAAAGTATTTTGTAGAAAAAGATACTAAACAGGTCTTTATAAGAATAGATGGGAACTGGAGAATTTTTTAAATATGTATTTGATTTTATTCTAGACTTATTTTTTGGTTGCAAATTATGTGTTTGATCAAATATCAAAATGATATTTTTGGGTATGTTTCGTTATTTTTCATTTTACTTTTAAATTTATGACACTTTTTAGACTACTTTTCATATGAGAATTTTTCAGTTGATTCCGTCAGTTTGGTATTATCTTATAAGATAGAAATTTTCACATATAATCAATGTTTATTGTTGCTTATCTTTTGTTAATATTATTCCTATTTATAATCAATAGTTCAATTATATTTGTTTAAAAAAAGTTAGTAAATGAAAACTGATGTTTATTGCAGAAATTTAGGTGAACGGGTAATGATCAATGGAATGTTCAATTGTGAAATTTGATATAAGACCTCTATAAAAGTAAGCATTGACACAAATAAAAGCGAATAAAAGTAATACAGTTGATGATTGAGTGGAAGATGAAGATTCAGAGTGGAGAAAAGATGTAGGACAAAATAGAGGGAAATGAATATATTACTTGGGTAAATTGAAAGAGAAGAGCTAAACAAGTGGGAAGTTTCCTAGCATAACATTAATTTTGCATAAATTTTTCCATTGTTTTCTTTAATTTAAGTTCATAACTAAAAATATTATGTCTAGCAACAAATGATGTCATTTTGAAGTCCTACATAATAAATAAGAACCGGTGGAATGTTCTCTGAGTTTAGATTTGACAAGCTTATTTTGTTCTTTATATTTCACTATCCTTCGTCAAGACCAGGTGGAATAGAACTGCTATGAGAACAAAAGTGTTAATAAATAAGAAAATTTAATGAAACCCTATCTTAGTATCAAGCATGATGACATAAAGTATACCAGTGTTGTTCATTTCTTGATTATGGTTATAGGTGCCATGAGAGAAATTGAAACAAGCAACGTTCATACCTGCCCAAAGAAGCTTCTCAGTCATTTCCACATTTGCCTATCACAAGTTCCTCTACTTAGGTTGCTCAACTTTATATTATGACCATACTAAACTACTTATAAAAATAACTTTATATTATCATTCCAATATATATTTTGTTATCAACGACTTTCTTTATTTTTGCAACTCATCATAATTCTAACAGCATGTTCAATCATCACAACGCATTATTTAGAGTTCTAGTATCCTTTAATTATTTACAATTCCAAAATAATAGTTACTCATACAAATATGTTGGATTTAACATATTTATATGTATAAATTTGTAACAATATAATTAACATATAATATAAGACACTGAAATAATTTTTGTAAAGTTTTTTAAAAATATTTTCAATCATTATTCACATAAATCTACATTATTTAATAGACTTTGTTATTAAACTCAAACAACACACACTTTCCACCCGGCATACTCACGGGTACTATACTAGTTGTTTCTGAAATTAGAAAATCCTAATTGTGCTCTGCTAGGGTTTGTAAAACACAGGGGAAGCGAAACAATGTACAACAATGACAACCACTTCGCGTCACCATGTGAACCAGTTGTTGTTGTCACCGCTCTGGTGCCACAACCACTTTTCAGCCTCTCCAAACATGCCGCTTGCGATAAGGTCTCAACTGTTCCAACAACCTTGCTGTCTCCGCTTTAGCCCCCGCCGTTGTCAAACGCTCCGAACACACCCACGCTTTCATTGCAGAGTCTACGACGCTCGTCGAGTAGCTCAAAAAGGAGTTTGAATGGCTTGATGGAAATTTCATTTTAATTTTTGTGAAGTTTGGTTCTCAAATTCTTCTCTTTTTTTATTTATTACTGTTGATGTTTTTGTTATGGTTCTCAAAAAAAAAATTTGTCAATATTGTTTTGGAACTTTTTCTATGTAAAGATGCTAACATGCTTTGGACTTACAGTGACCCCTATGTTGGACTTACAATACTGCGATACGATTTTGGATGATTTGGGTTTCCAATAACCTATGCAAGTAGGACTTAGGGTCTGTTTGGATGTAAGCTTATCTAGAAGCACTTCTAAAAAAATGAGTTTTCCATTAACTAATTTATAGATCCCATCTTATCTTTTAGAGAAACTATATTGGTGAACTTCTAAAAATTAGTTAATGGAGTACTTATTTTTCTTATAGAAAAACTCATCTCATTTTTTTCTTCTTATTTTCTTTTCTTAGAAGTGCTTCTAAAAAAATTTACCCAAACAGACCCTTACCCAACTCATGTTTACAGGTGAAGGGTTTTTGTGGTTAGCTACTACAATATTATTTATGATACTGTCATATACTTGGGTATAGTAGTTGGATCACTAACAATGGCTTTGAAATATTTGGTTTTGGTTTTGAAATGTTGATGCTTGACTTTAGTGAATTTCATAGAAGATGCTGCACATCCAGTGATAGTTTCATAATATTCTATTTATCAAAATAAAAGATCCTAAATGTGACTTTGTATTAAGAGAAAAAAGAGTGTGTTCAAGTTCAATTTTTGGAATTTCAAAAACATTTTTTGAATGTTAACAACTGTTGGGGGAAGATGATGTTGGCTTTTAAGATTTAATAGTCGTTGTGAGGAAGATGAGGGCAAAAGTGTCCTACAATTTCATTAAAGATGCATGTGCAATGCATGTGAGGCATTTTAGTTAATGGAATTTATTGGGCACTGAACAATCACACAATCAAGATAGGAGAAAGAGAGAAAGGGAAGAAGAAAACAACACACAGAGTTTACCCTGGTTCACCCAATGTAGACTACGTCCAGCTATTCACTATATTTCATCACACACTCGTACAATTACACTCAGATTACAAGAAAATATATAGGCTTAGAAACCCTAAGCACCGTGGTTATTCATGGGCTCAAGTCCAAACTACAAATAATGAAAAACAAGACCAACAACAGTACTAGGCTTCGAAAAAAGTTCCGGGGCGTTGCCTTCTAGCCCCCGCCGAGGCAACTGCTCGAACCCCGTGCATATCTTCTGATGGTACAATATGAGTTATACCCAACATAATTAATACCGTAACGGTCTAGAGGATACCAGTGAAAATTAAAGAAGGGGTGGGGTGTGTAGGGATAAAATATGGAAGGATATAAGTGTAATATGTCCTAATTTCATAAAAATGAATGTAATTTGCTCTTTATAATTAAATATTAGATATCTTATTTCAAATCTTTTACTCACAAATAATAATTTGAGATTAATTTCTAAGGACTCGTTAATTTTAGTCAACTAACTATAAATAATCAAGATAGATGCACATGGTCCTTCGTTTGGGTTAATCTACATTATTACCATCACATTAATACATATTATCCACACTTTATTTATTAATTAATATGATTAATTAATTAATTGTGATTGAACTAGGTGAAATTCTTACATTGTAGGAAAATCATTTTTCTCTTATTTTATAAATTCGATAATGAAGATTATATTCCATTGTTTTGACTGGCTGACCTGAGGTAAACGTGAATAATAGAATGGTGTTGAAAGGAAAGTTCGTGGATGGTGCTAGGCGGCTTCCTCAAACTTAAAGCACGTCCTTTTGCTCTTGTTCCTGTCCCTTCTTTCATTATTATTAATATTTAATGGTTCCATCCCTTGTGAGAACATAGAAAAGTTGGTTGACATCGTTGTACCAAATCGAAGCCATGTCTGGGATGCTTCCGGGAGTTGAATGTGCTCGAAGGAGACGCTTGCATAACAGTGCTCGTGATGATTCTACCAACCGTTCTTTCTGTTTGTATACCACCAGGAACCTCCAATCCTCTTCCTCTTTACTGGTACCTTTACCTTCCTGATCTCTCATGAACCACTTCAATTTCACACTTAAATTCTCTCTCTCTGTTACTAATGGGATGCATTATTTGAATGAAATCAGGAAAGAAGCATGTTAAATCAGGCGTACCCAGATGAAAATCTGGGAGGAGCAGCACGCGAAGCCAAACGGAGACTGGATGAGAAGTTCATGTCACCGATCAAATCAGAAAACGAACGCTGTGGCCACCAAAGGAAAGGCCTTTTTCATGGTTTGTGGTGCCAACTCAGATCTTAGTCTTAGGGAATCCAGAAGAAGAAAAATGATATATCGTACAACAGCAAGTGGCCGTTTTTTCTTTTTTCTTTTTTGTTATGTAACGAAATTATTTTTATTTTATTAGTCAAAAGAAACAGAAATACGTGGAAACTAGAAATCCTTTGATCTATTGTCGATTAAGGACCAAATGAAATTTGATCCGTCCAAATGCTTGGAAAATGATTCCTATTGTCCATTTTGCAGATCGATTCTTTTTTTTAGATATAGAATAGCATTGTATTGCTAATTTGGCAGTGCATCAGACTGAATTAAAGACAAAATCTGGTGATTGATGAGTAAAGACAGTTTGTTCAAAACACATTTGTAATTGTGCGTGCAGCAGCTGTAATATACTCTATTTGAAGGACATAATTTCTGCTATTAGAGGATCATAGCATATAGGAATAAATTTGGTCGCTGCTCCAAAACCAGTACCTACACCTCTTTTAACTGAAGTATCAAAATTTGATTTGTTCCAATTTGTCTCAGGGGGTCTCCATAAAACTTGTGTTTGTGTAATACTTGGATTATTGCTTTCCCGGTAATTGGACAAATTGCTGTCAGTAGCTAACATTTGCTCCATTGGAGAAAACCCAATTATTGTATCTCTTCCATATCACCCATGTAAATTCAAAAAAATTCGCTGCAAACTCTATCTTTCATGGCTAATACCCTGCTGATCCATTTTGACCTCACATTTGATGCCATTCACAGTCTCTTCATACCTTAGCAGTTAAGCAAAGCATGTTCAATTGATTCCTTCACCTTCACACAGAAGGGGCACACAGGGTCTGTATTGATTCCTTTTTGCACCAAATTCTTTTTCTGGCAGGCTCTCCAGACAAGGGTTTTACATTTTTGGTGCAGTTCCACGTTCCAGATCTTCTTTGACCACAAATCTCCAGGAACAACCCTGTGCCTCATACTCCTTTGCCATTGCATATTTATATTCTGACTTGACTGTATACACTCCATCACAAATGTGCTGCCATATGATTCTCTCTGGTATAGAATTGTCACCAATAGGAATTGTTTTGTTTCACTGTAGATTTTGTTAAGCTGAAACCTTCTTTGATTTGTACTCTATGGATTATGGACTGCTTGGTTAATTATATTGAACCATGCAAGCTACATAAGATTATAAATATTTTTATTTTTTAAATATGTAAACAAATGTTAAATAATAAAAAAATTACATGTTACAAAAGTAAAATATCACTACTATAAAACTCCCAATGTCAAGGCTATGTCTAAAAATTTTAAGATTTAGACAAATTATATATTTGAGTCCTAATACACATTTCATCAAATTTCATTTTATTATTATAGCTTTTAGAATTGCAAAATTATTAAATAAATTTTATAATGAATTAATTTTAATATCTCACCCTATGATAATACGTAATATTATCTTTCAATCAGTTTATCCAAATAGAATGTTTTTTTTTAATTTTGAAAATCTTCTTTTAATAATGACAATAATTACATATTTTTTAATAACATTTCATAAACACTACATACAATTAAAAAATAATCAATCTTTTACTATAGTTCAATATTTTTAACATGACATCAATTTTTTCTATTAGTATTTCTTCTTTATTATTGGTACGAAATCACATATATCCTCCATGAGAGTCCACCTTACTTTGAGAATGTAGTTTTTTGTTTTCTTTTCTTTTTTTCCTTGTTTCAAAAATAAAATAAAATTATAAGAGTGGATCTTCTAAGAATTTTAGTAATTTTTAGTCATTGCTTTTTTAGTGGTAAATAAAATTTCTATGGTTAAGTTTATTCAATATTTTAATTTCCTATTAATATAGTCTTTTAATATAAAATAATAACATTTAAAACAAGTTTTTTATAATTCTTATATGATTATTTATGGTTAGCAAATTTTCTATCTACACGTGGATCCCTGTATGGCTTTTTGTAAATTTTACAAAAAAAGAAATTACTCTAAATATATGGCTTTGTTTAAAATACTGATTGATCCTCAACAATATGTAAATCCTAAAGGTGTCGAACAAAGTAATTGCTGCGTAGGATGTTCAAGTACAATGAAACCATGGGATTTTAAAACATATTTTTCATCGGTTGGTGACAATAATGAAAAATGCATGAAAACGGTGACGTTTGATTTTTGTTCACCCCATACTCAACGGCTAGTTTCCAACGTGAAGACTTTAGAGCATCGCCCCCAAGATTCAAAATCTGAAAACACAAACTCATAATTCCCGACACCATCTTCAACTCTCAAAAAGAAAAAAAGAAAACATCATTACCCTTTTGTCACAAAAGTCGCATTCGTTGTCGAGAAACGCCTTCTTCATCTAACTAGAACAATCGAGAATGGTGTACTCCTACTACACCCCCGCGTACTACTCAACCCTCCATGACTCACTCACCTCTCTGTGCAAAACCATTCTTCCTTTCAGCTTCAAGAAACGACCGTTACCTGCCGCGGAACACAAATTGTCGAAGCTGCAATCAGACAACCTTAAATGGCAGCAAGACTCTTTCCACCAGGTGCTGAACTTGATGGGTCTCCACAAAGAAGGCATCGTAGCTGAATCTGAGGTTTCGGCCTTCAGAACTCACTTGCTAGACACCCTCATTGCTTCTCCTCCAGAACAAGAACACCCCGTTATATTAAGAGACAAGCTTCTGTTTCTCCAGGTCAGTGTCAAATAAGTTATAATTTTCACAAAAAAAGTGACTCTTTGAATGATTCTTAGCATGTTTGGATTCGTGTTGGATGATTCAGGATCCACATTTAAATATCAGTTTTTAAATAAATGTTCATTACATATTTGGTTTTATGTCCAGGAACTGATTCTGGATCCAGAATTTATTTTGGGTTGGAGCAATTCTAATTAGCTTTTCCATAAAATTTTGTACTTATTTTTAATACGAATTAAAACATTGAAACATAAATCATGTTAATTTTAATTCAAATCAATTTTGCAAACGCCAATTCAAAGTTCAAACACACGTTTTTCTTGTTACCAGGAACTTCTTTATGCCAAGTGCATTTCTGAAGAAGAGTACCATTCTTCTAAGAGGCCATTGCTCCGGAGACTGGCAGCTCAAGGGGCTCAGATTGAAGCTAGGGATGTGATCGTTGCAGGGCCTAAGGACTCAAAAGAGAATTCGGAAGAAGAGTGGTCGGTGATTGACTTGAAGGATGAGAAATGCTCGGTGAACAAAGAGAATTCGGGTTGTAAGAGCAAGTCCAATCCGGGATCAGCTATGAAGCAGATTAAAGGAGCAGCCTCGGTTTTTGGCTTTGGCAAAGGTGGGAAAAATGGGGCAGAAAAGAGCATATTTGATTCACCTTCTTTGTCTGCCAAAAATGAATCGAGGGAAAACCCCTTCTGGGATCTTCAGACTAAGGAAAAACAAAGTGAAGGAGGGTCAATTCTCATGGAGGAAAGTGGGCCTCCAGAACCAGTGAAGGAGAGTAGTGGTTTGGACAAGTTGAAGAGGAAACCATTTAGGACTTTGTTTCATAAGGAGCAAAGTGGTGATCCTGAACAAGATCAAAGATCAGGGAAATCAGGTAAAAAGCAATGGGGGTTTGAAGGGTTCAAGAAATGGAGGAGAAATGAATCAGAAAATGAGATAGCTCCTTTGCCTCTTAATGAGAAATCTGATAGTGAGGCCTATTCAGGTTCCTTGGCAAAGGCACTTGGGGAGGGACCAGATACCAAGTTAATAAAGAAGAAGTTGCATTCTGATGGTTCCCCATCTGATTTTTTTATTGATAAGGTTTTAGATCCTCCATCCCTTTTAATCTAGGAATCCCATTTTCTTATTGAGCTAATTTTGGACATTTTGAACAATTTTTTTCTGCACCATAAATAGGTTTTGGGAGACAAGATAAAGAAGGAGTTGTCAAGAATCCAGACAGAACTGAGCAGCACAAACCCAAATCTTAAATTCTCGTAAGTATTTGTATATTTTCTTAGTTATTTTATCATATTGTATTTGAAAATTTGATACTAGTTGCTTGTACCAACAGCAATGATCAGATTGAAGCAATTTCTACCAGAATTCCAGTGGACAAGGCTGAGTTGAAAAATTACTTTCCCAAGTGAGTCTGATTACATAGCCCCTCTTTCATAGTCTGTAATTTTCAACTTTGGATTACTTGTTTTATGTAATTACGAAATAACGATTTTCTTGTGTGTCTATTGTGTATGAATATGAAGATCATGGTGTGACCGATACGGTGATGTTGTGCTGGATGTGGTGAAGAAGGAATTCAAGGACCATGTTGCAGAAATGGAGAACATGCGCAACATTGCTAGAGAAAAACACAGCAACTCTGGGCGGTGGACAACAACAGCAACATTTGACGATGACGAAAACATTCATCCAAATCTTTTTGGTCATCGTGATAATAATTCAGTTCGCAGCAGTAACATCAATCCATTTTCTCATGGTTATGCTTAGGTTAATTTTAAGGTCTGGATCAGCTTCCTCTCTAGGAAACTCATCCGTACAGTATCCGTTGCATTGTTGAGCCAGAAAATAACAAGACTTGTAATTACTGTCTCAATTATCGATAATCCTCCTCAGCCAGGATATCAATATTTCTACTATTATTAATTATTAATATCAAGCATTTCTAGTGATAATTAATCGTTGCTTCTACAAGTTCAATTGTTATTTGATGTTTCCTTTGCAGTGTTTGGATCACGATTCACGAATAATGAGGAAATAGAAATGAAATAGAGAAAAGAAATCAAGTAGACAAGTCCCTATATTTTTGTTGGAAAAATTAGGAGAAAACAACTTAAGAATTGGCCGCTTAAGGCATCTAACAATGTTGTCTTCAAAGATTTATTAGTCACATAATATTACTTTTTTGGAGTGTAGTTTTCAAGATATAGCAGACTCTCAAA
This sequence comes from Glycine latifolia, assembly GCA_013407115.1. NCBI lineage: Eukaryota > Viridiplantae > Streptophyta > Magnoliopsida > Fabales > Fabaceae > Glycine > Glycine latifolia. The sequence goes on from CM023947.1 coordinate 7,550,384, forward strand.
ATAAATTTTGGTAAACAGAACAACATAAAATGGAGAAGGAAAAGAACACGAGGGGAGGAGGAAAAAGAACGTGATACGGCATAGAATTAGGGAACTACTATATTGGAATGTAAAAATTATAGTTTTTATTTACAATGACGCATTTAAACTTTAATATAAGGCTATTTTTAGTTATTGACAAATTGTTAAAAATAAACTATTGAAATACAAAAAGATAGATAACAAAAGATAGAAAATTAATAAAATCAAATATATAAATATATAAATAAAGATAAAAAGAATGTATTGTAAGATGGTTGAAAGAATTTTTAACCAATTACAAAAATAGTATGTGAAATGCATATTTAAAAAGGCTAGACAAAATAATTTTTCATTAATTAAGATTCTATTGTCATGGGTCGAATTTTCTATTACTCAGCTTTTACTCAGCTTTTAAATAAAGGAAAGGGCAACTTCGCTCCATTCTTTAATTTTCTATTGTAGTCCGTTCCCTCTTGCTTCCTCCCGTTCCATTAATGGGGAAAAAAATGTGATAGACACAGTTAATTAGCTTTACCATGGAATATTATGTACTAGGGAATAGGACTACGGAAGCATCATAAAATTCGGATACAAAATCTCACTTTGTACTCCGGACTCTAAACGACCGTTTTATGCATATCATTGTCATGGGTCGAATATACTTTAGACCATCGTTTTTGGCTATTCAAAGATACACTTCATATCAATTTAGTCTCTTAAAGAGCTGTGATGTCAAATTAGTCCTTTAAAGAATTTCGGTGACAGCAAAACAGTCTTTGGGTCAAGTTTGTATGTGACAATAGCTTGAACCATTTTGGTGACACATATTTGAAAGACCAATTTGATGTCAAGTGTATCTTTAGAGGACCCAAATGGAAGCTTAGTCTAAATTTTAATATTTACATTCTATGTACAATGTCAATGAGACTGCACTTCTGAGTTGGCAGAACCTCCACAGACATTGCCGCGACACAGAGGACATACACTGTAAAAAGAGGGAAGCTGAGTAAGTTGTTATTTATAAAATGAAAACTGGTAAATACAAAAAGAATGATAAAAGATGACAATACCCATGTATTTCTTTAAGCCATTTATCGACACATGACATGTGATACTCGTGGAAGCAAGGAAGAACTCGTATTTGGTCCCCTTCTTCATAATCCGCCAGACATATGTAACATCTACCAAATTCATAATTTTTAATATTGGGAGAAAGAAGAATTTCAAACAGAAATAAAAATAATAAAAAACAGAAAGTTTCATTTAAGTATTCATTGCCTGACAAACTATCATAACCACACTGACATAGACTTCCAGCATAAAAAGCCAATAACTCAAACCAAAACCACACTGACACATTTAATGACATTATTCATGCCCACATATTTGCTTAAGATAATTGGGAGTAGGAGACTTACTGTTCACCATCATTGCCTCCATCGGCCACATCAACCTTTTTGTGAGATTTCAGAGGAAGGGAATCAACAATTGATTCAGGTGCAGGGAGTGAGACCATGGATAGAGACAGAGAGCCAGGTTGCCGATGGATTTCATCTAAAACCTGCAGTCCAAAACACTAAATGACATCTCAACACTCCAAAACATTGACAGACTGTTAGGATCCAATTGCAAGGTATGGGACTTGGAGTCCCACATTGGAAGCATGGGATTCTAGTGTGGGGTTTATAAGGTCTTGGGCTCTCCAACTACAATAGCTAACTTTTGTGGTGTGGTTCTCTCAAGATTTTTATCACAGACCTATTACATAAGTAATAAGAATCGTTTTTTATTTTCCTACAAAGAAGTTGCATGACAAAAGCAATCCAAGATTATATAAAAAATGGCCCGACAAATAGATGAAAAACAAATGCATCAGAGCATGTGCACTCAGAATGCTCTTATTAATAAGCACACTACCCTGTCAATGGTATCATAATTAGATTTCACCAACTGAAACTCAGCAAGAACCAGGTTTAAATTTAATGCTTAAAATATAAAGCAAAAAATGATGTGTAGAGTTTAAATAATCAAGAAAAAAGGGTGGACTGCTAAATTGAATTAAAGCTAGCAGCAAACAGTAAGTATGGGAGAAGGTTAAAACCTCAAACAAAGCCTCAGCTAGCATGACTATTCTTGAAATACTTGCTCGAGTGCTAGATTCCTCAGCCATTGGGGAAGACTCACATGAGCACATGCCATCTGCATGGAGTCCTAGTGGACATGAATTCCACCGACCAATCTCATCAAAGCCACCACGAAGCCTTTCCCAGATCTATAAAAAGTAATTTAACAGCTTAAATAAGATGAAATGGATCACAAATCCAATTAACAAATCCAAGTAGCTGATATAAGCAATTTGAGGCATTCTATGCTGCAAATTTTCAAAATCACCTCAGATCTTGAGTGCCGCATTCTTCGTTCATTCAATCTGTGAATTCTACTACCCATATATCCAGAAGCAGCTCCAACCCCATCATTTGACAAATCACCACCAAAATCAACTAGCCACCGATCTTGAGATCCAGAATCATCAGCATCCCCAGCAGAGAAGACAATGGTTGGAGAATCACCAAGCGTTCTAGAACTACGTCGTGAAAAAGCATCCCAAAATAATCTTCTACCATTCCTTCTGGAATCATTATCATTGGCATCAGCACTGCTTCCAGACAAAATGTTGGAAGATATTGTGACCACATCAACTTGAAGCACACTATCATTTCCCGGCCCTCTTTCCCGATTGGACACAAGAATACCTAAACCCGAAGGTATTGTCTCACGACGAGGTTCATCTTCTGGCACTTGAGAGGTTGCTGCTATGTTGGAAACTTGAGCAACAGGGTTGGAAGAATTCTGGATAGATATGAATGCACTAGTGTGATTCTCAACAGAGATTGCACCAGAACCGAAATTCCCATGCTCTTGAGGAGTGGAACTTCTTGGACGCATTGTCTCATGAGAGACTTGAGAGACACCACTAACCACTGGATTATTAACATCATTGACTACATCCTTGTTAGCAGAAACATTTACAGAGACTGGATCTAAAGACTGCTGTTCTACAAATGAAGTACTAGCTGCTTTGCTACTATCACTATATGATTCATGACCACTATGACCAGCACTTACCTGATAAGGAGGGACTAGCTCCTCATGTTCAGCCAAGCAGTTCCTCTGACTAATTATTGCAACATTTCTAGAAGAACCTTCAACACCAGTATTCCCATGGGACTCATTTCTCATATCAGATGAGGTTACAGTTTCAGCAGGGGGACTGGAGCTAATTCTAGCTTCTGTATATGATAAAGGCGATTCCTCAGTGTCTTTCTGAATTTCACCATCAAAATCTCTAGCTGAATCAACCTGAAGATCAGATGAATGTTCTTCCATCTAAAAACACAATATAAGAATGTCACTTCCTGTATCAACCACTTTCAGAATTTATTTAACAATCATCCCCAAATTGTAGCATGAGTGAGTGAGACCAGTTAAATTAACATGGCTTGTGCATAAAATTTCAAACCATACTAATAAGTTATGTTTTCCTTACGAGATTAGTCAATAAGTTAAGAACAAACATGATCTTTGAAACGCATCCTTGTAGTAGATACCAGGATGCATAAATTAATATCGACCAACATATCTCTGAAATTCAGACAAATCAATAGAAAGAGTTGAATTCAAGCGGAATTGCTTGCTCCCCTATGAAAAGCTAAATTTGCACATCAATTTTTATAACCACAGCCCAAAAAAAGAGGTCCCTGATTTAAAAACAATAGGAACAGATACTTTAATTTTATCCCTATGATTAAAAGGGGGGATCAGGTGGATCAATCCCAGATGTGAAAAAACAATTTTTTGAATTGAAAAATTGTACGAGAACGTAAAAAATGAAATGGGTATTGATGAAATAGGGTGTAAGAAAGGATTTTGGGGGGGGGGGGAAGAGGGAGAAGGGTACCTGATGAACGGAGCGAGAGGTGGAGGTGCCACATAGAAGAGACGATAGTCTGAAGCGGTTGAGCCTGTGACTAGAATTAGAAGCAGAAGGGCGAGACCCAAGTCGACTAGAGGACGAACCCATGACTTGAAAAGAGAAGATGAGAGGCACAGAGAGCTCAGCTTGCTTGATAGCTAGATATAAGATGTGGATGCTTATTGCTTCAAGACAATGGAAAGCATACCAACTTGAGCTTTTTCTTCATTTTCAATTATTTCCCTGCTTTGGGGGCACCCAATTCAAACACTCATAGAGTGTTTTCTCCTTTCCTTGTCTTTTTAATATTTATATTATAATTATTATTATCATCATTTTTTTCTCACATTTTTTTAATTTTATTTAAGAATATAATAAATAATATTTTGTTAGAGACTACGTTTCACATGTAGGACGACATTTTTGGGTTGTTAGAGGCAACTCCAATGTACTTTTTTGTCCATGCATCTTCTTTGTTACTTCTCCTTTGAAGTAAATAGGAATTTTCGTAAAGACAATGGTAATTCTAACATTATTCCAATCAAATAAGATTATTATGGAATTTCTTTTATTCAAGTATCATTTGCCGTAATTATATATTTAATACTTAAACATGAAACTAATGATCAATTTGAAACAATCTTGCCCAAATTAATCCACGTGTGTTTGGTTAAAAAATTATGTTTTAATCAATTAATTAACATTTTATATGAGAGACAAAACTCTTCCATATCATTTCAAGTATTTAATGTGATTGCATATTTAATATTTAAATTCAAAATTATTGATTAAACTCAATCACTCTAACACCAGTAAAATTATAATTAAAAACATTTTTTCTTTACTAATTGAAATTTAACTTGAAAATAAATAATAATAACACTTGAGTTTAACCGAGAAAACAAAAATAAGGAAAAATCAATTTAATACATAGATAATGTAAAATATTTTTATATAAATATCTAATTACATATTATCATATATAATAAATAAGTTTATTAATTTTTATGATAATTATGTTAAAAATTATTTTTAACATGATTTTTTTTGTTTAATAAACAATATAAAGTTCTTTATATTAACAAACAATATATATAACTAAAAAATTGCTAGCAAAGTATTAATATAAATTAATTTAACTATATGTCCGTTTAGAGCCTCCCAAAAGTGAATAGAAATTTGCATTTAATGAGTTATATAATAATGAAGTAACGGATTAGGTGCTTTTAAGTCTGAACATATTTGGCTGGAAACTAAAAGGAAAATAGAAATGCCAAAAGATACTAGCAGAAGACAGTTTGGAGAATCATAAAGCCAAATCCATAACAGCTCATACCAAGTAAAATTCTCCTGTGTTTTTTGTTTTCTTTTGTGTAATAAGGTTATAGATGTGGTGGGCAATAATAATGAGAGATCGATGATAATAGAGCATAATGATTGCCATAGCGATCAAAACACAGATTGTTAACTTCAATCAGATTTAAGTTGCTTAGAGAAAAGTAACAACTCCTTATCACTTACACTTGGCGTAAAACAGACATTGTTGTATACGGTACACCATTGACTTTGTCTACAAAAATACTTGTCCGTTTCTTATTTTACCATAAACAAAGCACTTGTTCGTTACTTTATTTGAATTTAAATTGGGTACAACGTCACATTTTCTTTTATTCAAGAAACGTATAACCTAAATCATCTCTGTTTTCTTTTCCAAATATTTTTACTTTTCCACGGTTCTTTCTTGACATTAAATGTTTCACGGCTCAATTTGTACGTGGAGGGTCTGGAAGGATGGTCTACGAGCTACAATGTTTTCTTGGTGACATTTTTCTATCTTTAACAAGTTACATATGTGTATATAAAAACGTAATAAAATAAAAATAGTTGGATTTTTTTAAATTTTTTTTACTAGTTTACAGATAAAATGCATCTATATAATATTATTTCATGAAATTGATCCATACGTGATTACTTCTGCGTCAACAGTTTATCTAAAGACACATTCTTTGAAAATAATTCTCAATGGAATAAAAGGAGGGGAGGGGTATATTCAAATGCATCATGGGCGTAAAAATTGGAACAAACCTAGGCCTACCAGTTTGTTGGTAGTTTTTTTTAGAATGATATTCTTGTAAGTTTGTATGTGGATCATCACCTTCTAGAAAGGGATGATGATGTACATTTTCTTATGAGATTATATAATAGATACATCTATTTGGGATGAAGATGAAATTATTATAGATATCTGCATATGGGATAGGGAAAAGATTCTAGATATCTCCATCTATGATGGAAAAGGCAATGGGATGACTTCATTGCATGGAATATAAGATCATAGATCCTTTGAAGAATCTGAGATGTACACTGGTTCCAAGCATCAAAGCATTGAATTTTGTGATTTTGGAAATCACTAAGTTGTGTATATTATATTTATTTTGATGCGTTGAGGTGCTTCTGTTTATTTAAATATTTTATTTATTCAAAATTTTGTTGACAATTGCTATGCATACATAATTTGTATATTTAAATCACATAGTAATTATCTAATTTTGTCTCTTTTAACGCGTCTTTTGAGCTAAAAAAATATGAATTTAGTTTTTTCTGAGTTTTTATCCAGAGGATGCTAAAGTTAGCAAATTTACCGCGTTTTAGTTCTATTTTTGTATAAATTGACACAACAGTGTAGGAGCGCTAAGGATGCATTTGGCAGCTTAGCGGGTGGTCACTTAAGCCAGCTAGACTTTGCATGTGCACTCAGCGCATACATGTCAACCTAGCGCACAGTCGTTGTCAAAAAACATGATTGTGTAGCGTTTTGAAGATAAAAAGAATGGGGAGCATTGTGCCAAAGGTGATATTCAGGTAGAAACACAAAGTAGAGAGAAAACTAACTCACTTAGGGACCCTTTCCTCCATTCTTTTCCATTCCTCTTGTTTCCTTTTTGTACTTGTAAGTCTCTTTTGACAATGAGAGGTTAAATCATCCATTATTGGGAGCTTAGCAATCAAACACTCTTGATGTTATGATTCTCACTATCCATTTAATGTTATTACAATACTATTGCTTCTTTTATGAGTTTATTATGTTGTTTATGGTTTGATAACTCATGCACATGTATCTTATAGAGTTTACTCGTTGGGAAATGTTTGCACCCTAAGAACTTGAAAAGAGCATCTAGGTAATTCATGCTTAAGGATAAAATGATATTATTTAGTCTTAATTATGCATCCTTATACTTAAAGCAAATTATTTGATGTAGCTCTTGAGAGATTAGGAGTGAAATTAGGTAATTTAGACTCTTTCACATGAGAGATCATGGTTAGGATATGTTAGCGGATGAAGGTAATACTTGGAATAAGGTGAAAAATCTCAAACATTACATCAATAGTAGTTTCGGTAGGTTGAGCACCCAACACGTCGCATAATGCTGCATCAATCGACAACTCACTTCTCTGAGTGTTTGTGTTCTATCTCTTTAATGTGCTCTGCTTAATTATCTTTATTTATGTTGAATTTCATATTTTTGCATCAGTATTAGACAAATATCGAATTTAATCAATTATTCGCTTAAAATTAGAAATATACAAACTTTGAGTACAGTCAAAGTCCATGTGGACTTGACACTCAGACTTATCGTTTTAATTACTACTTGGACGAATTGGTGCACTTGCCATGGAGTTAACATTCATGAATTGTGATTGTTCAATATCATTTTTATTTGTGTGTAAATATATACATATATAATCTTATATTAAATTCATTGCGCATACCATGGTTGATTTTCTAGATTATCACGTCGGCTAAAAACAACACTATTTGCGAACTCCTGTTTGTTGTTCTATTCAGTGAGATTATCATCTCATTATAAGTGTTGTTTTTAAAGCATGCATAATAAGTTGCTGAGTTTGAGGAAACTTTAAGACATTTTCCTTAGTTACATTTATTTTAGATTAGTTAGTACTTTAGAATAAGATATCAAATGTGGTAACTTTCGTTATATTTTTAGTATTCATTTAGTTTAGATGCCCATATTTTGAGGATAATATTTTTACTTATGTAAAGACTTATTTATTTGACTTTATTTATTATACAAGATGTATTTTCAAATTATTATAATTTTGAGATTTTATATTCTTTTAGCATGAGGTTTTTTTAATGAAGGGTGTTACATGTAACAACTCTTTTGCATGCTCCTCTGCCTCCTGGGTCACCAAGACCTCCATCTCCTAAGCCACATGGTCACCCTCCAAGGCCTCCACACCATCACCCTTGCCGATGTAATGCATACGGAGCTTATGAATAATTATCCTACATATGTATGATGTAATGTTGAATGCTTTTTAATTTCTTATGGTGCTTCTGAACCCTTTATACAACACAACAAGGGCAAAATCAGGTTGTCACTAAAGCTTTGTAGTTTCAGTACTACCTATATTTACCAACCATGTACCCCTTATGCTTTTTTTTTGGTGAATATGCTATTAGAATAAAAAATAAATAGAGGTCACTTATGTGTATACTTCACTGTTTAAATCTATAATAAACACATTTTAATGGTACAAAATGATATTTGTTAAATTTTAAAAGAACATACTAAACATTTTGAACCTGAATATTTTAAATTTTATGAGGACGAAAAATATATTTTAGCTATAAAAACAATAAGACTAGAGGTAAAAATGTATTTTATCATAATTCTTAATAGTTTTAATAATGTTTTTGTGTCTCAATTTAGGAGTTTTTTTTAGTTCTCCAAATAAAATTTTATATATTTTAGTCCTCAAATTCAAAATAATATATGTTTGGTACCTCCATCAAAATTTGAATGACTAAACTGTTCTCCCTTGCCACTCCTTAACCTTCTCCTCCCACTAGTGCTACGACTCACCGTGTCAACTTGTCCCCCACCCAAGTCACCCAATTCCTCACCCATGCTACCACCAATATTCCTATGCAAAAGGGTCCACCACAACATACTTTTTCTCCAAAGAAACCATAACCCGAGTTGCGGTCTGATCTTTTTTACCTTCCATGCGATATTTGAGAATTGCCGTCAATACCTCGGTGTAGGTTCGGGATACTCCTTTGTTCCACAGTCCGGGGCTATTTAAACCAAACAATTAAGAATTCTTAGATGTACTGGTACTAGCAATAGCCCCATCCGTCACCCACCACACCAACTCCATGACTACCACCTTTACCCACCTAAGCAACACCCACATGTTTGGATATGAGTCGAAGACCAACATTGAAATTAATCGAGAACTAGTGGCTCATTGCAATGCACAGTCCTCCTTTGCAAAAACCTCTAAGAAAAAAAGCCGAAAGTGAAAAAAAAGAACAAATGAGAATCATTTATTTATTTAAAAATTAATAAAAAATAAGGTGTTAGGTAAAAAAACTGTCATTTTCGTAAATAAAAGTCATTGAAATTCACAATTCTAACAACGTCAACTTAATTGGACGAAAATGATCAAATTGATACATTTTAGAAAAAACTCAAAAATCAATTAAATCTTTAAAAAAACTTGGTAATAAATTAAATTAAAAATAATTTAGGGACTAAATTGAAAACTAAGTCCGTAAGTGTTTATTTGTATCGGGCCAGGCCCAGTCCACCACTGGAAATCACATCTCCACTATCGTCCATCGTTACCCTAAAACCCGAAAAACCCCATCTCCGTCTGTTCGAAACGACGGTGACACCAATTCCCTCGCACTCCCACTCCCTCTATCGTCTCCTCTCCACACTCCACATTCAGCCATGGACGACAGCTTGTATGACGAGTTCGGCAACTACATCGGCCCCGAGATCGAGTCCGACCAAGACTCCGACCGCGACTCCGACGCCGATGACAACCCCGACGACCAATCCGACGGCGGAGGCGCCGCCCACTCCGATGGCGAGGACCCGAGCAACGGGTGGATGACGACAATCTCCGACGAGCTGGAGAACCAGGTGGTGTTAGCAGAGGACAAGAAGTACTACCCCACCGCAGAAGAGGTGTACGGCGAGGACGTCGAAACCCTAGTCATGGACGAGGACGAACAGCCCCTGGAGCAACCCATCATAAAGCCCGTTAGAAACATAAAATTCGAAGTGGGCGTGAAGGACTCCTCCACCTACGTGTCCTCTCAGTTCCTCCTGGGTCTCATGTCAAACCCTACTTTGGTTCGCAACGTGGCGCTGGTGGGGCACTTGCAGCACGGGAAGACGGTCTTCATGGACATGCTCGTGGAGCAGACGCACCACATGTCCACGTTTGATTCGCAGAGTGAGAAGCACATGCGGTATACCGATACCAGGATTGATGAACAGGAGAGGAGGATTTCGATCAAGGCGGTTCCCATGTCACTCGTGCTGGAGGATAGCAATTCCAAGTCCTATTTGTGTAACATCATGGACACGCCTGGCCATGTTAACTTCTCCGACGAGATGACCGCGGCGTTGCGGCTCGCTGATGGTGCTGTCTTGATTGTAGATGCTGCTGAAGGAGTCATGGTATTGCTTATGACCCCTTTTCATCTTTAGACTTTTTGGCATTGCATTGTATTAATAATAAATGTTTGCTCTTAAATGAAAGGCTCATTATTTGTTAGCGCTCTAGTAGAGTATCTTATCACTTATCAGCATGAATGTGGCAATGCAATAGAGTTTCACCTTAGTATTACTAGAGTATCACATCACATCAACATGAATGTGGCAATGTAATAGTGTCATGTTCGGATGATTAAAATCGCAGTTAAAACAGTAGAGGAATTAAATTCTCGTAAAAAATAATTGGGGAGAGGGAACCAAATTTGTGAAATGAGAATAATAGAGAAAGCAAAAGTGTAATTGAGTCAAAATGAAACTGTTATGTATATGATATGACCTATCTGCTTGATTGTAATACTACTTAGTTACTGTGCTATAGCTGCAAAACCATTGAGCTTTTAGTTTCTTGTGGTTTGTAGGTAAACACGGAGAGAGCGATACGTCACGCAATTCAGGAGCGGTTGCCGATTGTTGTTGTAATTAATAAGGTAAATGATTTCTTTGCTTTTGATGTCGTTGAGGGAGAGTTTGGGTTGTGATCTTAATCTTATTGTTGTGTTTTGGCTTTAGGTTGACAGGCTTATAACTGAGCTTAAGTTGCCACCGAAGGATGCTTATCATAAACTAAGGCATACTGTGGAAGTTATTAATACTCACATATCTGCTGCCTCCTCAATTGCTGGTGGTGTTCAAGTTGTGGATCCAGTTGCTGGAAATGTTTGTTTTGCTAGTGCTACTGCTGGATGGTCCTTTACGTTGCAGTCGTTTGCTAAGTTGTATGGGAAGCTGCATGGAATTCCTTTGGAGGCTAATAAATTTGCTTCTCGGCTTTGGGGAGATTATTATTTTCATCCGGATACCAGAGCCTTCAAAAAGAAACCCCCTGCCAGTGGAGGGGAACGATCTTTTGTGGAGTTTGTGCTGGAGCCACTTTACAAGATATATAGCCAGGTGATCGGGGAACATAAAAAGAGTGTAGAGACGACACTTGCTGAACTTGGAGTCACTCTAAGTAATGCAGCCTACAGATTAAATGTTAGGCCTTTGCTAAGGTTGGCATGTAGCTCGGTTTTTGGTCCAGCTTCGGGTTTCACCGATATGCTTGTTCAGCATATACCTTCTCCGAGGGATGCTGCAATTAAGAAAGTTGATCATATATATGCTGGTCCTAAAGACTCATCAATTTACAAAGCCATGGCACAGTGTGATTCTTATGGCCCCCTAATGGTTAATGTGACCAAATTATATCCAAAATCCGATTGCAGTGTGTTTGATGCCTTTGGTAGAGTTTATAGTGGTAAGATACAGACAGGACAGACTGTACGGGTTCTAGGAGAAGGATACTCGCCAGATGATGAGGAGGACATGACTGTAAAAGAAGTAACAAAGTTGTGGGTTTATCAAGCTCGTGATAGGATGCCAGTAGCTGAGGCACCTCCCGGTTCCTGGGTTCTAATTGAAGGCGTGGATGCTTCAATCATGAAAACTGCCACTCTTTGTAATGTGGATTATGATGAAGATGTATATATATTCCGGCCTCTTCAGTTCAATACACTGTCAGTGGTAAAAACAGCTACCGAGCCATTAAATCCAAGTGAGTTGCCAAAAATGGTGGAGGGCCTGAGGAAAATAAGCAAGAGTTATCCTCTTGCAGTTACTAAGGTCGAGGAATCTGGGGAGCACACTATTTTAGGGACTGGTGAGCTGTACTTGGATTCAATTATGAAGGACCTGAGAGAGCTCTATTCCGAAGTAGAAGTCAAGGTTATCTATTGTTTTCCCTACTCAGATATTCTATTTCTGTCATTAACTTTGGTTCTCTTTTTGATTAGACATTGACTTAAAGGTAAAGTTGTTCCTTTGTTGAAGACTATCCTTTCATTTGCTTTTTCAGGTAGCAGATCCTGTTGTCTCATTTTGTGAAACTGTTGTTGAATCTTCCTCAATGAAATGTTTTGCTGAAACACCAAATAAGAAGAATAAAATAACTATGGTAGGTATATGGCTTAGTTCAAGAGTGTCTTTTGTTTTCCAAGGCTGATTTATTGTTCACGACACTCGTAGTAACCTTGATTGTTCTTTAGATTGCTGAGCCATTAGAAAGAGGTCTTGCAGAGGACATAGAGAATGGTGTTGTTAGCACTGACTGGAGTAAAAAGAAACTAGGTGACTTTTTCCAGACTAAATATGACTGGGATCTTCTTGCTGCACGGTCAATCTGGGCATTTGGCCCTGATAAGCAGGTAAATTCTCTCTTATGGGTCTATTTGTTTGTCTGTCTCCCTGGCTCTCTGTGTAACATATGCAAGTATAATGCAGGGTCCCAATATTCTGTTAGATGACACCCTTCCAACTGAAGTTAACAAGGATCTAATGAATGCCGTGAAGGATTCCATTGTTCAGGGGTAACCATACTACATTGAACTATTTACATATCCATTGATTAATTGACTATTTACATATCCATTGATTAATTGACTATACATTGATTATGAGGTTTTTTGTCATTTGACAGATTTCAGTGGGGTGCACGAGAAGGGCCTCTCTGTGATGAGCCCATCAGAAATGTTAAATTCAAGATTGTTGATGCAAAGATTGCTACAGAGTCACTTCATCGAGGGTCTGGTCAGATCATTCCAACAGCACGACGAGTGGCCTATTCAGCTTTCCTCATGGCTACTCCTCGTCTTATGGAACCAGTATATTATGTGGAGGTATATGCATTACTAACCATAATGATGGCTGTAAGCTGTTTATCATTTGTGGCTTTTGACATTTTGACCAATTGATGATTATGTAAGGATCTGCATACAAATTGTTTACTAATAAGTAATAATGGCCTAATCTGATAAAAAAAATATAATTTTAGACTATGTCGAGTACAATAGTGTTACTATTTTACTGATTCTTGCTTTGATGGTAATGCTATTCTTTTGGCCTTTGCATCAGATTCAAACACCAATAGATTGTGTATCTGCAATTTACACTGTATTATCTCGAAGGCGTGGACATGTTACTGCTGATGTTCCTCAGCCCGGCACCCCAGCTTATATTGTTAAGGTTGGTGACTAATTTTTACCTATAAGATGTTTTAATGGATGTTGTCTCTTTAGACTGCTATGGTCTTGAAGATATTTTGAGTATAAGCTTGAGTGTGTGCATCAAAAGTTTGGTTTGCTGACTTTTTCCCCTATCTCAGGCATTTTTGCCCGTGATAGAATCTTTTGGATTTGAAACAGACTTGAGATATCATACGCAAGGTCAAGCATTTTGTATGTCAGTTTTTGATCATTGGGCTATTGTTCCTGGAGATCCTCTGGATAAAAGCATTGTTTTGCGCCCACTTGAACCAGCGCCTATTCAGCATCTTGCCCGTGAGTTTATGGTGAAGACAAGACGTAGAAAGGTATAATCCTTTTCCTCCTTGTCTCTTGGCACTTACTAACTTATGATACAATTTTAATCCATTTTTAATTTTAGGTTTTGCCTCAGAGGTTTTCAGTCAATAGAATTTTATATTTTGAAGCCTTTGTAATCGACGACTTGCTTTATCCTTTAACCTTTTGTGAAATAACTGGCTAATGCAAATCATTTAATACACGTTTCTCTTGCATTAAATCTTGCAGGGAATGAGTGAGGATGTGAGCATAAATAAGTTCTTCGATGAGGCTATGATGGTGGAACTGGCACAGCAGGCAGCAGACCTTCATCAACAGATGATGTGATTCTGTATAAAAAGATTATGTCCGATTTGATCTTCATTTCGCGTTTTTCCCCCTCAGAAGTTTGGGCCTTTAAGCTGTTCCCGTTTCACGAGTTGGCAGGATTTGGCTCCAGTTTTTCTCATACTGGTGCAAGCTCCAATGCCATTGAGATAGTAGTCTACTACCTTCTCTTTGTGAAAAAAGCTACTTATTCCGGACCGGGACGGCTTTTGTACTATAATTCTGCACTGATCTTGTAGTAGCACTTACATGTTTTCTTTAATTTTTTCCCCATAAATTGCGAAATTGTATGAATGATTGTAGTTTTAACGCCTTCATACTATATAGGTTAAACAAAATTCTATTTGCAACGAAGTTACTTGTGGACGTTAGTCAAACCACAAAACCATCCATATAATGCAGAAGCCGCACAAAACATTTGATAATAGCGTCCAGGATCCCGATTTGATAATAGCGTCCAAGATAGAAAGGAGAGAAGAATCCATTATTTAATATTATTTTATATATTATCTTCATAGTAATAAAATAGTAAGATCGAGTATTAAGTTTACAAATATATTATTTTTAACCTATAAGAATGATGTAATATTAATGATTTTTTACTATTTAATATTATTTTACATATTACTTTTATCCTCTAATTTATTTTAATCATGATCTCTTATATGGAAGAATCTAAATTGCTTAATTTCACTCTTGATCCCTTAATAAGTTATATCAAATAATTTGTATTAAGAGTGAAAATGTATATTTAAGGTTAAACAATGTCATTTTATCCCTATATATGAATAGTCTAGATATTTTTTCTCTTATCAAATTATAGACATTTCTTAATGTATAAACTCTCATAAATTTACATGCACATGAATGATCAGATTACAAACATGACATAAGATTCAGAAAAGAATAATATTATGAAATAACATTAAATAAATAGTGATAATTATTACATCAAAAATGTTTGGTTGTTAAACCCCAAACAATTAGTGGTTTAGCTTCGCATTGTCATGAGAGGCTTGCTATAAACAAAAAGGAACAACAATTGATGAAACATAATAAAAGAAAATTGATAGAAAAAGGGACATAAGTTAACTTCTGTGAAGTGAATTCTTCTCTCCTTTGTGTATTGGATTTCTGTTTGGCCTCTGATAATTTTCCTCTAATTGCTCTCTCTTTTTATAATCAAAACTTGACTTAATTGGACTTTTTATATTGATAACACGCTCAGCCTATATGTGCACGCTAAACTCGTATCCTCAATCCATCTTCCAAGTCTTTAATATGTAATCATACAAAAAAAAATACAACCAACACACTACAAATCAACTAATTTTAGCATTTATTAGATAAAAGTGAAAAAAAAACTAAATTTCTGCATTTCAGTCATTAAAAAAACATTAAAAGAATAATTATTAAATAATTTAATTTACATATAAATAATAATTATCAATAGCCCAAGCGAACAGGAACAAACCCGTAAAACATAGAGACCGCCTTTAAAAGGTGTTAGTATAGGACCGTTGGGACTCTAGACATTTAGTATTTTTCCTTTAGAGTATGTTTGGATGAAATATTTTAAAATTTTAGGGAATTTAAAATTCAGAAAAATTAAAATGTATCAATTAAAATTCTTTTATTTTCAAAATTTTGTGTTTAGATAAAGAAAATAAATTTCTTCATTTTTAAAATTTTGTATTTGGATAAAGAAATTGAATTTCTTCATTTTTAAAATTTTGAACATCATGCACGGAGGTGAGTGCCGTGGGAGTAGTAGAGGTCAGAGTACTAATCGATGATGGAGACATAGTAAAGAGTTGTACAATTAGAACTTCTATAAAAGAGGAGAATTTCAATTTCTCATCTTTTAGAAGGAAATTTAAATTCCACATTTAGTTGTTTAAAATTCTGTTTTAAAATTTTAAAAATTTAAATTTTTCATATAAATATATCTAAACAATGAATTATAAATTAAAGAATTTTAAATTTCCTGATAAATTATTTTCTCTAATTAAAATTTTCTATCCAAACACATTTTTAATTTTTACCTTTCCAAGAAGCTTCTAGGACTTTAACAGCTGGCTGCTAGCTGTATTTGACAGTTGTGTGTTAATTCAGGCTTTAGTCTGTGTATTTATGTCTTTTATCAGTGAGAAGCAGGAAGAAAGTAGTATTTTAATGTTTATCACTGTGTTGCTCTTTCACTAGCCGATGGTGAAAACAAATGTAAGTCAATTAAGCATGATCAGTTTCTAGCGAGTCAATTCTACACTTTTTCTTTTTATATATTTTTAACTGTTAACGACGTAGCCTGTTTCTGCACTGTTATTGGAAAATAACTCACCACCTACCTAAATACGGTTCTCTCACATTATAGACATGTCCTTTCGTCATTCTATGTTGACACTTGACACTATTGCTTTCTATGTTATCTTCATGTCGTGTTAGGCCTAAACGTGTTTTTAATTTAAATTTTAATTATATTATCTAATCACGATGGATATCATGAGTCAAATCTAGGTTCCATTTATAATACGTAAGAGCACTTTGAAAAATAATAAAATATTGCCATGATTAGAATAAAGCAATTTGAGTAGTATTTTAATGCCTTTTTACGTTACTCTTTTTCTGTTGGTCATATGATGCCCATTAGAGTTATAAGGCATGTCGCTCATCAATTATGGCCCTGAAATTTCCATCTTTATTATTTTATGTTTACTTATTTTGATAAAATAAAACCATTAAGGGCGCAAATGTATAGTTGCTTCTGAAGCTTACAAGTAAAGTGTTGTGAAGTCCATCTTCAATGGTCCATATATATGGACATATGGTTGGCAAGAAACCATTTAATATCCAAAATTATAAGAGGGGTGATCATGTTCATGGTTTAAAGCCAATGCAATGGAGTTCAGCTACTCTTTTCCAATCCTGGGTTTGTCTTAATTTCGTTCACCTTGGTTTGGAATAATTTAGGTGGCTTAAATGGTGTGAATTGATAGTTTACTCAACAGGATTGTCATCTTTTGAGTAAAACATTATACGGTTATTGTAATAAGTTCAGAGTCTAGCATTCCTTTTCTTTGCATGGAAATTTCTTGTTAAAACTTACTTTAGACAGTGTTTGTAACTGTATTTTGACGTGTATGTTTTTCAAGATTAATGGTGTAATTCTCATTTTGAGTACCTCACTCACAAATCATTTTGTTTGCTTTTCACAAACACACAAAATTCATCCACAATGAGGAGCTTGACCAACAAAAAAAGTCTGAGGACAGTGCGATGTTGCTTGTGCGCATAAATTACATTTTACAAGATATACATAATTCAAGTTTATCACTTACCCATTAAGACATTAGCAATGGGGAAAATAATTATAAGATGGTATGATATTATTTGAATTTGCCATCTTGGTGTGTTCCTTACTCCATCCCCTCAAAGAGATCATCGAAAAGAGGAAGTAGAATGACATTTTTAGTGTGACGGATGAATTTATGTACATAATCTCGCCTCAAAAAAGAATCATTTGTGTTGCAGAGAAGAATGTTTTATCCTTCTAGCAAGCACTTAAGATTTTGAAGCCCCTCAGCAGATATGCTTCTTCTGACTCTAGGCCTTTCTACAACCATAGGAGGTGGTGGTTCTGAGTGAAAACATATCATCACCACTGTCAAGTTGTCTGTTGCTTCTCTCTTTATTGCTTCCTCTATTATCTCCTTGCAACACTGCTTCACATCATTGTGCTCTTGAAGCCTCCTTCGAGCAAAGTCTACGGCATTTTGGCTGCGAAAAACATCCCAGATTCCATCACTCCCAATTATCAAGAATTCATCTTCTTTTGTCAATGTAATCAATTTAAGTTCCGGCTCAGCACTCAATGGTCCACTCTTTCCATTCATTTCCTTCATTCCTTCAAGATGCCAGTTGCCTAGTGCACGAGTCACACCTAACTGGCCGTTTAGGTAACCATCGTCTATGTATCCACCTAGAGACTCAATCCTCTTCCTTTCTTTAATGCACAATGGCCTGTGATCTTTGGACATTTCTATAGCCCCCCCACCACGGGACAATACAGCGCGGCAATCTCCAGCATTGGCAACCAGTAAAGACCTATACAAGACAATGACATTCATTTAGAACATAGAAATAGTTTCATCGAATATCCATTCAACATAACTCAGCTAATTGCTATGATTAGAGATTTATGCAACTTGCAACATTGGTGGAGAGAAGGGAACAATAAATCCTGAAAGGGAAGGCATAGTGTGATATATAGGCACTGCATCTGACTTCAAAATCAGTGTGCCACCACCTCACGGATATGACCTGTGAAAATTATACATGTTGTTACAAAAGCAGAAAAGCAGCAAAGATGTTCACCTTCCAAATATAATTGCAGTCAGTGCAGTTGTACCAGAAGACAGGGAAGACTCGGTAGAACATGATCTTGCAAACTCTGCATCAATCTCCAAAAATGACCTTGTAACAACCTTCTCTAATTCCAAAGGAAAGTCAGCATCCTCAGCAATCACCCGTGGCAGATGATCACGAACAAATTGTGCAGCGCTCTTCCCTCCATGTCCATCAAATACCTGCACAGCAAACCATTTTTTCTCTTTACATGTCAAATCCTGATTAATAGGATGCATATCCACCTATTCAAAATGACTAATAGATGTTCAGTCTCTTCTGAGGTGAATTTTCCATTAGTCACAAGTTTCAAGTCAGACTTTAGAATGGCTATACTATTACAAATTTCTGAAGGGGAGGAAGGCACAATGATAAAGAGTCCACAATGTCACCTTTTAAGAAAGTTCAAAAAAGGAAACATTTTCAACACCGAATCTTGCGAACCAGGTTGAAGTATTTAATATCCCTAACTTCGACTTATAACATAATCTGGTCATTGTCTAGTTCTATACAGATCCAATTATATGTTAATTTGCTTGCAAAATTTTTGGGAGAGGAAACTTTTGAGGCTTGAGTTTCTAGCTCATTGGATTATGTGAACACAACAAGATGCTTGAGCTTTCTTTTTAAGTTGTCCATCGTTGACTACTTTCTTCCTTCTTGTTGGTCACTGTTTAGGGGTGGACTAAGACTAAAAACTAAAAAAAAAACTAAGTACCGGCTTTACGCTATGCGCAGGTAAGGGGAAGAGATATTGTACGCAGTCTTACCCTTTCATATGCAAAGAGGCTGTTTCCGGATTCGAACTCATGACCAACAAGTCACCAAGACACAACTTTACCACTGTGTCAGGGTTCGCACTCTAGGGGTGGACTAAGACTGTTCTATTTTTCTACAAATATAATATGACTGGATGGGATAAAATGAAATTTATGTTACCAGGCGAATGGCATAATCGGTAGATAGCTTACACCATAAAAGGAAATAGCTTCCTTGCAAAATTCGTTATTGCCAATTTTTTCTGCCAAGTCTCCAATGCATATGTGGGTATCCTCCATGGAAGGGCGATCTCCAATATCAGAACACTCTCCAGACCGAAGAGTAGGGACAAAGTTCATCACGTTCTGTTTTTTGTCCACAATTTCTGCATCCTCACATATGCTTTCCAGCTAAAATGTACCACAGCAGAAAAACGCAAATGAGCCAAGATTATAGGATAGAAGCCTTGTGCAGAGAAATAAAGTTAACAAACAGAAGACGCTAAGCAAACTCAAAAAAAACATGAAAAGTAAGATGAGTATTCTCAAGTACACAAACACGAATATTATTCTGAAATTGTACCAGGTGCCAATTTCAGCAGTATGTAACTACTGTCATATCTACAAAGTCACCAAACTCAATTTTATGAATCAACAAATTGTGCTAACAAATAAGAATCATTTAGAAACACCAATCGTGATTTACACGCAAGCAATGCAAGCTGATTCAATTGACAGCACAATCAGTTTCCACATTGATGTTACCAAGTACACTAAGTTAATCTCCATCCCTGGAGACTAACGAACTAATTTCTGACACAACCAATTTAACCTTTAGAGGTCATATTTCATTAGCAGGTTCTCTTCTTCCACAGATACACAAGAAGAATCCAAGCAAACGAGTAACAGCCATATGGGCAGACACAAACCAAAATCTAATTAAAAAAAAAAGGACAACTATAGAAGAATCCATGACTTCTCAAAAGGTTAAAATAAAAAACAGTGAACAAGATTCATGAACAATAGCAATTAAAGTACTACTGAAGTCTCCGAAGCATAATTGAAAGAGTGGCCTACAAATTAAAACTACCATACAGTAAAAAAAAAAGAAAAGAAAAAAAGACACCCCATAAAGGAACAGAAGAAAGAGAAAGATGAGGGGAAGGAATTACTTACAGTAGATGAATTTACAACACTGATCTGGTCAGAGGGAGTTCTAAAAGAGTCTTTTTCCTTGTTATCCATGTGGGCATGCAAGAGATCACAATGCAAAGGCCATGAAACTCTCCTATTGTTATCAACGTTCTTCTCTATATGATCTTCACCAACTTGTTCACCATCTTGCACACACATGGTGGCAACAAAAACACTTGAGGTCAAGTGGCACGTTCAACTCAGCAACTTGCACTTGCACTTGCAGGCATGGAAATTACGAAGTAAGAGTAGTCCACACACAACTCCACATATTAAGAGATCACACTTGATGGAATTTTGTAGCTTACACCACAAAGAGAGAGAGAGAGAGAGAGAGAGAGAGAGAGAAGATTCTTAGAATATGTTGGGACAATGATGGCGTTACTGTGTGCTTATATATTTTAGTGATCAGTGGAAAGCAGTGTGAAAGGAGAGAAGACGGGAGCCGTTATGTTCCTGATTTTTCTATGAAAGCGTGGTCCAAAATTGTTGGTTGAGTTTATTAGGTGATTTCTTGATATTATTATGTTTTTTGCTCACAAAAATAAGCTTCTATGATGTCCCTTTCTATGCTTATCTATCATCTTGTCATCCCACCTAGTTTCATTTTTTTATATATTAATATTAATTTCCCTCTCTTTTTTCTCTCCCTTTATTGGACTCCCATAGTATCCCATGTGAAAAATCTTCTGCGATATTTATACCCGAATTTCATGTCTTTTCTTTTCTCCATACCTGCTTCGATTAATTTTGAGCTTTTATTTAGCCATCAGAAGTAGTAGTGCTTATTGCTTAATGGCGTGTTCAGAGCTCAAACTTGGTAGAGATAATTTCCATGAAAATAAGGGAACCTGGCGTGGAATTTGGAATAAATACATCATTAAATACAATTGACTATGACTAATTGACCATAGATATTTTAAATGTCCTTTTTTTTAATATTACAGTAGTTGAGCGACATTATGTTAATTATTTGTAAATTTTCCTTTTCGATTCAGTTAAATTAAGGCATTTATCTCTTAGTTTCATTTTTAAATGTTTTTAGATGTCAAATCCTTTTAATATCATAGTTTACTGATATTAAGCTTATTATTGATAAATTTTCCCTTTCGATTCAGTTAAATTAAGCCATTTATAGCTTGGTTTGTTTTTGAAATGTTGAATTTTTAAATGTTATATATATATATATATATATATATGTGTGTGTGTACATTAAGATTGAAAAAAGCATTTTAAGACACATGTATATAAAAAAGAAATTATATTTGTATAATAAGATTGTATTATTCTTTTATAATTATGAGAGAAATAAGAAGATAAGAGAGAAATATGAAATAAGATAAATGATGTGATAGGAAAATTTAAAAAGTGTTACAAAAATATGTTACATACACACCATGATTTATATGCAACAGATGAACAAATAATTAAAAAATAAATATAATTATATGCAATATTAAAAATGGTGTCAATTATTTGTTAGTCGAATAATAAAACTGATATTTATATGTAAAGAATAATTGTGTTAACTATAATAATAATAAAAATAATTGTGTAAACCAGGACAAATGAGTGCATGAATAAACTAATATGATACTATTCTAGCTTAATTTATCTTAATTTGAGTTTTAAATATACATTTACGTTAATATTTGATTAATTCTTTTTATTGTTATAATAATTATATCTTATTTGAGAAATATTGTCTTACACGAAGAATAGCTGTAGTTTAATACAAAAATATTATGTAAAACAGTTTAATTTATTTAAACAAAAAATGAATTAAAATTAAACTTAAAATTAATTTGTTTTTCCTTTCACGATTATTAATTATCTTCAATAGAATCATTTTTTGCCAGCTAGAGATATCCGTAGTCCTTGTTTGCTAGTACACATTCACCCTCTGCAAACCGTATTGATTGGGAATAATTAAAGTCTTCTATGTTATGTAAAATCTAAAATGCAACAGAAAAACTTACTAGGAAACGGTTCTATCCATTTTCATTTTCGTTTCTTAATTTAATTAAAATTCATAAATATAAGTAAATAAATTACTGAATATTTTTATTATTAATTATGTATATTTTTTATTAAATAGGATTAAATTAAAGTGATATAACTTTTAAAATTCTGTACAATTAAAGGACTTTTAAAATTAAAAAATTATTAAAAGAATATATGAATTAAGATACATCAATTTTTGCTTGGAGTGATTATTTCAACAGCTCATCCATGAACGAGATGGTTTTTTATACAAGTTTTTTTCAACAATGTAATTAGTTAATCTAAAACATTAAATTAGTAAAAAAAAACAATTTCATTATCAAAAAATTATTTATAATTATCAGTAAAAACTTATGATACTTCATGTAATAGCTTGAGTTCGTAAGCATATGTTTAAGCCTGGATTAAGC
>CM023947.1:7578411-7641379 GCA_013407115.1 Glycine latifolia
ACTGATATTATTAATGTTAACGCACCGGAGGCCTACGGGGTGTTACACTTCACATCAATGTCATCGTGATAAATTTTTTTTTAATTTATTCACATTTATTTCATAGAATAACTATTTGACTTAAAGATCATTTTTAAGTTATACTTTTATTTTATTTTTAGAATTTATTTATTAATCCTATTTGATATCGTACTTATTTTTTTGGAGATGAGAAGGAAGAGACTTTGAGATCACTTTTAAGTTATACTTTTTTTAATCCATTTTTAGAATTTATTTATAAATCCTAAACAAATTTTATTTTAATTCTTAAATTTGTAGATATTTGTAGTTTTCTTTTTCTTTTTCAAAGTCAATGTTATGTTTTGTCATATAAATATTTAATTAAAATAACCAACCTTAAGTATGTGTTCATATAAATATATCTCAATTTGATAGAAAAAATGTCAATAATATAGTAATTAATAATTTCTATATAATTTAAAATCTAAAAATAAAAAAATATCTAACTTTAAATCGTAATTTTTTTATTTCAACATAATATTACTGACCAAAGAATTCCCTTACTAATTAATTAATTAATTAAAATTTGTGACAAAAAATTAGGTAAAGAAAAATTCATTAAAAAGTCAAATTTGATCGCAAAAAGTATTATGCAAAATTTGTGACAGATAAATTAGGAAGGGAATAATTTTGTCTCTAAATTCCTAGCTAAATATGTATTATTTATTTTGTGAAACGTTTTTAGAGAAATAAAAATTTCAACCCAAAATATCACACCTACACAAAAAATGTTTTACTCGGTTATAAATTTGTGAAGGAATATTTAGAGAGAAATATTTTCCGTCACTAAACCCGTTGTTAACTGACATATATTTAACCTCGTCACAAGATGTATGATTCATTGCAAACTTCATCAGTGTTACAGAAGAAATTTATTTCAACTCTAAATTCATTTATCCAAGTACTGTTAACTGAAATTAATTAAAACTATGTAATTGTGTTTGAACGAAAAAAAATAAAATAAAATAAAATGCTAAAAGGCAACGTAACTTAATGAGAAAGATTATACTATATGGACATACTGAGTTCTGATGATATTTTCTTAAAAAGAGAAAAGAAAATTGTTGTAACCAATCATAGTGGTGTGTAAAGTATTAACATTCATAATAAGTAGTTGCAAGAAATTATTTCAAGACTATTCCCTTTGAGGACGGCATTCATATAGCTAAATAAATTTATAGAGTTAAATACATAGGTTTTGGCTATTAGGGGTCAAAACTCCAATGTAGGAAGAAAACGAATAAGGTCTCCCCTCCTCTTTGTTCAATTAGCCATTTATAACTTTTAGACTAGGTTTCATACTAATACTATTCAATAACATCTTTTCTACTTGCTAAACTATTTTGAAACCAACCTTATTATTTTATTAAAATATTCATTGAGAGCAATTGTTGGTATGATCCTCTCCTAACTGGTATATGGTGATCTGCAGTTATAGTTTAGGAAAGAAGCAAAAGCATTGTATTTTCTAGCCATATCCGGAAAAATATGGATTTAACTTTTTTTTTCTCATCATACTACAATGGAGATTATAACATCTCGATCCAATTACATCAGAATGAGAGATCCAGATGATGTATAGATATATATACCTATGTAGTTGAGGATGAATTAAAAGGAATTAATTGGTATTATTTATACCAACAATATACATCTACTTTTCAATAGATGATCACATAAAAGTTAAGCGTGTTTGGCTTAGAGTAATTATGAGATGAGTGATCTTCTGGAAAGTTTCTTAGAAAGCATGTAAATGAAGACAAAACATACTAAAAAATCTTGTGTCGATTTGTGGGTCAGTCATTGATCCTGAAAGTAGACATAACTGATTTTCGAGGTCTCGGAAAAGAGTATCTATGAAGGGTTCTGACCAATGAGAATATTGAGTAAAGTGTCACCGCGTGAAGTGTCGTAATGTGAGAATCGTCAATAAGTAAAAAATCAGGAATGTTATAAATGGTCTCAAAAAAGGCTATCAACAAAGAATTTTAATTTGTGAAAAGTTCTTACTAACAAGAAATATTGAGAAAAATGTTATCGTATAAAGTTTTTATAATATAAGAGTCGTTAAGGAGATGAAAATAAAAAATTGTTACAGAGAGATATAACATTAGATGTCATCAATATGATTCGTAAAAGGTAAAAAACGTAGAAACAAATAAAGTCTTTGAATAGTTTAGATGCATTCATATAGCTTTCTTGAAAAAAGATTTACTTATCAACTAGAGCCTGCATTTTGGTGCTTGAAATATTTACTGATTTGGTTGCAACTCCCTTATTTCCCTTTCCTTTCTTCCGGTGAATGATTGTAGAAGGAAAATTGGCTATTGCACGGATACTCATGCGTGTACTAGTACAATATGATACACAATTTCCTAAAACGTTTTAGATAGGACTATAGCAATATATTACATCAAATACATATTTATCGTCAAAATTTTGTTATTCTATGTGATAATTTTGAAGAAAACTATTGCTAGAGTGTGATTATGCTTTTTTGGGAGGGGTATTAGGACTTTTTGTTTTGATTTTTTCTTCTTTTTTTATATAAAAATTATTTTTCTTGAATATGGGTATATATAGATCAAGTATTGGTAGTATTATTCCACAACAAATTCTAATGATCCGATCTATTAAATTTATTTAATGAAATACATACAAAAGGTGTTGCTACATTAAAATTTTATTTGATGAAATACGAAATGGTTTTAAAATGAGAGAGAGAGAGAGAGAGTTAAAAAAACAATATTTTAGTAGTTTGCTCAAATTAAGCATGCTCTTAAATCTGAATCTTAAACTTTTTAAAACTATAAAGCTTTGAAAGTAATGGATATCCACAACATAGAAGAAGAAAAAATGGTTACGTACGAAATATGAATGCAATTTCATAATACAAATATTAGTATCAAATGTGGATACAATACAAATACATCACTAGTTTTGAAGTATATGAGTATCATAAATTATTGGAAATACGTAACATAATAAGTTAAGAGACAAGTTAACTATGGCATATTGCTTTATTGTATAATTACCAATTATGAGGAAAAAGAATTGAAAGCAAAGTTTTACAAATTCTATTGGTTAGTGCTAATAAAGAACTTATTCAATGGAAACACGATAGGTAAATTAATCACATTATAACTTCTCAATCGAGTTTCTACGGAGGAGGTCCTAGTTGTGCAAACAAGTCAGCCTCGCCTTTAAATATAGCCCTATGATTTTGTAGGCTTGGGTGCTGTATGACACACCCCATCTCTCATAAATGTCGTAGTTCAATTAATCATAGGTTAAAATAAGAGAAAGAATCAAAGTGAAATGACTTTTTTTAAATCTGAGAATGAACTTTAGTACAAATTTAGTGGCTATCGCTACTGGGATTCCAACAAGGCATTATTGTTCATACATCATATAAGTCTTTATGGTCAAGTCAAGCATACCAAAAGGAGGGAACCCTTTTGCACTATAAAGTTGTCATGACACTAGCAATGCATAAGAATCTCTCTCACGTCTTGATGGGAAAACTGAAGATGTTGGACTAAGACGTGGGACATTGGTGTTCACTGAAGTTTTGTGCCCATCACATTTTGGCATCAGTGGAAGGGCTTACAAAGTTCCATGCCCTCATAAGGGTTCATTTGATGTGAGATATTTCCATTGCTAATGGCCAACACCAAAATGGCAACAAAAAGGAAAAAAACTAAAAAAAAAGTTCAACTCAACACCAAACAAAAGGGATTAAAGTATTTTAAAATTGAACAGCAAAATAAGTATTCCGTTATAAGAATATGTTTGAAAATCAGGTAAAAAATATGTTTAAAGTAAAAATATTTTTAAAAAATTAATTTTTTATTCGTTAATTACATTAGAATATATACAAAATAATTTTAACTACAAATCAAATATGAACCAAACAGAACCAAGTACTTTAAAGTTTAAGTCACAGCATGGCAAGAATTTAGCAACATGGTAATTTGCTCAAGACAAATAGGTAAATATCCCGACCAGAGTTGGGGTGTCATAGTAAAACTATATGACAATGATGTGGGGACAACAACATTTCTCAAAAGCTAGCTATGGAAGACACAGACACATAGGTGACAGTTTCATTATTGATCTAGTACAGCTCCAAGCTGTTATGAGCAACATACACCGACACAGTGGTTTCTTGTCACAAACAGTGGGCATATCAACTAACACTTGTAAAATCCGGTTCAGCCATTATCTCGCCAGATACCAGTAATTAATTCTATATATATATTAAAAATTTAAAATTATATATAAATATATAATTAATATTGTTTAAGTAAAAAAAATTTATCTATACTTTAAAATTTAAATTAAAAAATTTAAATTTTTTTAAAAATAATAACTGAATCAAATCGATTTAACCAAAATTTATTGATTAATCCATTTGGATTTAACCTGATCAATCTAAGTCAATTGTATAATTAATCCAAAAGTTGAACTGACTTAATTAATCTATCAAATCCCAATTCAACCAATTGGCTGGTGCATACCAAATTTGATAACACTTGGACTACCACAATCGCATGAGTTTAATTTGGTCCATTTCCTACCAGTAAATAATGCTATATTGCCAGTGTTTCAGACACATCACGGATTAACCATTGAGACTCAAGTTAAAGATTTCCACTGATGCGAATCCAAAAAGTTACCAACACACTCAACTCGTTAATCTTTATGATAGGGTAAATTTAACGTAAATTTCATTAAATAAAAAGCCTTGCTAAAATATATACTTTTTTAAGAATGTTCATAAATCAATTTAAACTATTTTAAATCACTAAATCAATTAAAAAAAAAATTGAACAAACTAGTATTTAATTTATTTTATGTAATTTGAATTGACTTTCATATCTAAATCTAAATCACACACCTCTTTTGTAATTTGTGTTTCTTTTTATGCATGATACTAAAAAATAATATCAAAAGACTTATAATTAACTGAGTTAATTTTTTGACAAAATATTTCATATCTTGATTTTTTATAATATATTTTTCATAAATATTAATCAGTGTTCTAGCTAATTAAAAAATTTAAAATATTTTTTATTAAGATGTATAAAATTTTATTGTTCATATTTTTTTTCACTTTCTTATAATTTTATATTATTTTTTAATTCTTTAATTAGTGTATAAGTACACGGATTGGTAAGACTATGTATTTATTTACTGCCATCATCCTTTATTACATAAGTGTGGGTTTCAGGCAGGGTCTGATATTATTGACATGCGTGTATTGAATGTACATAGTCAAAAGATATAATAGAAACAAGAAAAGTTTAATTAATCCTAAAAAAGTTTAATTAATGTTGATATAGATTAATTAACCTTTATCTTCTGAAGTTTACAAGACATTTATAACTGTTTTATTTTTCATTTTGTCTTGAGCTTATTTGATGTGTATTCGTCTCCGAAAATAGATAAAATCAAGGTTTATTG
Source organism: Glycine latifolia (assembly GCA_013407115.1). Taxonomy (NCBI): domain Eukaryota; kingdom Viridiplantae; phylum Streptophyta; class Magnoliopsida; order Fabales; family Fabaceae; genus Glycine; species Glycine latifolia. The sequence continues at coordinate 7,583,938 of CM023947.1, forward strand.
TAATTTCAATTCATCTATTTTAGTGAATTTGTAATTTTGATTTTCATTTTAAAATAGAAATATTTGATTTTTTATTTTAATTATATATGATTTTATTTTTTTATTTCAAAATAGAGACATTATGTCTTTATATTTTACAATATTTTTAATTTTAGTAAAATTGTCAATTTTGATTATATTTTATTTCTTTTATTTTGATCGAGTTGAGTTTTAAATCTAACATATTTATTTAAGGTATCATAAAAATAATTTAATTAATTATAATGTAAAAAATAAAAGAAATAGAAAATAGATAAAGTTCAAAATTGGACCAAATGTGCAAAATTTCTTAAAATTGCGAATTTATTAAAATAGTGGGACCAAATGATTGGTGAACACGTTAAGTGAACAATGATTGGTGAAAGGACCAACGGCCCAAAAGGATATACACATCAATACGTGGAGGGATAAATGGTTGGATGAGTCTATTAAGTTAATTGATTATGTTGAGCATATCCCCCGAGTTATAGCAAGCTTCAGTGGCAGATTTAGTGAATGATAGTGGAGATTGGAATTTTGAGCTTCTGAGGAACATCCTCCCAAGGGAAATTGTGCCGAAAATTAGAGCAATATTATCGCCTTTGCAGGGGGCAGATAACGATAGGAGAATTTGGCCAGGAAATCGTTTGGAGAGTTTTCAGTGGCTAGTGCTTATCATAAATTGAATGACAACTCGGAGATTATTAACGATAATCTTTGGAATCAGATCTGGAATTTGCGGGTTCCTTAGAGAGTGCGCACTTTTATGTGGCTAGTCAACCATGGGAGACTTCAGACTGCTGGAAGAATTGCCAAATGGAGCAGCAACGTCGAGCCATTTTGTCACCATTGCCAGCAAGTTGATATTATGTTACTTTTAATTTACCAAATCAGGTGGGATATAATTACTTAAATCCTTGGAAAGAATTATGGGCTGTGGCGTGTTACTATGTTTGGAATTAGAGAAACCAGCACATCCATGAAGAGGAATTTATCAAACCATTCAGACCTTAGGCCTTTATTTGTGATAGGTGGAAAGAGTTTATTTCTTTGAGCAAGAACACGCAGGGAATGGTGGCTAAAGCTAACCATCAAGTGGACATAAAATGGATTCCTCCTGAGGAGGGCTGGTATTGTCTCAACACGAATCGAGCTTTCAAAGGGTAAGGGCTCAAGTTTGTTCTTCAGAAAGAGATTGATAAGGTTATTATTATTATTCAGGTAGATTCTCAAGCTATTGTTAAAGCTATAAATGGCGACAAAGTGGGGAATTCTGTTGGTTGGAGATTGGTGTTACAGATTCGCCACTTAATGACTAGCATTCCTCACATTAGACTTGTTCATATCTTCAGAGAGGGTAATGGGTGTGTGGATGTTCTTGCGGACTATGCGTTTGGGATGGAGGAAGACTACTCTACTGTTTTTTTAGCAGCAACCTTATATATTGCAGCAGTTTAAATTGGTGATATTGTTGGGATTTCTTTCCCTCGTGTAATAACTGATTTCTAGCCTTCTTTTTGGCCTTTCGCCCCTTTCAATATAAAAATAAAATAAAAAATTTGGGCAACTTGTTATAAAAAATCATACTAGACAGGTTGTAAAATAGCAAACCCATTTAACACTACTTAACACTTTTAACCACTACGTTGATATGGCGGTGAGCGTACTATGATAGATGCATGAAGATATGAAGTACACAAAAGAATTCCATCGTATAAAACACTACTGCTATCACACGAGACCAATGAGATAAATTCACCAGTAATCCTAGCCAGTATTCACATATATACCCAAAAAAGTGAATCGCATGGGCTTGAGAAGTTTCGGATTGGATTATTAATGGATTACATACATATCTCGACGAACCGTTTTAATGACTGAGTATTATTTTTAAATTCATACATTTAACAGGTGCCAGATGTGATCCAATCTTGTGAATGTTCAAGGAACAAATTCAATATATACTTTGAGTTACAAAACTAATTTTCGTAATTTCCAATGGGCACAAATTTCAATCTCAGTTTAAAACAAATTCTACCAAACTTTAGAAACCCACAAGTAAACTTAATATATTACTGGTGAAGCAAATGAAGAGTGCATAGTTTCAAAGATTAAAAGGCTAATAGTATTCGAAAACCATAATGTATAACAAAATCCTAAACATAAAGCCAGAACGAAACCTCAAAAGAAAAACCAAAATTGATAAGGTTTCCATATTTGTCACCTTCCAGAAAAGAAATCAGATCTACTAAATAACAAGATAACATTTTTCTTCAATAAAAACTGGAAATCGAAGCTCACATTCCAGTAAAAGCCTTCTTTGCACCACTAGAAGATCCAGCTGGGATCACTTTCAACACATTGAACCTCACTGTCTTAGAGAGAGGCCTGCAGAAGTGTTACAAATAAGAATCAAACAGATATCTATACCATTAAATATACAAGATTTACCGATTAATACACAAAAAAGGCTTATATAATCTCACCTGCATTGACCAATAATAACGTGATCCCCTTCCTTCACACGGAAGGCGGGTGATATATGAGCAGGGATATTTGAGTGCCTTTTCTCGTACCTGAACAAAAAAATAAAAATGGAATTATAATTATGTTTCTCCAAACATACCAAACAAAATAAAAAAGCTTAAAAGGATGGCAGGAGAATACCTCTGGTACTTCTTGATAAAATGGAGATAATTCCTCCTAACAATAATAGTTCTGTTCATCTTAGCACTGTGACATGTTCCAGCCAAGATACGACCACGGATGGAAACATTGCCAGTGAAGGGGCACTTCTTGTCAATATAGGTTCCTGTATTCAAAAGGAATAATAAATCAAAATAACTGGTTTAGAAGCAGAAATGACCATATACACATACAGAGAGAAATAACTAGGTCATTTGATATGAAATGACAAAAGTACAAAGATAATGACAATAGTAATGCCATGAGATTTAACAATCAGCCTCACAAAAAAATAGCATTATAAAGTACATAGACAAATGCATAGTATTCTTGTAACTAGATTACAATTATTATTTCCCAACAATACTCGCACAACAGAACACCATAATATTTTAGATAGTAAACATTAGTAAAAGCATTTCCCCTTGAATCCTGTGAATAAATATATTCACACCAAGCACATCTCTAACTTGGATTTGGAATGCATGTTTAAAAACCATTGCAATTATAAAACAAGCACCCCAAATTATCAGATAATAGCCACAAACTAACAACAGTAAGGGCATGTTCGGGAGTGAACTTTTTGAATGTGAAACATACACTCAGAGAGGGCTTCATACAGAAAGTGAGTTTCTATAACCTAATTTACAAACACCGCAGCAGGTCAACAAAATTTATAGCATCTATGATAATAAGAAACAAATATCCACAACAATAACCTGATAGATTCACACAGCAAAGAATAAACATTTTATAAGAGAAAGTCGTGAATGAAAGAGATACCTTCGATGGCTTCCCTGGGGGTCTTAAATCCAAGCCCAATGGACTTCCAAAAGCGATTCCCACCTTTTCCAGGTCTCTTTCCCTTCCCAGTCTTCTTCGAGCTGCAAAAGGGACCAAAAACAACAAACGATTCAGCATCAAAACATCACAATGGAAAAATAAAAAAAAGTGAAGTATTTTCTCGAACGCTAAGCGTACCTGAGAAACACTTTTGGTTGCTTCAGAAAAGCCTTCTCGGTCTGCAAAACACAATTGAAAACAAGAAAAAATCAACGGAAGATCCAAACGAAGCCTAATGAGTATTGATCAAACGAAATGGAGAAAGGGAAGAGAAAATATGGAGAAAAAGCGCACTTGTTCTGCCATGGTGAAGGGAGTTGTCGGCGAAAGATGCAGAGGAGAGTGTTTGGATCGCCGCACTCAAAAACCCTAATAACTTCTCTCGCTCGGAGTTGAGGGAAGACGCTGCTTTTGTTGAGATTTCACCTACTGGGCTTTTTAAAGTGGGCTAGGAATTAGATAAGCCCAAAACTTAAGAAGCCTTCTAGGGATAAGTCAGTAATGTCGCACTGTATGTTAAGATTTTGGCAGTTAAATTAAATCATGGAAAAAAAAAAAAGTTACACTGTATGCCATTTGGTAAGAGGTTAGGGTTAGGGGTCCTAATATAATAGACATGGGACTTCTTCCTGTCCAGAAGATCTACATGTTTAGCTTGAGATCATTTTTGAAAAAATAATTAATTGTCTTTTAAATGATTTTTTAAAAGTTGATCAAAATATTTTTTAATAAGCTAATCAATTGGCCATTTGCTTTTTATAAAAAAAATGAAAAAGACCTTAAGAAAATTAAAAATTAAATATGAAATTGTATCATAAAAATAAAGGACGAACCCTGACACAACAATAAAGTAATGTCTTGATGACTTGTTGATCATGCATTCGAATTCGATAACAATGCGTACAATACCCCCTTACTTGTGCATAGGATATGTGATTTTTTTTATCATAAAAATAATCAGTTAAAAGATACTGTATAATTATAATTTTTAAATTTTGGTAAATTTTATATCCTATTTTTTTACTTAAGAAATATCCTAACCAAGAATCGCAAAGTAATAGAATTCATTCAAACAATTGATGTCTCTCGATAGAATTTTTTTCATATGCATATCAATCTAGAATCAAACATCAAACAACTAAATTATGAGTTAGGACTGAACCACTTTTCTAATATATTTAAACATAACTTTAAATTAACTGACTTAAGATTTGCTAATTAGGAACAATAAATAATATAAAATCCCATTTTACCCATATCTACATAATATATTTATTATGTTTTGCAATTAGAATTTTGAATATTTTTAAATAATTTTTAATTAAGTTTAATAATTTTATTTGTAATATTTTATATCTCTTATCGTTTCACAATTAAGTTATACATTATGCATTTAATTGATATTATTTTTTTAACTTTGTTATAATTTATCTTAGCATTAAAGTATAGTGTTAATGTATTACTAATTTGTCAAACATTACAAAACAAAATAAATTATTCTTGCACCTCAAAAATCATCCAACACCTTTTTTATTCTGAAAAGGTTAATTCAAAATATAAAATCTTCATTCCGAATCATTCTTTTTGAAATGAAAAGGTGTGTTGGTTGATTTTTATTTTTACAAAAAGAAGGAGCCCAGTAATGTTGAAATTTAAATAATGGGGAAATTAAATATAAAAATTTGAAATCAGTAAAGAAAAACTAATTATCCATGTATTATTTTTATATTGTACCAATAAACGGTTTTTGACTAAGTCATGTATATTGCTTTTTTAAGAAAAAAAAAACTAATAAGTCATGTATAGATATCGCTATTTATAAGCATTGTCATTACTCGGCTCTTACAAAAAGACTTTCAATCGATTAGCAAAATGTATAGACCCTTATATTTTTACTTCGATGGTGAGAATAGTGCCTTCAAAAACAAATTAAAAATTAAAAATAATAATGGGACTCCTCTTAAAAATGAGTTCTAAGTATGTTCATTAACTTGGGTAAGGAAATCAAAATATTTTGGAACATCTCAATCCACATAGCTACTTTACGCCTTTTATATGTTATTCAATTCAATTTAATGTTTATACACTTCAAAGAAAATAATTTGGAGAATGAATGGAATCTATGTTCCACCTGTTATTCACATAAATTTATAAGAAGACATATTCTATGTTTACTCTCGCATCCTTTGTTTCAAAAACATAGTTCTTTTTGTTTTATATGATAATCTCTAAATGAATTGAACACATCTTTGATAAGCATATCAAACATTACCACTTACGTACATATAGAGAATAAGAGTTGGGGAAGAATAAAGGTTTTTTTGTAATGTTTTTATTCTTGCATTAGAAAATAGGAGTGGTCCTTTAAAATTTGGTTCTACATCTTTGATAAAGTCAATACTTGCTAAACGGTGCTATTATATATGTTTAAGAGATGACAACTTTAGTGTAAAAAGAGCATGATCAACAATCAAACAAATAAATAACTTTGATATAAGAACTCAATATTAATTTCTTATGGAAACTAAAATTTAAGGCTTATTTGATGATTCATATGTCACATTAGACTTTCTACTTCTGTTTAACGCCGTTATAACAAACTTAACCAGCAAGGATAAAAACATAATATTCATAAAAATTACAAGTTTTTTTTTTCCACATGCAAACACTAATCCATAAATGAGTGAATATTCTTTATCCACCAGAATAATTAATTTTATAGTGGATGAAATGTCAAGCACTTCTTTCAAGTGAGTGAATATTCTTTATCCACTCAGCTGAATTGAAAATTATAATATGCCACAGAATCCAACCCAAGCAATTGAAGGAACAAAACATATGATCACTATCTAACATATCAAACATTAAACATGTATAATTTTCTTAAATTGTTGTGGCAGATAGAGAACTACTTAAACACCGCTTCATTTTAAAAAATATAAAAATTATTAGAACTTATATAAATAATTAAAAACAAAAATTACATATTTTTAAACATGTAACCACTAATTTTTAATCTTGAAATAGGGAAGATTTACAAATTTTATATTCTTAAAATCAAACTATTTTGATTATATAAAAAACTTATCTGTTATATAATTATTAAAGTAATGCTCGACAGATAAACGATTGGTTATGGTAAAAACAGTTTTGACATTATTTTACAGCCTGCTTGTGCAGTAAGCAAAACTGATTGTGGAAGATGAATCCCTAAAAATACTCATGCAGCATGGTCAAAGGGGAAAAGAATGAATGAACCATCCCCAAGCAGTATGTTCTCTCCTAAGTAATCCCTTAAAGTAATAAAACTACAAGTAGATATTGAATATGCATAAACATAAAGGATCTTTTAATATAGAGGACTACATGACATTATTATTTTTTCACTTTAAGAACCACTTAGAAAGGATAATACTTGAACAACAAAATTGATGGTTTATTAAAAAATAAAAGAAAAATCCTTCTTTCCGCCAACGGATGTTGCAACTTAAAAACATACAGACCAGATCAATAGTTGTAACAGAAGCAATGATAGCAACTGTAATAACGGTAATGGCAAGTTGGCAACGGGGATAATGTACCTGCATCTCAATTATTGCTTTCTAAAAACCAAAATTCTTCCTGATTAAAATTGAGAAATGTTTGATTTAGTTCTATTTCAACTTCACGGACGCCAAATTAAGTTTATAAGATGGCTAATCTCCATTGTAATGTTGAATTCTATTACCAATTCCAAGCATAAACTGAACTTAAGGAAAGCTCAATTCCAATGCCAATAATGTACAAAATGTCACATTCCCGAATTCTGTTTCTTATGATCACAATCTTCAGCGACCGCAAACTGAACATTATCCTCTGTATCACTCCATCTGCATCAAGAAGCCATGACATTATTCAAAATTGTAGTTGTAGTTGAAATTGTAACTAAAACAAAATTCAAAGCATGCAGTAAGACCCTTCCGGAGAAATGTTTACATTAGACATTAAGTCCATGTTACAATGTGGGCAAATAATAATTTAATCTATATTAACGAGATAAAAGCTGTCGACAATATGAGATGTTAAAATCAAACCAAAGTCCATATTTGATGGTTGATGAGATTCAATGTAGTTCATAGTTTATACTATCACACTTCAAAACTTATAGATTCCCTAGGTCAAGAATTGAAATCGCATCTTTCTGCAAAGATAATCACAGTCCATCTACTGTTCAGATCAAGCATCTTGAATAGGTTTTGTTCTAAATCATTTCATTTTCATATATTCAATATAAATACATTGAATGTCAGATCACTAAACATTTTTTAAGCATAATTATATATTAATATATCAGAAAGGAATGAATAAGCGAGAAAGTAAGAGTGATGTTTACTGAGGAAAAGGTATAGTAGAATCACACCTAAGATGATTAGACATGTGCAAAGAAGACCAATAGAAATCTTGGTTAGAGAGCTCATCAAATGAACAAAATCCCAATAATTAGAGGCAGGGGCAAACCAGTAAAGACTCTTCAATAGAAACCATTAAAAAGGATCTAGAATTAAATGATCTCTAGAATCAAATGCACAGAAAACAATGGAGGTTGTTATTGTTGTAATTATTATTATTTATTATTATTAACAGTTATGAATTATGATGATATGCAGATGCAATCCAACATAGAACTGGGTTAGAGCTGGGTTTTAAATAAAGTGTGCTCAACTTCAGTTTACAAACTCAAACGTAGAATGTTTGACGTTTTGAATTTGGGGGCTTGGATCAGAATCACTTTTTCTGCGTGATGTCCTGACATCAGTTTCGACCTGTACACACATCCTCTGGTCAGCTTCTTTTCTTTTTTATAGGAGAAGTAATTACAATACTTAATTTTCACAACTAGATAGTCTCTGGTTGAACAAGCCATAAAGAAAAAGAATAAGAAATTTCTCTTGCATAATCCCGCCAGATTTACATTATATCTATTCAGCAACCTTGGGGAAAGGGAGACCCAGTGGGATTTGAACAAAGGATACACTTGAATAGCTGAATTGTATATTCTAATTGTCTAAAGAGAATGTCCCCTTGGCCGTTTATTTATAATAATCAATATTTAATTACAGTAATTCTGATCCAAATCAGGCTAAATCAATTTCATAAAAATAGTAACTAGGAAACTAAATCAATTACATAGAAATAATAATTAGGAAACTTAAATAAGAAAATAATCATATTAGAATGATATCTTAACACATCAGAATCATATCTCAACAGAGACAAAAATGGGAATCTTTCAACTAACAGATATTCCCCAAGTGTGTGTCAAAGTCCAGAAGCACTCACATTAGGTGAGAGAGGCTTTGGCAGTTGAAGTTGACATAAAGAGCAAATGTACTCACACAATAGAATAAGGAAAGAAAGCAATTAAGCATACAGACCTAGGTTGAAGAATCTTGAGCCATATGAACTTCTGAATTATTTCCTTTAGACCCTACTTGTTGAGATATCACTGGCATGATTTCACGAAGTATATTAGACAAAAATATTCCTTCTTTACTGACATTAGGTTGTGCTTCAGGACAACTTTCATAGTCCAAAGAATTTGAAAAGATGCCTCCCCTGTGATCAGAGCATCCTCTGCACACTGAATCAAAGAAAAACCCACTTCTTGAAAGACATTTAATTCTTTAAAGAATCCCTCCTAACAGCATTTCTGAACAGTGTTGCCAAACCCTCCATTGCTACCAGGAATAAAAAAGGGGCAAGCGGGTGCCCACCCTGAGCCTTGAACTCTTCTGTCGGGCATCTGTTGACAAGGACAGATATAAAACTAGATTTAACTATAACAGACACCTACCTTCTCCATTTCCACCCAAAACCCAACTTTGTCAACATAAAATCCAAATAGTTCCAACTTACGAAGTTGTAGGCTCGCTCAGAATCTACTTTGAACAAAAACTACTACTTGGAATTTCTCTTTGCCCAGTCCACTAATTCATTTTCAACTAACACCGCATCCAGCAGCTGCCTCCCTGGAAGAAAAGTTGTTTGGGACACCTACTTTCCTTTGACGCAGTGCATTTCTATATATTGGATAAATTAAAATATTAATTAAATATATTTGAATAAATTTTTAAATAAATATGAGATAAATAAGTGAATATTAATGTTAGATCAATTAAATTTAATGGAAGTTTATTGATCCAATAATAAATATTATATATAAAATTATGATTCCTAATATATTAAATCAAGTTTTTTTTTATCTAGAGAGAATGATGAGTAATTTAATTGAAGAATATTAAAATTATAAAGAAATGTTAAGTATTAGAAGATTAAAGATAAATTATTAAATAATTACATATTATTTGTTTAAGATTTTTTATAATTTAATATGATGGATGTGATTTGATTGGATGATGGTTTATCATAAGAATTATGAATTAATTTTCCAAACACCCTTTACTTACATTTGTAATTGACCTAATTATCCTTTCCTTTATTTTTTTTTTGGTTCAAATAATTTTTGTTTCTATGAACCCATTTGTTCTTTCGTAAGCATTATTATTCTCCTTTATTCATTTGCACCATCTCTTTTAGAAACATGATTCTTTTTCGTTTCGATTTCCTTGTTTTTTCAATAATGTTATTTTTTAATTTGGAATTCATTCTTCCAAATTATAAGTCATGCACGCATGTTAATCTAAACAGTATTTGTGAAGAAGAAATAAAAAAATAAAGTTGTAATAAAATATAATAAAATAAAAAGTACTACGATTTACTTTTCAAAAACACATACCTTTTCTGAAAAATAATTTCCAAAACTATATATATTAACTCATGGTTCCAAAAATTTATTTTTGAATAGGTATATGTTTCCATAAATTAACTATTTGTTACCTTAAAGAAGTCACGTGAAATATTGATGAACACACACAACACATTGTTGTGCTTTCGAATAAAGTGAGTGTTGCATTGACTTGTTGACGAAAATGCAACGAGCAATATCATCCAACACACATTATTACGTACATAATTGATGGAATATGTATAACATCACTCGATGGAAAATGCACAATATCAATATCGAGCTTTATGTAAAACATCATTTTCAATGTAGGGAATCAAATTAAATTAAATTCTAATATTTTTTACAAAAAAGAAAATAAATTAAGGGGTAAAAATAGGTGTAAGGGAGAAAACTTAAGGTTAAAAGAATAATAAAAATGGGAGCGCAAAATCAAGGGTCAAAGAATAATGAAGATGGAGGATAAAAAAGCAGATTTAAAAAATAATGAAGGTGAATACAAAATAAGATTTTTATTATTTTTATACAAAAAGATATTTTGATAATAAAAAAGCTTATTTATGAATTTAGTCCTTGTAAGTTCCTTTTTTCAATTTTATAAAAAATGAACAAAAATTAAAATTAAAAAATGCAAATACCAAATTATTATTTAAACAAAATAAAAATATATAAAAAGACAAACGGAGTGTATAAGTAGGAAGGGGAGTGAAATAGAAATAACCCAAAGTTAACTTATTAAAGGCTGCTATGACCCAACAAGTACCATCATGACCACAAATGTGGCCCAAGCCCCCAATAATTTGCTAGGAATTGATATTGGCTCTTAGGTCATTTGCTATTGGCACTTATTTAACTTAGGTGGTCAATAACAACGGTGACGTTAAGGAAGGTGGTGATCTAGTATTTAAGTTGCGCAAGTCTTGGTGGTGTTTGATGATGGTTATGGTTGAGGATGTGACGTGTCCAAAGGAAGAAGAAGAGGCAAACATGCAGCGGTGTTAAAAAATAAATAATGAAAATATAATTTTATTGTTTATTTTTCTGTACTCCTCTGTAAATAACTGATTTACAATTATGTTATATAACAGAATCGTATTTTCATGAAAAAATATTTTTTAAAAATTAAATTACTTAATAGGACCCAATAACAATGACCAATAGCAACCCTCTAATTTGCGACACATGTAAACTATGCTTGCCTTTAATTCGGCCCATGCATGGGCTTGATAATACAAAATTTAGAATTCTTTTAATAACATTACATTAATATATTATATAAAATGAAAATATTACATACTTAGTCAGACACTATATAACGCACTAATTAAGACGAAAAAAATTAGCACATTTTCGTATATAAATATGTGGTTTATCTATTTCTAAGCATAAAATACTAAATATTTTTTTAGTATTTCAAATATAAATGAAAATGAATTATTCTAATTAGATATTTTCTAGCTTGTTTAATATATAATGACCCTATTTTACTTTTATATATGTTTTTTTTGTCTCTAGTGAACGTAGGATAGAATGTTGGGAAGACCAACAACTTTGTTAACAAAGGTGATAGCTGTTTTTGTCATATTTAATTAAGTGATTCGTGATTTTGAATATTGATTAATTATTGAGTATGAAATAGATTGTGTTGGGAGGAGAATATTTATTTTATGTGCATTCATTGTTCCAATAAAAATCAGTTACTATTTTTTACAGGAGATACTTCATATCAATATCATGATTAAAAAAAATGTTGGAAAGAAAGTTTTGAACCCATGTGTTTTTACAGCATTTTTTATTAACTCTTCAATTAGGTGTTTAACATAAACATATAAAAGAGAAATTTTACATTGAAAAGTTTGTGAGGGACTTGGGTTCAATTTCCACAAAATACATTATTGGAAATAAACGAAGAGTATAAATGGGGTAATTCCCAAGTTGATGATTAGTTTCATAACCAATTCAAAAAATCAAATTTTGTAGCAATACTTTGAAATTCCATAAATAAACCACATGTCCTGATTAAAATGATTAAAAAAAAGAAATTTTACTCATACTCCTATTTTTTATAATGAAGAGAGATGAAAAGGAGAAAGAAATATGATAATAATGTGATAGATAGAAATAAAGAAAAAAAGTTATAAAAATAATGTAAAAATAAAAAAATGTAAACAGTCTTGAACTTTTGGTGTCAATCATTTTTGGAGAGATTATCTTCTCAACAGGCAAAAGTTCCCACTAGACCTCGTTTTTGTCAAGAACAGTTGCCATCAACTTAGATGCATCTTATTTTTTTATGGTCCACCGCAATGTATGCAACCAAAATGGGCCACAAGTATACATGAATGATCCATCATCTAACATGTGAGCCCACACGTAAGATTGACCTTTCATTCTATTGCAATTAATGTACGAAACACAATGGGCCCAATTGGTTGGTTGCGGCAAGACAATAGGGCCGTTATTTAATTAATACTCCATATCTGCTCACTTATCTGTCTACAAGGAAGGTAGCCCCTACAACGGAAATGGACTAGAGAGCCTAGTCATCCCTTAGATTGCATTCCTTTATTTTGCCTCTAGTTTCCATTTCAAACAATAAAATATTTAGATATTTTGATTTTAAATATAAATAAATTTAACTAAATTTACTATATTTAACGAGATCGTTTCTAAAATGTTCGTCATTTTATTTGAGATTTTATTTCTAATGACTCTTTTTTTATATCAAATTTTAATGAAGAATAATTTGAAAAGAAAACTTATTTATTTAAGTGAGATCAATAAAATTAAATAATGTTAACTAATTTTTTAATTAGTATGGAGTTAATTTTTATTTTGCTTACAATGGACATCAGAGCGAGTAAATAATAATAACTTAGTTACAATGTTTTAAATGTTTTTTTTTTTTTTATAAATAACACTAATGTTTCACCTTAATAAACAACGCTAATTTCTAATATTATTAACTTTTATTTAATGAATGATTGAGGTGAAAATATATTTTGAATAAAAGCAACATAAAAAAGCTTTAGATATTATACTTAAATTTTGTTTTAAAAACTATTTATACATTTTCATCTTAAAATCTCATTTTTAGATTAATTTTAACATGAAATTCCTGATTTTATAATTTCTATAATAATTTAAAGTTTAATTCTTGTTGTCCTTAGCTTAAAAGGGACGTGTCTCTTCTAGTGAATAATTCACTTTAGAAGATAAAGTAAATAATTTCAATCATTGATATAAAAGAATTAACCGTCAATGTTACATGTATATGTGTGAAAAAATAATAATGAATATGTTAAAATTTTAATAATTGATTTTCTTATTAATAACTAGATTTACTTACATTCTTTTTTATAGGCTACTTACTTTACTCTTTTATTTTAAAAGAGCCAAATCATATTAAAAGATTATTAGTTTATGAAAATTTTCATACTTTATCAGTTTTTAAATTTTTACTAATATCTCCTAATAACTAATCTCATGTTGTTAGTTTATTTTTTTAATTATGAATCTTTTTTTTTAATTTAAAATATGTAAAGCGACACAGAATACCTCTCCGTCCTAGTAATTATAAATTAAATGAGATGACTAACTGAATGTGAAATGGATCATGAAGTTTGAACTGAATTATGGGAAGATTTTTAAGTAAGCAACACATGATGTGCACATATGCCTTTTCTCAGCTACAAAAGAACAAAACTAGTAAATGGTACGTTCGCAATCATTGGTCCCTGGTTTGTTTCTTCTTTCATATCTTAAAAGAGAGACACTTTGGTAGTTGGTATATAAATTGTTAATACTTATGTCACTATATACTTACCTTTTCCTTTAACTTATTATTGTAAAAATTACGAGAATTCAACACCCCAACCCGGTATAATCATCAAATTAGAAGATAGTATGTTTTCAAAATATATATCATAATCAATAAAAAGGTGTGATAGGATGATAATATACAAATCAATCAGAGGCCAAAAAAACTGCAGCATTTTCTGCAATGCTGTCCAACATCTCTGTCTACTATTATTTTATTGATCCTAATATACGGAACTTTGTCAGTTTTTTTCTAGTTGATCATCCCTATAGACTCAGTTGTGTATGGGAGGCTTTCTCTTTGCTGGAGAATAGTCCATCTCAGTTATCTCTACAAGGTCATGGTAGTGCTCCTCAGGGACATCTTTGTGCTTCGAAGTGCTCAATGTATTCACATTTTTAGTATTGCCATTTACCCAGGGGTCAACCTTGGACTCTTCCACATTCTGTGCATAACACATAATATCAGTAAGAGGAAAAAAATAAAAAGAAATTCCAAGGTTTACATTTAAGTTGAGACCTACAATATAATATATGGTATAATTAATTTGATTTTTTTTTCTCTTTCAAACCAACCTTGGAGAGGGATTGGGTTGCAGAAACGGGAGTGGTAACGAGTTTCCTATTCTTTATGTTTCCTGCAGCAAACATAAGAACATTCAAGATATGCTAAATACTAAATAGATTTATGTATATATATAAAAAAGGGTTGGTACTAATTAAATTTGTTATATTTTGCTATGTTTTAATTAAACCAGAAACGAAGTGAACAAGAATGAAGCCTTGCGTAATTTTTATGCATAACAACAAAATTTGAAGCCATCTGGAGTTTATGGGACAACTTGCACTAAGTAATACTTGGTCTTGTACTTTGTAAGACTGTGAATCATGCTTGTATTATGAGGAGAAACAAAGGGAAAAAAAAAAAACTAATGGGGGATTAAAAACTAATGATGTCTAGGCCTATGCCGTCTAGGTCCATAGTAATCTTCATGAATGTTTGGTAACTGGTTGTTTGATTTTCTGAATACTTTAGAGGCTCTTTTCTTCTGGCTACCTGTGCATGCGTTGTCTTTGCAGAGAGAAGCTTCCTCAGTATCAGTGTTACTTTTTTTCAACAAAGTACTTTCTCCATCCTGTAGTTAGAAGAAGTGAACTTCTACATTAACATGCATAGAAATATGAAAGCATGAAAGAAGTTGGAGTTTGTTAAAGAGATGAATGGATAAAACTACAAAGTAAGGATCACCTACATGTTTCTGTTGCTGAACTGCTGAAGACACTTTCCCTAGACGAATCCCTGCAATAAAGAAGGAAATATTAGAAATCCAAAAAGAAGGCCTAATTGAGTGGACTGCTGCTGAAAATATTGCTTTAACTAAATATTACCTTGAGTTTTTGCAAGGAGGAGTGACAAAAGCAGAAGAGAGACCACAAAAGAGGGCTTCATTTTGAAAGAAAAATCTTGGGAAGAAATGAGCAAGTTAATCATTAAGCAAAGAGGGTAGAGTTTTCTTCAGGTTTTTCTTCCTTGCTACTCAAAGAAGAGCTTAACTAAGTAATAAATTGGAAGTTATGAGTGGTTGATGGGATGAAGAATAGATAGATGGCAGCTTATTATATATATTTATATATAGTGGCGTATAGGGGTCCACATCGAAGTTCAGCTTAAACTAACAGTTTTTTACTTCCCTTTTTAATATTAGTTGTCTTATGGCACCCCTCAAAGTGCCAACTGCCACCCTATATCAATGGAAATTGCTAATCATTTGAAACTCCAAATATTTAATTAAGCGAAGGTTTATGTGTTAAAAAGGTTTTGAAGTTAAATGATAGAAAAATATTAAGCAACAAAGATGTTATTAATGGCTAGTCACTAGATATTATTCACTGCATTAAACAATAAAGAGTATGTCAAGACCTAAGTAAAATGGAAAATAAGAAGTCTAAAAATAAACAGGAATAGATAAATAAAATGGAAATCTAAAAAGAGTGACAATGATATATAAACATATTTGTATATTATATAGTCCATCAACATTTATTATTTTTCTTTTATTTCATGTTTCTTATCGATTATACCATCTGTAACTTATATTTTTGCTTTCCGTGTTGTTCCGACCCTCTCATATTAGCAAATATTTGGTGTCCTCCAACTTTTTTTCACCCCCAAAAATGGTACATTTACTTTGGGGAATGGTACAGTAAAACAAAAATTCATGAACCCTATAATAATGTATATAAGTTTGCCTGCAAGCAATCGTACTATTCTTTTTCTCTTCTCTAACATGAATGCAAGCTTCAATGTTTGCAAATTTCCATGATGTCAGACTTTTCTTCTGTCTCGTTCACTTTTGTGCAACAAGAGTACAAGACCATGTTTTCCCTATGTTCATTTCGTCGCCTTTTGGACACTGTCTCTTCTAGAAGACAACCTGATGGATTTGCTCATTTCCAAGCTTGATAGCATATATCTCTCATCACCAAAAGTTTTTTAATTACTTGCTCTAGCTTCATAGCTAGGTAGGAAGAGGAGTCCAATTTTAGTTAAGATCATATAGTACAGCTTATTCTACACTCTTATCCCTTCACACCATGCATGTATAAATAGTTAAACTGTCTTATTATTTTTGTGATCATTAATCTTATGAGATTTTGTTAATTAAGTTTCAATATGCATATATCCATCACTATTGGAAGAAGAAATTAGTGGCAACTTGTTAAGTTTATTCTTGTTGAATGAAATACTTCCACTATAGATCAAAATTTATAGTTGGTGATCATAGTTTGTACTTTTACGAGAGTTGAACTTTCACTCCAGCTCTCATTGATTTACTTTGTTTCACATGTCACTTTTAGACCGAGTATTTATTATTAGACCAAGGCATATAAATGCCAGGCTACATTCATTTCAGGCAGCTTTCGATTCAATTATTCATTCAGATCTTATCGGTAGTGGTTCACATCTGATCCAACAATTCTCATCAATGAAAACTGAAACGTGTTTAAAATCAAATTAGGTGATTGTATATCGGTATTGGTTCACATGATCACATCTGATCCAACAATTCTTATCAATCAAAATTGATGAAAAGTGTTTGTAATTTAATTAGGCGATTAAAACTAAAGATGAAGTAGAGTTTGATCCTACCATATATCCACATAAATGTCCAATTTCAAACTTAAATACGATAGAAATATTTCTCCAGTATAGTCTACAATTCAATTCAGAATGATAGATAGACATAAGTAGCTACTAATAATGGCAACTGGTGCATTGTGCTTCCGCAGTTGCAAGCCACTAGGCCATGGAAGAGCATCAATTAGGCAACAAGAAAGTAGCATTATTGTGAGAGTGAAGGTTGAAAGACAAGGGTGATAATACATTAATATTGATGCATCATGGCAATGCCTACGTAGGATTTTGTCGCCTAGTTGCCTTGCGAAGGGAAGGAAAGGACCAATCCACGTGGACGTCGACATCTCAGGGTGAAGTGGCAAGCCAATCACCACGTGGGCACCGCAACTTCACGCACGCTGTTGCACCTCTGGGATGCAAGAAACACATTGGTGGTGACCTTGTCAGAATTTGTCATGTGTGGGACTATGGACTCACCTTCATTTTATTCAATTCGCTCTACTTCCTCGTTCAAATATTCAAGTAATTGATAACCGATTAGATGATCTCAGATTATTTTAGTTTAATTAAAGTTTTCAACTTTCTATTATGAGTAAGTAATTGCTTAAAAAATATTTTATCATTTATAATGATTCTCTTCAACTTAATAAGATTGTTGGTATTGAAGATACTTATCATCTATAAAGAAAATATTCAAGTAATTTTATTGATTTTTCTCTATTTTTACTGTTTTTTTTTAAAATAATCCTATTTGAGATATGTCGAACGACATAATGGGATGCTAAATGTGAACTCTTGACCAGAGATTCTAACCTTAGAAGACAATGTTGTAGATAGTAGTCTTTTGGTTAGTCTCAATCCTGATTTATAGTCGCCCATATCATTACGGAAAAAATGATTCTACCTATCAACGTACATGCGATATTGTTCTGCACGTAATTAAAGGTGTATATATAAATATGTCAGAGATACACGAGTGTTGCACACATTGATAGGTGCTTATATAAGTGTTGAGTTTAGATTTTTTTTTTTTTACAGTTTAGAATTGTTTGTATTTTGTAACAGTTTGATGTGAACTATACAGAGGAAAAAAATGTTTTGTGGACACTAAAAATTATCGTCTATATATCATGCATGTTAGAAAATCACACACAAGAGATAATTAATAATGTAACTAGTAATAAGATGCAATAGAAAGAAAATGATGTAAATAACAATTAATGTGATTTTAGCATGATTCACGCGTTTAAGAATTGATTTAGTTTTTGAAGCAATTACTTAACCTTTTCGTTTGATAAAATATTTTATACTGAATTTTATTATTAGTTTTTAGAATCAAACCATTTAA
This sequence comes from Glycine latifolia, assembly GCA_013407115.1. Classification (NCBI taxonomy): domain Eukaryota; kingdom Viridiplantae; phylum Streptophyta; class Magnoliopsida; order Fabales; family Fabaceae; genus Glycine; species Glycine latifolia. The sequence continues at coordinate 7,602,574 of CM023947.1, forward strand.
AATAAGTTACATCATTTAAAATTAATTTTAAGTGAAATTAATTTAATTTAAAATCAATTTTTTGTCTGTTTGATTTGGCTTCTGCATCAATGAACGATGGGACATGCGTAAGAAGCTGGAGAAGCAAGTGTTTCTTGTTAGCTCCTGATTCAATATTACAAATTAAACTTTAACGTAGATTTATTACAAAAAAAGGTAAATCCCAACACAAATCCAAACACGCTGTTTACAAACTAATTAATTAAACAGAGAAATGAATTAATAATTTTGCCTAAAATGTATAACAGACTCTTGAAAAACAATGTGTCAAAAACATGTTTCTTTTATGTCAGAAATCAATTTGTCACGTTATGCACATATATTTATGATTAATTGAAAAACATACTTTAATTACATACAACGACTAAAATAAACAGGTTATTGTGGAATTCCAGATCGAGTACACCAAAATAAAAATTGTGGAATTCTAGAATATATGTCGACATAACCACGGATGAGTGTGTTGCCTCTGTACCGCACAGAACGGACTTCACTCTAATTCGGGGACTGTTGTTTTGGTGAAAGTGAACATGGAACAGACACTTCATCAAATCGTGCTCATGCATGATTGAAATCTCTCTCTCAATATTGGCAATTGAAGATGAGAAAGAAACTACTTTGCCAATTCGTTAGGGACCTTGTGGAACGCATATATAGCAACTATAAATTACCATGACTTAGGTTATGCTAGTATTTGGGAACGTCACTCATTTAGGAATTTCAGTGCATATATATTTTCCAATTTGTGAAAAGCATATATAGTAATTGTTATAATCACAGTTTTAAAAATCGATCCCGTAACTAATTCAATCATGATACTAGATTATTAGATTAATAGTTGAATTGGTAAGCCACTAATTAATTCATATGATCCAGTCTGTAATAAAAATTATATAATTTTTGTTATACCTATCTTTAAATTTTGGTGTATTGAAATTCAAAAGTCTTAAAATGTAAATAAAATATAAAGAACACAAGTTAAAAAATAACTATTATTTTTAACATTTAACATCAAAGACATCAATAACAATATATATTAATATTCACACTAAAATGAAACATAACTATATCACATCAATGTAGATTATAAAATATAAAAAATAATTCAAAGTTTCAAACCACAATTTTAAAAAATGATTCGGGATAACAATTTCTCCTGCAACTCAACCACAATTACAGTAACTTCTAAATCAATTTAACTCAACAAAAAATGCAATTACAACCACAAAAATATACAACAATGAATGAAAAAAATTAATTTAACTCAAAATCACAAAAAACTAAAATAAAACAAAATGAAAAAAAAACAAGTGACCCGGTCCAGGTCAACTAGTCATCAGTTCGACCACAAACCCAGTCGGGTCAATCCGAGTCGCTCTAGGTAAAAAACGTAGTCCATTAAATTTATGACTCGACTCGATCTAACTACCGGTTCACGGTTCGACTGATCAAACCGGCTGGATCGATTCGAATTTTAAAACTTGAATTATAACATACGTTATATAGTATTTGGATAAAATTTGGGAATGAGTTCTAAGAATTTCAATACATATTTCTAAATTTCAATATACAATGAAGAAAAAAGAATTTATTGTTTTAAAAGTAAAAATAGCTTTTTTCTGTAAAAAAGTAAAAATACATTTAAATTACCCTAGCTAGTAACCAAATATGTATTTCCATACAACTTTTCCACCTTTATTTTTATGTGAAAAGTGATAGAAGGGAGAAACACCCCAACTGCTACATATAATACTATCGGACAGTACATAAAAAAGATTCAAACTCACATATAGGAAAAAAATGAGAATTCATATCAAAATTTTAATTACTTAAGCCAATTTACATTGACTATTTGCTATCTTTTTAAAATGATAATATATAGAGGTCTTAATATATAAAAATACCTTATTATTAATAATTATTATTTATTTTACTCATATCATTTACTTATTATACTTATGTATATATTTTTTTCTCTTACCACTCTTTCAATTTCAACTTTAGGTTATAATAAAATGGCATTGGAGTGTCAATTGATTTTTTTCCTATTTTTAATGCATGGGAGGGACGTGGTCGTTAGTAAGTCTTCAATAGTTTTTTTTAGTCCACTAGACTTGAGAGTAAATTGAATTTCACACATGAGGACGAATGAGCTAGTTTATTTTTTATTTTTTACTCTTAGGTCAAAATTATGAATATCTTTTAATTTAATGGTAAGTAATTAATTTCATTTATGATATGTGACTGTCTGACTTAAAATATTTTACACATGTTAAGATCGAATATGGATTCTTTTATATTATTCTTATTCATATAATTACAATAAAATCCTGTACCATCAAACCAACCATTTTATCAAGTTTAACTCATGGGAACGAGCTAGCTTCAGATTAAATAAAGGGTTTCAAAAGTTTGAATTGCTTTAGAAAACAAAACCCGACATTGAGACGTCACTTTTGAGACTAAGAATTTGGACTGCCTAACAGTTGAAAGGTTTACCCACCTTTCTTTGTCTCTCTTTAATTATTTTGTGTTTGATAAAGACCAAAACTTGTACGTGATTTCTGATTACGTGCCTGTTCATAACCAAACAATCCAGCTTTGGTGATGTTATTCCTTTGTTTATACCCGGATTTCCTACGACAAAACCTAGCAAAGTCCTACAATCCTATCATACTTTTCATTATTAATTTAATAATTTATATAGAAATTCCGTTTTACATATTATACATATTGTAGTAGTTGTACAGTTGGTGTTTTATGTTATTTATAATGGTTTAAATGTTAGTTCATGATCATGAGTTGTATTTGATTGAGTACGTAAGAGTATTTACTACTTACAGATCGATATTTATTTTATAGTTTCCCAGATATCCTGGATGCTGATTAATTTATTCACTCCACGCCCCTTGGATAAACTAGAAGAGTTTTGAATTATATATGTTTCTTTTTTCTTGGATATACATATACGAATTGACCATTTACTAATAATAAATAAATTAAGCATATCAATTTAAATTTTAAAACACCAAATTAGTTTCATAAATATCACTAGCTATCTATGAACTTTTTCTCTGAACAATTTCAATCAAAATTTTGTTTCTTTCTATAACTTTTATTCAATTTCAATTCGTAAGGATTAAGGTTTTCTAACGAAAATTTATTATCTAATTATTAGAGACAATTTTTTTAAAGATTTGTTACACTTTCACAAGATTTGGGATACTACTACTAAATGCAAGATGACATATTTAGTCATTAGTCGTTGGAGCCAGCCTAATTATAGAGCTGTCAAATAGTCCAATCTGATGACACAAATGATCCCATCCGATGGTCCAAAATAGGACATGCTCTTAACTATGACGTTAAAAAAGAATTGAGCTGTTGGACCAGGCGAACTCGTGAGCTATATTGGACAAGGGCGAACCCGTGAGCTGTTGGTTCCAAAATTATCAAACCTATTTGGTTCAATATTATTATTCCTAATGTGATGTTGTTGTTGGAGAAATCACGTGTAGTGATAGAGGTGGAAGATGTGTTTGCAGAGAAGATCTAGAAGAGGAACATGATGTTAGTGGAGGATTAGGATTAATTTTTTATTAATATTTTTAATAATTAATAATTTTTAATTAATTTAATAATTCTATTAATCATAATTATTTGTTCATAATTTATCATAGAAACTAAAATCGTCAATTTATAAAATTAAGAGGATCAAATGTTATAATTAAAATTAAAAGAACTAAAATCATTAATTTAAAAAATTAGAGGATAAAAATTATAATTTAATTTTTTTAATTAACATGTATATACACCCAATCCAGTGGACCAGGGCTAAAAATATGTAGCCAATACAAAATTTGAGTCAACTCACTTTCACATCTTAACTTGCTGAAGACCCGTTTTTACAGCACTACCTTGCAAGAATGTGCAAGGGAGGTCGTTGGCCTGCAGGTTGGTAATAATTTAGTTGAGATATAAATGCCAATATTGATGAATGCAAGATGTGTTATTTTTACACCCTACAAGTATATGTATAGATATTGACATTTAGCAACTTGCGTGATTTAATTAAATTTAACTACTCTGCTTAATTCCAACTTATTAAGCCTTTTTAAAAAAAAATAAATAATTGAATGCAATCTCTTACATCTTCAAAGTAAGCGTACGTGGGAATAATTTGAGATAAGCAATTCAGTTACCAATTCTTTAAGAGAGGGGAGACTGAGAAATCTTGTCTTAAATTCTTCATTTGGGGAGGCAGCAAGTCAATTTACTCATCAGTAAGTTCTTCATGTGGGGAGGCCACAAAATTAATACATTTGAATTTAATGAGATTTTAAAGATGATGAAAAATAATAAAGTTTTAAGATTAAATAATATCTTTATTGAAGTGTGAAGAGACATGAGAGATATGACAATAAAATGGCCAACCAATCTTTTCAATAAGATTCTTCAAAAAAATAAGATATATGATATTTGGAGTAAAAATATGTTTGTGCCTATTTAGAAAAATAAGTGAGATATCCAAAATTGTTATAATCACAAAGGCATTAAGCTTATGAGCTGAAGTTGTGGAAAAGAGTTATTAAACATCGCTTGAGGAGAGAGACCAATATTTATATAAATCAATTTGGATTTATGCCAAGAAGATGTACCATGAAAACCATTTTTTGATGTCACAATTAATGGAAATGTATTGAGAAAAGAAGAAAGACTTACATATGGTGTTCATAGATATTAAGAAAACATATGATAGGGTCCCAAGAAAAGTTTTATGGTGGGCTCTTGAAAAGAAAAAAGTATCATTAAAGTATGTAAATACAATCAAGGATATGTATGATAGGGTTATCACATGTGTGAAAGCTTGTAATGGAACATCAAGTTTTTTTCTATCACGGTAGGTATACATCAAGGTTCGACTCTTAGTTGTTATCTCTTTGCCTTAATAACGAATGAATTAATAAAAGATATTCAAGAGAAAGTGTCATAGTGTATGCCTTTTGCAGATGTTATTGTGCTTACTGATGAGATTAAAGATGGTGTTAATAGAAAACTTGAATTGTTGATAAGCACTTTGGAGTCTAAAGGATTCACGTTAAGTCAGAGCAAGATTGAGTATATGAAGTGTGAGTTTTCGTTGGTAAGAGATGGTGATCAAGACCTGTGCATATACTTGGTCAAGAGGTATTTAAGAAAGATGCTTTTAGATACCTAGGATCAATTTTGCAAAAAGGTGGAGAGAATGATGAATATGTAAATCATAGAATCAGAATAGAGTGAATGAAATGACAGAATGCATCTAAGTTTTTGTGTGACCTCAAAATTCCCGTTAAGCTAAAAAGGAAACTCTATATAACAACTGTAAGAACTGCAATATTATATGAAACTGAATGTTGACCAACACATAAATAACATGAACATAAAATAAGAGTAGCAGAAATGAAAATGTTAACATGAAGGTGTGTTATATGAAGATGAATAACATAAGAAATGAAAATATTCGACGAAAGGTAGTAGTGATACCGGTGAGTGAAAAGATGAGGAAACATAGATTGATGCAGTTTGGACACGCCGAGACGACCCCTGGATGCTCCCTTAATAACAAAAATTTGTTACCAATAACTTGACACAAAGAGAGATAGAGGTATATCGAAACTGACATGGAAAAAGGTAGTTAAACAAGATTTAATAAAGCGGAATATAGATTGGCGAACAATGTGTCTTAGGACAGAATGAATAAAAATTATAAGTTTGGTGAATGATTAAACCCATTGTTATCTTTATATTCCAGATGATCCCTTTTTAGTCCCTATCCTTTTCATCTCCCCCCCATCTTTCTCCCTTCTTTTCTTTTATCTTATTTCCCTTTTCTCTTCTCCTTTTCTTTCCACTTTTTTTTTTCAACCTCCTAATATCTATTATTTAGTTTATCTATCACCGGTCCCAATTAACTTGAGTTAAAATTGCTATTGATATTGATGTTGACACACATAAACAATCCATTCCACGTTACCATTTTATTAACTTAATTAATGATGACAATTATCTTATATATGATGGGGTAGAGTCCTAAATATATATTATTGTTTCAAATTTGAACAAACATGGAAGCTAGATTAAGTTTAAAATGTCATTATTATGAACTATAAATAGGATATAAAGGAAAGGTGATCAATGTGAGGCAGCTAGAAAATGGATATATAGGGGAAACTACTTTGGAGTCGTACATCATACAGTTGCAATGCTAGTCAAACCAATTACAGAGGAAAACAAAGATAGCAAAAGTCATGCAAAGGGAGAGGGCTAGCTATTGAACTTTTTGTGAGCTTGTCCCTTCATGGTTGTTGCAATATTTGTAGCTGAAACCAAAAGGTGCCATGTTTCTATTAGAACTTAGATACATACATTATATGGTTGGTCTCCATATATATCCTTCTAGATCTATTATTAATGTTATATTTCGGCTTCCCACAGTCCCATACCTATATGTTATGACCCCCTCGTATAGTCTCACATGACTTGTTCACATCGCATTATAGCACATGGGCGAAACACTGTCTAAACGGGGCCCCCATCTGACACAACAAGCATGCACTCTCCCTAGACAACATTGTTTTGCGGCGGAGAACAAAGAAAAACATGAAGTAATAAATTAAGGTTGTGGTTGAAATTTATTATTTAGCATGTCACTTAGGGTTAGTTTGGGTAAACTTCTCTAGAAGCACTTCAAGAAGAAGAAAATAAGAGCAAAAAGATGAGATAAGCTTCTCCATAAATAAAAATAAGCTCTCTATTAGCTAATTTGTAGAAGTTCACTAATGTAGCTTCTCTAAAAGATGAGATGACATCTACAAATTAGTTAATGGAATATTTATTTTAACTTATGAAAAAACTTATTTTATTTTTTTCTTCTTACTTTTCTCTTCTAGAAGTGCTTCTAGAGAAGTTAACATCCAAACAGGCCCGTACATATATACTTCTAGACATAATATTTGTGTAATAACTACTATTTTATTTTATTTTATATTTTATATATAAACAATAACTTTTTAGCCCCTAAGCTAGCAACTAACATGAATGAAACACAAAACACTGCATGGCCATAAGCGATAAGATGACAAATATCGATCATATGTCTTCTTTAGACTACTATTATATGCCTAAGTAGTGATTCTCATTGCTTAGACGGTGACGTGAAAAAATATATCTCAATTTACCCAACAAATAACCAAGACAAGTAGACAACAAAAAGTGTATTACTGTATTAGTCTACTAGAGAGTTAGAATTTCAATTTCCTTTCATTTACTTTACAAACTGTCCCTAGAGATATAGTCTATTTGTTCAGCCAACAAAGTTGACATATGGTGGGATCACCGACGAGTATCTAAGACTTCAAAAAGCTTATTGCTCACCGACGAGCATGTCTTTGGTTTAGGCTTAGTTCTTTTTGCAATTCTTCCCTTTCTATACATAGCACGTGAGTGTTATATATGACAATTGCATGGCATGACGACAAATGCCTTTTTCTTTTCTTTTCTGAATAATAGTTTTTCCTTTCGTCAAAAGCCTAAAATTGTGATTTGAATTTTATTATTTTGTAGAAATTTTGTTGGGCTCAAAGTGACTCTATTCTACACTACTACTAAAAACTAAAGAGAAAGCTACAAAGAAAGGTAAAAGATAAACATTCATATTCTCATTGATATTTCAATAAAGTGCAAACATTACATTATGTAGTAACACTAATAAATAACGATCAAACACTTGTCATTATCTAGTATTTTTAGGAAATATAAAATAAAACTAAATATTAAAAAGATAATATCAAAACTATCCATTCTTAAAAACATCTTATTTGGGCCTGGAAAGACCCATCTTATTAAATTTCCTTGAAAAATATTAACTCTGATTTGGAGATGAAAGACAAAGAAGCAAAAAGATTAAAAAAAAGGGAGGGAGAGGGAGGGCGGGGGCTTGAGTTTCTAAAAGAGAGAGAAAATAAATTAACATACTTGAAAATAACGATGCTATTAATCTTATTTTCTTATTATTATTTTTTATTTTATTCTTTACATAATAAACAGTAGAGTATATAATTTTCTTTGCATAGAAAAAAAATATGATTTTAGTTTATTTTAATAGAAAGAGCATAAATTTTCATGTGTATTTTGTAGGATTTCTCTTTTGAAGAAAATCACCTTAGAAAGTAATTATCCAACATTAATCTCCATGAAAAAGCCTTCATCTTAAGAGATACAGATACCTCCACAGTTTATTATTGTACAGAGCTTAAAGAGAAGGATTAGAGTGATCAAAATATGAAGACATTTTAAAGTGATCGTATGCAGATCTGGTGGAAAACGATTGCAAACTTTCACCAATCTATATTAAAAAATCATTTATTCTTTACATGGTGAAAAAGAGGATATCATGTATCGAAGTTACGAAAATAACTCATGCTCCCACAAGAATATCTCATCTCCTCCAATTCCTTGTCTAGATTCAACCATTGTCTCGCCACTTTCCATCTAAACAATAAGTGCATTCTTATCATGTGAAAATTGAAATATTCTAGAAAAAACATGTTTTAGATGTGCATCCCCTAGCCATATGTCATGCCAAAACTTACTACTCACCCTGTTTCTTACTTTCCTTGCCAAATTGTTCAAATGTCACTATATTGAGGTAGATTTTGTATTTTCCACCTTCATTCGGAGGCACCTTACTATGGATTCATATCTATGTTCTGAGGTAATAAACCAAACCAAGCTAACTTTTAATCAACAAGACAATGCCATTTCTATTGGCCAAGAGAGTGGGGCTGAATATTTCTAAATTTTTTACTCTTAATCCATCACATTCTTTAGATTGGCATATTTTTTTTTACCACCGAACCCATGCAATTTTATTAGAATCATTTGCTCTACTCGATAGAAAAGAGCATTGAATACTTCTAAGCGCCTTAATACTTTTGGTTATTGTTTATAAAATATTTTGGCTACTTTCAATAATTAGTTATAATTAGTTTTATTGAACATTTTTTAATAATGTAACTTTTCAATTCTTAAATACCAGTTTTTTTCGACCAATTTTTTAACTAATTTTATGGAACATAATCTTTGTTATAGACATCGTAAAAAAGGATAGAAAGTAAAATGACAGATGAAACTATAGTGATTTAGTAGTATGATTCTATCTCCAAATAAAAGATATTTACCCTTCCATGAAGCGAGATGCATTTTGAAAGAATCCACCTCTGGCCACCATGTTTTCACTTTTCTTGGATCTACTCCTATAGCCAGCCAAAGAAATTTAAAAGGTACTATATAAGCAATGTTACAACAAATAAAATTAGAGTCAACTACATTAAATGATCATCCACGTTATCCCCTTTATTACTCTTATAACATTAGACATTTAAACCCGAAGCATTTGAATGCAACTTTTAATGTCCAAACATTATGAAAAATTAGACTCCCTTATTAAGAGCGTTTCATGCAGGTATTAAGTGATAATGGGTTTAGGGAAGTCAACGATAGGGTCTAGAGTCTAGGTGCTTGTTTGCATTAAAGTTTTCAAAAATATTTTTAATTTCAAACCCACAATTTTTCCTTCTCATTTTATGTATTGGAACGTGCAACTTTACGTTTGGAATTTGCAAACATAATTTTGTAACTTTAAACCAAATATATCCTTGTTAGGTACATTATAGTACCCGTTTCCATATCTACTGTTGAGTTTCGTACACGGGTAGCAACAAAAATTGGATTTCTCTATATGTTGACCTTCAATTTATGACCTTTGGTCCAATAAGCGTAATAACCCTTTTCATTGTAGACCTCCGTTGCAAAACCTTCACTGTTTTATGAGTATGCCAGTAAAACCTATTTCACTTTACTTAAAAGAGAAGCTTATTATTGATCACGGCTTCGTAGGAGGAAAATTAAAGTGAGAATTTTCGAAGGTTTCTGCTACAAAGGCTCTTTACGACAGATCAAGCGGATGCTTATCAATAAAGTCATATAGTTCATCTCCAATTGTAAATCCAAGCATTCTGGCCATATCATTTGCCTTCAATTTAGGCTTGGGAATGTTGTGATGCTTCAACCAGGAATACACAATAAAAACTTTCTTCATAACAAACAGTTCCAATGCCTCAGGATTGAAGACCACTCCCATTTTAATATTCATCTGCAACATAACATATAAATACTAAGTTAGCATCAAGCATGCTCCCTCCCTCTCTTTTTTTTTTTTTTATGCACACACACAAAATGCACTTTTTAACATCACCTGATGTGGAACCAACATTGCAGCATACCGAGCCAGTTCTCCAGCTCTCCAATCCAACAAAACTGGCAACCATGGATAAGTAGCATCAAGTCTCACAAACCACACCCTAATATCAGGATACTCTGATAGTTCTCGAGGATCGCGAGGATCTTCTCTAGTATAGTTGATGGTGAAGCCGATTGTGCGCTCAAGAAATTCTTTTGGTTTTACTGCAACATTCAATCCACCAGGCAGCAGCATCCAAGTTAACTATGAAGGTTAGTATCCCATAAGCAGCTAGCTAAACAAATTTCAAGCTTCATATTAACTTGCTTACCAGATAAAGGGGATTTCATGCCTGTTGCAGCTTGAAAAGGAGACAAGTCAAGACGACTAATAACGTCATTGTCAATAAAAACTTCAAATCGGCCTTCAGTTGGGGGCAGAGGAGGTGAAGCTTTAGTTTCATCTGTCAACCAAAGTCTGTTCAAGTATAGTATGATAGATTCCATTAAATGCATAGAGCACTACAATAAAGTGTAGCACAATTTCTGCTAGTGCTAGTTACTAGGACTAAGGAGTAAGATTTACTACTGATTTGGTTCCTCCTAAGTTAGTGAGAAATTACATAGACTAAGAAATATAAATTTGTATGAATTGTTGATTTGAAATGGATTTAGACGCACTTCAATTCCAATTCAGAGTAGTTCACTAGTTCCATACCACAAAAAAGTCTCACATTACTTAAGAATCGAGGTCAATAACGGTTTGTACATACTTTTCTCCGTCAACCTATTGAGATTATTTTCAAGAACAAAATCATGAAGGCTTGCAAAATATCTCAAATGCAATAAACTTAACAATGCAGCGATCTTGAGTTTAATTTATATACCCTGTGGGCATATATATTTTTCGCTTTACATGCTTTTTCATGATTCTAAGAATTAGAAGACATCTAGAGCAGGGCATTTAACACTGATATATATCCTTAATTCCCTTAAATGGTCTATATATGACATCATTATCATATACTTCTACATATAGGTTACTGTTTAATGTTTACACATTAAACTTATTGAAATGAATCAGAAGAGCATAAGAAAATGGAAAAGAAAACGAGGGACTGATACTATTAGTGTTACGAATTACCATCATCGTCAAATAAAGAGAGGTCGAAGTTGCCTTGGGGGTTGTAGGAAACTGAGACTGCGACATTTCCTCGCTGATACACAGGACGAGAATTTGGAAAGGGATGGGAAATTGGTTTCCATGAAGTGGTTAGTTTTGGCAAAGAAGAAAGTGGAAGCAATGGTTTGCATTTAATGGGGGTAGTAGCCATTAGTCTGCACTTTCGGGATGTTGCAGGCAGAACAAAGCCGAGCAGAAGCGGTTAATACAGTTTCTATCTATCCACAAAATCCTCGCTCGGTCCTTACGTTTTCCCAATAATTCTATCTGCTTCTTCAAAACTGGTTTTTGAGCCTTTCAAGAAAAAATAAAATCAGCTATTGAAAATATATAATTAATTAAAGTAGAATGAAAAACATAGATTATAAAATGAAAATTATAAAAATATATGTAACTCATTCAAGAATTTTAAGTTAATATAGGAGAAAAGATAATATTTTTTTGGCATGTATAATGTTATTTTTTAAGCAAATCAATTCTAATTTAATATATAAGGATCATTAAATTACTTTATTTATATATAAAACATTAACTAACGTAAAAACTGATTAGACAACGCTTTCTTATTAATTTTATGCTTATATTAATTATGTTTCCAATACCCTATCAATGTTGAGAGTTTTTATGACATATATAAATTTAGTACGTTATATTTTATCATATTTTTATTTTATCTTAGTTTGGGAGCCTTGGACAAGATCATTATAAGCAAAGAATTTGTAGAATAAACAATTCTTTTTTGTTACACAATTGAAACCATTTAATTCTTTTTATTAATTGGTGTACAATTTTGAATCTAGCTATAATGATATTTGCTTTTAGTTTATTGTTGAAATGATTTTTTTTTATCTCCATGAATCGAAAATATGTATAAGGGATTATGAGAATCCCCGCATCTCATCAACCAATTGAGCTAGATTTTTTTTAATAAACTTATTATTTTTTTAGCATATTTTAAAAAAATGGACATCTTGAGATGTTTTTAATTAATTAATTAATTTGAGAATAATTGTGTTTTTTAATTACCTCTATTTTTGTGTGTGTTTATTCCTTGTTTTCTTTCAGTACCATTTTACTAAATTCTACCTTTATTATCAATGTGTTCTGATTCAGGAGTTAATATTTTCAGTTCTTATATTAGTTAATGCTTATATTCAAAATTAATATTTATATATTTAATGTGGGATATGACCTTTTATCATATTTTTAAAGTATTATTGATATTACAATATTTATATAATTAAACACACTTATCGTAAACATGATTGTATAAAAATATTATATAATTTAAAAAATCTTTTGAGAAATTAATGTAATTGAAACTTGTGTGATTTGATTTAATTCATGGAAGTTCATTATGTGAGGTTTTATTTATTATCTTTTTTTAGCCATTTTATTTATTATATTGTTATAGTTTTGTATGATTTTCAATAAAAAAATTGATCCGCCCTTCACCCACAAAGCTATATTTATGTATGCTTAAAGACTATTTGTGATTCTATTCATGCACCTAACATATATTCCTGCCCAAATTCAGTGGTGCTGCTGTTGCATCTTATTTTGAGTAAAAGAAATTAAACGTTCTGGAGACTTCATATTGGTCTCTTTTACTAAGATTTTCATCATAACTGAAACAATAGTTGTTTTGCTAATTAAAATGTTCACCGTTTCAATGTCATAACTACAATATGACCATGACCGAGGATTTGTTCAGATGCTCTTGGTTGTTTGGTCGAGATAAAAAGAGCCAAAATTTGGCTTCACATAATCTCCCCGCGATTCTATAACATTTTTAAAAACACTAACTTATGGAAGACTGATTTCTTTGTTCTTCTTCTTTCACAAGTAATAATGCATTTAAAGATGACAAGGGAAAAAAAAAATCCTTGATATTGAGAAGCAAGCTGGGTAAGATCATTGTTGATTTTACTTCAACTTTAGTAATTTTTTTTTTGGTATAATAGGTGACAATGAGATTGGAACCTAGGACTTCGTGCAAACTACACAAGAGACATGTGAAGACCTCATTTAGTACTTTACTGTAGTATTGCATTAAGAGAGCTAAATTTCCGCTTCCAGAGATATGTGAAGAGATTGTAAGCTGGAAAAGATCAGAACCTGCGTTTGCAATATTGTCCTTAATGAGTGTATGAGTAATAATTTGTGATGTGGCAGTTTCACAAAATTATAACATTTCTTCCCTACCTGATTTTATTTTGATCACAACCCAATTGAGTTACTTTATGATCATGTGTGTACACACATACATGATATGTGCAGACATATGTATGTAAATGTATGTGCGGGCGCGCTTTTACTATTTTTTTTTCAAAAGGGGGCAAAAAAAACATTTATTTATCATTTGGGCGTAATTTTTAAAAAATTTCCGGATTGGGGGTAAGTCGTGCCACGTGTCACGACTTTTTTTTTAAAATAAAATTTGGTCGCTAATTTCAGTCTTTAATTTCGTCGCTAACACTTTTTGCGACAGAATTTTTGGTCGCAAACATAAAAACCACAATATTTCTGTCGAAAAAGTATTAGCGACGAAATTAGAGACCGAAATTAGCGACCAAATTTTAACGACCAATTTTTATTTTTTTTTTTAAAAAAAAAGAAGTCGTGACACATGGCACGACTTCTGAGTCAGAAGTCGTGCCACGTGGCATGACTTACCCCCAATCCGGAAATTTTTTAAAAATTGCCCCCAAATGGTAAATAAATGATTTTTTTGCCCCCTTTTGGGGGAAAAGCCCGCTTTTACTCTGTATTCAAACCTATCAATAACCTGTTATAGACACAGATAAATATATTTGTTGGATTGCTTGTAGTCTCACCAAATATGCTGTTATTGGCACGAGGTCATGTGGCTATTGTGAAACATCCTAGACTTGGGACACCATTTCTTTGTTTTGTGGATTTCACATATGTTAGTGTCGCTGGCTTTCACCTTAACCATTTGAATTGCATGTTCTTCTAGACGTCTGTGTTACACCACTTAATTTACACGTTCATCCACTTGTCTGTGTCAAGTATAACAATGACACTCCCCAATCCCTATATCTGTGTCATGTTTGTATTAGTTCTTGGAGAGACTAACTGATTATTTCCTAATTCTGTATGAGATATCTGTTATAATTTTAAATGGTTTCTCTTAACTTCCACCAAAGGTAATTGGTAAGGTCTTTTCAGTTGCAGAAGATTGCATGGACCTATAGCAATTTGACAGAGGAAGAGATTGAAGACCTTTGCATAATAAAGGACTGTTGAATGAGTCACATGTAATGGGTTGTGTGTGTAAAGTGCATCATATATGAATGTCTAACTATACATCAGAATTCTGACAATTTTATAGAGAACATGATCCACATTGTGTAAATGCCAAATTAGATATTTGGAAGTGTGGGTCATGTTATGGTTAAGGATATGTTGATAGCTCAGTAGAAATATGAGGATCCTTTACTAGCCTGTAGTAGTTTCGTAAAATCGGAAAGGTGATCGCGTAACTTAACCGACTTAATTTTAACATTGTTTCTTTTGGTGGTGCTGTCCCACATGGCATGCTTTGATCAAGTAAACAATCTCATGTTGCTCCATTGACCTTTATAAAAGTAAGAAACAATGCTATTGACACAATTATTGCAATCACAAATTCACACCATTTTACACCTGACCTGATTTTCCTTTATAGTTTTAAGTGGTCCTACTCAAATATTTTTCAGTTAAAACTTGAATGAAGGCATGTGCACATGTATGTGTACTCTAGTAGACTCTACCAAAACAAAAATGTGCGTATCAGAGTTTTTATAGTTTTATGTAATGAGTCATAACATTATGTCCTCGTTCCTTTCATCAGTTGCAACAGGACAATATAAAATTAGTGGTTGTGCTAATGATGAAGATCATGAGATTTATGACAATAAACTGATACTAATCCCTCCTAAAATTGACTTACTTGAATGTTTTGTGTCACAATGATTTAACTCTTAGAGGAGAGGGGATGTGTTGATTCACAATCACTAAAACAGCTGCTATATGATGAAGAGGTGATCTTATTTGAGACTTTGTTTTTGAATAAAAGTTGACGTGAGTTGAGTTCCGCAAATTCATTAGAATCAAGCCAGGTCTCATGACTCAAAAAATGCTGACAAATCTAGTTATTGATTATCCACCAACGAAATCCTCACATAAACAATGATATTTAAACTTTGATCCTTGTGGGATATGAGACCTGTCCTTAACATCTGGATCAACCTTCATTGGCTTATATGAGAATAAGCTCAATATGATACATCCTCCGGTCATTGAAAACGGCTCTGCACGTGACATAGGCTTTAAAAATTAGGGGTGCCAAATAAAATAGGACATGTGGAGGTGAGTATGGGAATAAACTAGGAAGGCAAAGTGAGGCTGAGGTAGAATTGCACTGGCCTCTGCAGATAGATCCCCTCGTGCGGCTCACCCGCTGACCCACACTTTGTCATTCTAATCTAACCTCATCATCTCTGGGCACTTCTGGATCTTTTGACCTTTGACTGCCACACCATGTACCCAAACTTTAGAACTTGTATTCTATCATGAAAAAGGGTCCTATACACTGTTAAATTTTGATCCTTGGATCCCTTGCACGTGAGATCCTTTGCTGATATGATACCATTCTGCTTTTCATGGCACGTGGGGGTGACAATTATTTTCTTCCATCAAATTTTTTTTTGAAGCTGCCCTTTTGTTCTGTACTTCTGTTAACGTATTTGTCTATAATTTGGTAAGATATTAATCATGTATAGATGCAGCATCCTTCTTCTCTTGGTTTGTGCTCATTTCATGAAGCTATTATGTACTAGTTACGAGGGTTATGTTCATTATGATACATTTTATTACATAGCTATGTGTTGCCAAATTGCCTTAGAATAATGGCTAAAAGCTACCTTAGGAGCTATGTAGAGCTGAAATTTCAAGATAAGTTAAATCAGGAATCAACTTGTTTTACTAGTCTTCTTGGTGAAATTGTTTTTCCAAAAGTGACACCACGCACTGCCAAGTATCACGCCAAGGCTAAGGATCACGTGAAATGGGAATTAGGAAGACCATATATCAACGGTAAAGGGTAAAAAGGGGAAAGAAAAAAGACTAACCTCCTATTCGTTCAAACCCCAAGAATAACTCTTGGTTAGAGCCTAGAGGCACAATAAGCAAGGTCCTCAAAATTAGCACTAAATTAAGCCCATAAAATAATTTGTCGTTAATTTTGCTGGTTAGTGCTTAATGAGTTGTGCCTGTCTGTCAAATGTTCGTTAGAAATTCTCATAATTATTATAGTACTCAGAGATTGGTTTAGTGGAGTGGTTGATTGGTTAATGTTGCTCATATTTGATTCCGCAAAAAACATGGGATTTCATCGTACATGTCTTGTTTCAGATTTTAGCTGGCTCAGTTTAGGTGATGCTTCCATCTCTGTAATGTCATATGCACAGCACATAGCACTAGGAACCATTTTTTTTGCACTGAGTGGCTGAATAATTCGGTTTGGAAAGTATATATCTTCATTGTCATTGTTTTGGTTAGTCAGAAAATGGAGGAGGGGAAAGTTTGCTCAATAACTATATTCATATTCTTTTGGTTTTGGTTTTGTCTTATTAAAACAGAAAACTATCAATGGTTTACATAGTTTTTACACATTTCTAAGCCGCAACCAATAGAATTAGGACTTGAGAGAGCAGCAAAAGAAATCTTCTTAGATGGGACAAAATGCTAATTCCCACTACCCCACTTCCACTATTCCATAGAATTCCATGGTGCCAAAACTGAAACAATCAAATTAGTCCCATAGATTAACTAAATCTTTCAATTGTTGTCACTAGCAGTAACATTCCTAGCTGGATTCAAGTGTTCATTAAACATGTCTTTTTAAGTACATGTCATAATCGTGCTAGTTACCTAGATAGGAGCCTGCTCAGAATTGTTGTCAAATTAACAAATTTTCTTCAATTTATGGTATGAATTGAACTCACTGTACTCAATACTTTAGTCTCCTTGAAACTGCCAGACTGTGTATGCATGTGTGGTTAAATTCCTTTCACGAAGAAAATGAAGCACTTGATAGGGTGCGCTAATTGTTTTTAAAAATGTAATAGCAGAGATTTAAAATCAGAAGAAAACAAATAAAATAAGACACAAAATTCTACTAAGTTTTATTTGTTATTGTTTAGTAAACTGTGTGAAATGACTTTGAATTTACTTTTACAAAATACTAGGACCACAAATGTTATAGAAGTTTGTTTTTGCCACTTAAAATTGTACAAATGATTATCAATATAAATTTAAAAAATTAATTATTATTTAAAAGTTGATACTATATATAAATATATGAATCAAATATATTTTTTAATTATTGACCATTAGAGACTATTTCCTTTAATATGTAAAAGATTACTATAGTAAGTTTTTTTTTCTTCTTTTAATAAAGTTTTTTTGTCATACATGTGATTAAGAATCAAACTCTAATTAACATACTCTCAAGATAAAATATACTTTTTTTTAGATAACACGGGTATTCTTAAGACAAAATTCTTCCTCCAATTTTATGGAGCTTATTCATGACTCGAATAACATTAAATTATTTATAATTAGAAATGAATTGAAATTTTAATAAAAATGTGAAAAATAAAGTGGATTAACTGATTATACAATTGTAATAATATGAATCTAGTTTTTTTGGGGGGAAAGAGAACTTATGTATTAGACAAATGCTAATAAGTATTTTTAGAACATTGATTATTACGTTCTTCTATATTTTATATAGTATAAATATTTTTATTTTTATTTTTTAACTAATATTCTAAAACACTAATTAACGAGACCCATAGTAGTATATATATAGATAATACCAATTAATGACCACAGTTTTTTTTTCCATAAGATGTATGAGGTTAATCTTTATTATAAATTTCCACCTCTCAAACAAGTATATGCTCTTTATTTCTGGTATTATGTTTCATGCTATGTGCATGCTATAGGAAGATGATTGGTGTCTGTATGCTCTCATTGCTTAGCTTTGAAGTCATACAGTAATCGGCATTATTAATTATGCAAAATGAGGAGAACAGAGATGTGCAGAAATCCAACATAGCATAAAAAGGAAATAAAAAAAAAACACTTAAAAATAGTGTTTGGAGAAAAGGTTACTTCAAGTTCTGTTGTGCTTTCTCAACTAAACTGTCTGACCCTTTTCTTTCCCTTTTTATTCTGTTTTAAACTTCTGCTGAGCAACTGCCGACTTCTTAAAACATAATAATAAAAAAGAAGGAAGAACTAACTCCATTTAATTACATTATTAATAAAATCAATTTTATGTATTTATTTTTGTGTGTATATATTATTATATGTCAATTAAATTTACCCGGGTCTTAAGGATATGCTAGCCATTTACTTTTTCAAACATTTGAAAACTTTTTGTCACTTGTTTTCAGCATGCATATACAACTATATAATACATATTAAGTATAAGATTTTTAAATAAGTTTGAGTAATTATGATATATATAACTTTTAAAGAAATTATTTTTAAAGTCAATAAATTATTCATGCATTTTTTTTTTAAATTTCAAGTCTTAAGGAATTAAAATGCCCCTTTAAGAAACAGTTGCACGAAAGTGGCAATTTTTTCTAATAAAAATAAAATAAAAAAAAGACTGTAGGAGTTGAATTAGCAATGAGATGAAATGCACAAAAATGATGAAATTTAGCAGTCGATTTGAAAGTCCAAGTCCAAAATCAAGTGGCTATCAGCAACTGGTTGTTTCCAAGATATAGTGAATGAGAGAGAGAGAGGATTAAAAATTAGAAATGCAGCTAGTTCAAGGAGAGAGTCAGAGTGGTGTTTGTTTAGCAATATTAATAGAGCTCATAAGCCAAGGAGAAGAGCAGAGAATAGTTTAGAAGAGAATGGGAGACACGGAAACAGCGCCCACGTTCTCCTCATATCTTAACTTGTTTCTTTATGGCTTTCGGTTTCTCTCTCTCTCTCATATCATAAGACAAATTGTTTTCTACCTATCATTCAAGGAATAAATATATCCCCTCACTCCTCTTGTGAAGCTCCATAAGTACTACTCTTTTCTCCGTGTTCTACTCTCTCTCTGCTTTTCTCCTTAGTTACTTACTATACCTTGATCATAGCTCAAGGACAATTTTGAGAGGCTCTCTTCCAAGTGTTTCATTTCCATGATCATGGTTAATTTGAATTCCCCTTATGATTTTCCTCTTTTCTTATTGATGATATATACGCATGATGACCCTTTTGGTTCTAGTAGTGATGATTTATTGGTTTTGTTTTGTGCTGATGGTTAATTAATATATAGGGATACCAAAAGCCTGCATGGTTGGAAGCTCTTTACACACAAAAGTTCTTCGTGGGGTGCTCTTACCATGAGAACGCTAAAAAGAATGAGAAGAATGTCTGCTGCTTAGATTGTTGCACCAGTGTTTGCCCTCACTGCTTGCCATCTCATCGCTTCCACAGGCTTCTTCAGGTTCGCCGCTACGTTTATCATGATGTTGTTAGGTTGGAAGATCTTCAGAAACTCATTGATTGCTCCAACGTTCAGGTATATATTTATACACACACTCACATACATTAAGCTAAATAAAGTAATATTATGATGGTGGTGCTGATTAATGATTACCTGAAATTCCAATTCAACTCTTCTACCACAAAAAATAAGCAAATTTCAATTTGGTATGGTTTTCTGATTCAAAAGGTTTTGAATTCTATTATTAGGCCTATACCATCAATAGTGCCAAGGTGGTGTTCATTAAGAAGAGACCCCAAAACCGGCAATTCAAAGGATCAGGAAACTACTGCACCTCCTGTGATAGAAGTCTCCAAGAGCCTTTTATCCATTGCTCTCTTGGATGCAAGGTACATAAATATGTTCATAATTTCATACTAAACAAACAAAATTCACTCGTGTGTGTCTGGATAGGTTATTCTATAGAAAGAATAGTGGAATAAAATTGATATTTCTTCGGAGTAGCATCAGAGCATATATTTATTTATGTACATTGATTATAAGATGAGGAATGTTTGCATTCCTCTTATAATATACTAGTGAATTGAAATTGAACTTCCACAAATTAATTACGTGGCTACATAGTTTGATTCTTGAATTATATAGTTAAAGAAGAGTAGCTATAATAAATAAGACCAATAAGAGTCTATTTGAGATTGTTATAAGTAGGAGTAATAGATAGTAATTCGTTTGACTATCATTAATGGTTCATGTGTGTATATATGTAGGTGGATTTTGTGCTGAAACACTATAAGGACCTCTCTCCCTACTTGAGGACATGCAACTCACTACAGCTAAGCCCTGATTTTCTGATCCCACAAGATATGGGGGATGAGGAAATGACTCGTTCAACCGTTGTGGATTATGATGAGACAATGAGCTCATCTTCTGGCTCATCAGGGTCAGAGAACAGCATGAGCATGATGGCTTGCACAGAGATTGTTAGGAAGAGGAGGAGTGGATGGAGCACTGTGTGTGCAAAATTCATGGCCAATAGCAATAAGGTTTCTGATGAAGACATGGCCACCAGCATGAGTAGAAGAAAAGGCATCCCTCATAGATCCCCTCTGTGTTAGCTGCTAGCTACACTAATGAACAAGCACCCCCAACAAAGAAAAAAAATGGAAAATAATGGGTTACCACTTACCAGTTTAGTAGTACTTCAATTTTAAATTTTTTTAATTACTATGATCTATATTTTGACTGAGGTGAAATGTTCAAAGTTCTCTCTCTCTTTCTCTCGAAATTAAAGATTTTTGTTTAATTGTGAAATGTTCAAAGTTCTCTCTCTCTCTTTCTCTCGAAATTAAAGATTTTTGTTTAATTAATCACTTGGTCGGGGGTTTTGTCTTAATGGCATCACGTGGTTCCCAATTCCAAGTTATGGTCTGTTACATTTATATAAGATATTATGATCATAATAATTGTGGTTAAATCATAAGTCAAGAATCGTGCTTTTTGACTAGACAAAATGAATCTGAAAAATTGTAAAGGTATTCACTTGGATACATTCTATTTTAATTTTTAAACCAACGGTCATGTTAGGTTAAAATATCAAATAGTTGTGGTTCGTGAACATCTAAATAATTTGAAATTTTAATATGTATTTTTTTCATTGAAAATTTGCTGATACGACTAAGAAGTTTGAACTAAATATTTTTCTGATTCAAAACACATTGACAAAAAACAGTATTGAAATGTTGAGATAAATGAACTTAGAGAAGTAACTTTTGGGAAATTATATACATTGCCACTGTAGTTTTCTAAGATCCTATTAATTCGTATTTTACTCTGCATTGAATATCATAAATATTTAATTTATATAATTAAATTTATGATAATAAATATTTTTAATATATAAATTATATTGTAATTATAATTTATATTAAATAAGTATAAATTAATATATAAATTATATTTTACGTTTATAATGAATAGTTTAAAATACTTTAAATTATAATATAAGGCTATTTTTAATTGTTGACAATTTTTTTTAATATTGTAAATTTGATTTAGAAATAGAGATAAAGAAGGTTGGGTTGAAAGAGATAGACGCTTAAAAATATCAAGCATATTGATGAAGATAAAAAAATGATAATTTGGGATAGGTGGAAGGAGTTTTATTACTAACTGTGAGAATAATGCGTGAAATGCATACCTCTAAAGGAAAGGGAAGAGAATATAAAAAATGAAAAATTGAGAGACTGATGAAAGTGAGAGTTTTCAATCTAAGTTATAATATAAGAACAGATTCCCTTAAATAAAACTTTATAATATAAGAATAGATTTAATTAATAGCATTAAAATTATCAATAATTTATATAATTTTCTAAAATTATTAATAGAACTATTGATATTCTATTTTTTAATATGCTTTTATCTAAGTAATTAATATACAACTATTTAGAAGAAATTTTGTAAGAAAGATAAAAACAAACTCCCAGAAATATTCTTATAAAAAAAAATAGGGCGAGAAGCAATAAAATAATCCTTTATCGCATTTAGAAAAAAGTAGCAGCACCATCATCATTTACTATTTAATGACAAGAAATAAGTCAATGTTGATTCTTTAAAGATGTTGAGTAATAATGATGTTCAAACTGTAATTTAATCATGTTTGTGAATAAGGGTTTCTAAGTAGAGTACTATTTCCCCTTTAATTTTAGCAAGAATCAACAATTTCCATTCCTAAAAATCGCACATAAAATCAGCCTAATGCAGCAAGCTAGTTATTCACTGTTATATAAAATTTGTTTAAATTATAAAATTTATGTATGGTTTTGATTAACTTATTTAGAGAGAAATAGAAGAATGCATTTAAAAATAACCAAAATATAGACTAAAATTTTAAAAATTGAACGCGTTTTTTCTAAAATTAGGATTTCGAAAATATTCACTTGTAGCATATCATATTTTAATGGATTGGCAGAATTTTTCTAGTGCATGTACATTTCGATAATGTCAAATGATTTATTTTCACAACAACTTCATTAAGACACATGGGATTGGAAAGTAATGAGGAGTAATTTTTTGAAATTCGAAATATTACATAAGACATCAAATATCATTATATCGATCTATTTAGAAATATTATTGTATACATTAAAATCATAAAATTCGATCATTAGAATTAAAAGTCTATAAATAAGACATCTACCAATTTTTTGGTGGATTGAATCATATCACTTAATTCCTCAAACACCAACAACACCTCACATTAAAATTGGCTATTAGTTCATAAAGTCATCATATATGTATTCATTTTCATCTTTTATGAATTCATATCTATTTATTTTACTTCATCTTTCTAAACTCTTTACTTTTCTAATTTTCATTTTTTCTTGAAACATTTACTTTTCCAATCTCTACTTTTGATTACTTATAAAATCACTATCAAAATCGAAATAATTATAAAAATAACATTTATATTGAAAACATTATTATAAAATTTATTTAGAAATCATCTTATAGACCATTATAGGATATTACTATAACTAAAAATAGATATCTTTATTTAAATTACTATTATATGCATTAAGTAGTAGATAATTTTCTGATAAGTTAAAAATTATAAACTTGTTTATTTAAATAAAAAGAACTTAAATCAAGAATGTATTCTAGGTCTCATCTTTAAACGTTTATTTATTAATAGAATGATTTAATAAAGATTACATAATTTATTATAAAAATATATTTCTTTCAAAAAATAATTAGTTTTTACTATTAACAGGTACACTGTAGCTATTTTGAATGTCCACATGCAGCACAGCCTATCTGTATTTATCACTTCAGACATACAGGATTGCAATGCATGGTGATATTATTGTAGTCATTTTTATGTGTCAATCTGTGATCACATTTCAAATGCAAAAACAATGAAAATATCACTCTCAACAAGATCATCTCTTTATTCTAGAACCTCAAGTCAAGATCACACACAGCCTTTAATTTGACTCTGAACTGTGAGAGTTAGTAAGTGATTTCAAGCTATAAAGGGTGCGTGATTTGCGTGTAGATTTTCTACAGTTACAAAAGTGTTTGATTGCATAAAATCTTAATTATCAATTTTTTATATGTTAAATAACAAAATAAAATATTTATCTAAGAATGTGCAAATCAACATGGGCAAAATTGTTTCAGATATTTAACCAATAATTTTAAATTCAATCCTAGATATGAAATTAAGATAAACCGAGAGAGAGAAAAAAAGAAGCATAAATGTAAGAAATTCTCATTAGTCAGTTGGGAGTCAAATTTTTGTCTCATTCAAATGCAATTATAATTAAAACAGACAAATAAAGAAGTGTATCTGTTCTGTTTTCACAAATAGGGTGTCTAGCAAAATTGTTAATACGTTGATATTGGATCAAAACTCTCTTTAAAGTATTATGCACGATAATTTCAACCAATAGAAGTGAGGTGTGTGCATAATGACAGCTAAAAAAGAGAGGGTTTAGAATGTTTTACCTTGTAGGTTTAACCCCTTATTTATATAGATTACCTCTAGGGTTTATTGTTGTCATATCTAGGTTAGAATCAGTAGTTGAGATCCTCTTAGATGTTGTTGAGATTCTGACTTAGACAGTTTCCTCTTAACTATTAGCCCTTCTTGGGCGTTCTATAATATGAGTCTTTGTTAGGTCTGTAATAGTATCATAATTGCGTATCTCCTCATCATATCAATATACATCATGTATCTATATGTTAGGCTGTATTTGATTTAAGATAAAAGAAGAAAAAATTTGTATTTTTCATATGAAATCCATATATTTTATATTTTATTTGAATTAAAAAAATTATTTTCTATTTTTATTCTTTTTATTTTCATTCTCGATCTAAATCAAATTAAGAAACCCTTATTGATGTTAAGATATTGGCACCAGTCTTCAAAATATGAATATCTTCACGAAGAAATTGGTTTGGGGGGTTTTGTAATCTCCTTCTTTCCAAGCATTAATGCTACTTAGTGCTCACGCACCATAAGTTTTTCTTTTTTCTTTTTGAGAGAAGTGCTTAAGTGTCAAGTAAGGAATGCAGAATATGCTGCTGTTATTAGGGGTGGGCATGGATTAGATTTTTAAGAATCTAATTCATATTCAATCTATATCTATTTAAATGGATTTGATTTTAAATTTATATCCATATTTTTTTAAAACAATTTAGATTCAAGATCCAATCAATTTAAATAGATATGGATTTAGTTAAATCCAATTTATATTCACTTAAATGTTATAAGGATTTTTGTTTTACAAAGTTTAGTTATTAAATGCTAAAAATTGAAAACTTAGTACCTGTCCATTTAAGAACTATTTTCAACCGACCTTGGTCAATACTATTTTTGATCGATCTTGGTTAGTGTATTTTGGGCCTACCTCAACCAAGACAATTTCGACAGATATCGGTCTAGACATTTTTAGACCGACATCAACCAGGACTATTTTTTGGCTGACATTAGTCAGCGCATTTTCAGTCGACATTGGTAAATGATGTTCTTGGGCGATCTTAGGTAGGGTTACTTTTTGGTTAAGGTCTACTAGGGTTTTTAGTCATTGCATTTTTTGACCTACATTAACTAGGGATTTTTAGACCAACATCGATTGTGACTAATTTTTGGCCGACATTGGTTAGGATTTTTGTGCTTAACATCGATAAGTTTTTTTTTCCGATGCCGATCGTTGATATTTGTTTGCCAGCATTCATCAGGACTATTTGTTGGTCGATGTTAGCTAGATTTTTTTGCTGACACTGGTTGAAACTATATTTTTGTTGGCAACAATTAGGATTTGTTTGGCAACATTAACCATGACTATTTCTTTTGGCTGACGTTAGCTAGGGATATTTTTTGTTGACATAAACTAGGGTTTTTTTCGATCGTCGTCAATTGGGAGAATATTTTGGTCAACGTCAACTAAGTTTTTTTGGTCGATGTTGGTCGATGATGTTTTTCAGCCAATGTCGGCTAAAAAATAGTCTCGTCTGACGTCGACCAAAAAACCCTAGCCGACATCGAGCGAAAAAACTACCTGACGTCGATAAAAATAATTTCGACAGACATCAACAAAAAAATCTAGCCGATGTTGACCAAAAAATAGTCTTGACTGATGTCGACAAAAAAATAGTCTTAATCAATGTTGACTAAAATATCCTTACCAACATTAATCGAAAAATAGGCTCAACTGATGACAGCTTAAAAATCGTCATTAGTTGACATTAACCAAAATAATTCTAGACGACATTGATCAAAAAATGACTCCTAACAAAGTTGGCCAAAAACATTTAGCCGTCATTGCCAAAAAAATTGTATTGAATTTAAAAATCCAAATAAATATCCAATCCATATCCAATTAATTGGATTGGATTTAAAATCCAAAAAACTGGATTTGGATATGAAACTAATCCATTTAAATAGATTTAAAATGGATTAGATTGAATTGGATATAGATTGTTTTATGGATATGAATTTTTTTGCCCAGCCCTAACTGTTATAGCGTCTATCAAGGAGATGCTTAGTAGAAAGTGAAAAAATTTCATTGTACATACCATTTGGGAATAAGGGATTTTTTGTGCAGATCTTCCTTGCGAAAATGGGTGCCTCATCTGCTCATGCCTTTCAAGCTATTCAGTTCCTTCGGGAGTAGGTTTGTTGCTTTGTTTCCTGTTCTTTACTTATACTACCAAAA
Source organism: Glycine latifolia (assembly GCA_013407115.1). Taxonomy (NCBI): domain Eukaryota; kingdom Viridiplantae; phylum Streptophyta; class Magnoliopsida; order Fabales; family Fabaceae; genus Glycine; species Glycine latifolia. The sequence continues at coordinate 7,629,326 of CM023947.1, forward strand.
AAAGAAAAAAAAATGCAAAATCACCTTCTTCCATGATAAATTTTATATGACAATATTATCATGAGAAAATTCACACTAATGTCTCTTTTATATATTTATAAATTTTGATATGTTTATCACTGTAATATTTATAAAGGAGGAAATACATGATAAAAAAAATCATGTAACAATAAGGTGGTGCAAATTTTTAACATGAAAAAATTCATAAAAAATGGTGTAGTGTTCAATGCTAGTAGTTGCTAAATTTTAGACTTTCTTGCCATGAAGCAACTTGTAATTCAAAATGTCTCACTCACAAATTCTGACTCGTCAAAGTTTCCTATGTTGTTTGGGCTTGATCCACAAAACCTTAGCATCCTACCGTTCTTAACTGGATTCTTGCTTTCAAGAAAAAGAAAAAAAAACGCTGGATTCTCAGTTTTGACAATGAAAATAGACTTGATTCCGCTATTTGTTTGGTTCTCTATTTACTATTGTGTAATTTTGATTTATTAATTTTTTTATTCAGTAAATTTAGTTTTCGCCGTTAGCGTGTCATTAATTACTGGTGTGGTATGTTAGAAATGGTGTGGCCTTAAAATGAAGTGAGACATCAATTTCTTATTATAAAATAAACTCTTTTAATTAAAAAATGAATTTTTCTGGAAAAAATATTGGCACTCGTATAAACGAGATCTCCTATTTAATTGAGCTATAGCCCTTGTGCTTTTGAGCATTGACAAGTTGATTTTGTCTCAATTTTTTCTTTTTTATTTCCTTTAATTTTTATTCAAAATTTTAAGTTAATGAAATAAAATATATTAAAAAGTAAAATAAATAATTTTGATAAATAAATAAGTAATGCTAAAATGAAAAAAAATAGAAAAGAAAGAAAAATAAAACGAAAGAAGTTGTAACAAAGAAAAAAAAGGGCAAATTGATTTCCAGATTGTTATTTTCCCTCTGCCCAAACATAAAGCACTAAATTGCTCTTCTTGCAAGAGGCAGTGCATTTCTCTATGCAAAATCAGGTTCTCGAATTCAAAGTCTTTTTTTTTTCAAAATAAAATTTTTTCCAAAATTTTTATTTTTTCATTGTGACATATTTTCAATAAGTTTAAGATTAAATATATATATTTTTTATAAAATTCAAATTTACTCTTTGTAAAATAAATTATCATTTTTTTCTTAAAATTCTAATTTATCTTTTTTTTTTGTCTAGAGTTAGGTTTGGTTACCTTCAAACCTAGACTGATGTTCGTCCACTGAAAAATTGGACACATATGTAGGTATGTTCTGTCTTTCTCTTTTTGCTTCAATTTCTCATTCCCTTTCTCTTCCACGTAGAACCCCTTCCCCTTCTCGCCTCCATTGACGCGCCTCTTCCTCCCTCTTCCTCCATTCCCCCTAACCCACCAATGCCCTCATCGACCCAAAATTCTACACTCCGCTAAACGACACCGTCAATGAAGATGATGACGAAGCCATGAACGAGATCCTATCGCGATTCGTATTGATAATGCGGTAGAAGGTTAAAGAAGCGTGCCTAGACTCCGACAAGCTCATCGTCGACGCCCTCATCTGATAGATTTGTTTGTTTCAATAAATTTGTTTTTTTTTTTTTGTGGAGACTCATAATTAAATTTGTAACCACTCATTTGTGATCATCCTTGTTCTCAAGCATTTCTTGCATTTTTTTTATTTTTGCATTTTGTGATGATTTTTTAGCTGTTACAATTGTATTCTTGCAATTTTTTTATTTTCTATCTTTTGTATTTGTTTTTAACGCCATAAATTATATTTTAATATTTTAAATAAAAAAATGACACGTGAATTTGGAGGTAATCGCTTCCAACAAAAAAAATTGACACATTAAAATTTTAGAAAGACAAAAAGTGAATAAATATTTTTTCAAAAATTAAATCCAAATTTTATCAATTTTATTAAAATAAAAATTATATTTTAACCTAGGTATCAAATTATCAATGACAACGTGAGTTACAATAGTATCCAATTTTTTATTATTAGAGATTTTGTATCTTTGTTTTACAAAACATTTAATGTTACTAAATATGTTGATTTGTTTTATAATGTCATCAATGAAACCACTACCGCCATTAAACCTTTTAGGCGATCATAGTATGCAGAAACAGTAAAATAATAATAACATGCAAATGTCAAATATTAGAAAAGAATTAAAATATATTCAAAGACAAATGATAAAAAAAAGAGACAGTTAGGAGTTTATATTTCTTAAAGAAAGAAAACAAAAAAATGGAAATAAAAAACTAAAAAATAAATGGAATAACAATGAAAGAAATATATAATAAAATATTAACTAAGCAAAACTATATATATAAACTACCAGTATTAGAAAGTCTAAAAATTGGAAGTCTGCACACACAAATAAACCTTATGGTTATTTTGAACATTGACACCTGCTATGAAGTAAAAATTGAAAGACATGGTTTGAGCAGAGGAAGAAGTTAGTGTAAAGTTTAATATTCATTGAATAAATTATTTTAATACTAAATAAATAATTTTTAAAAATGAAATATGAAAGAGAAAATTACATTATTTTTTCACAGAAATGAATATTACATTATTCTCCTTCCTTATATTAAAATATACATACTTTTTTTCTTTTGATAGATTCAAAAATATACATACACTTTAGGACATTTTAGCGAATAAAATAAATTATACATAATACTAATTACAAGAAAGTACCTTAACTATACATAATGAATAATTACTTAATTAATTTATATGTATACATTAAAATAATTTAATTATCTTAATTTTTAAAAAATGATTACCTTAATTATAACATATGAGTCATTAATTAATTCAATATATATATTGATTGTGATTGTTTTAATTAATATAATTATGTGCGTTAATTAATAAAAATAAACAAAGATTTAGTTGCATTTAAGTGAAAATAAAATATTTATATATTATTATAATGCGTATAAGTAATTATTTTAATGACATATAATTTGTTAATTGCATATTAGTTATATATTTTAAAATGATTTAGTTATATTAATTTAAAATAAGATTAACTATCACAATTTTTTTAGGCATACATAATTAAATGAGTGTACCAGCAAGCATATGAATAAACTTGTGTGAGATTATTCCAAATTAACCAAATGTCTTAAATTAGAGTCTTAAACATGTAATTACGTTAAATACTTATTAGAAGAATTTTGATTTCTATAATTATTTTGTCTAACTGGAACTTGTTTGTCTCTAATGTCTACTCTAGAAAAAAAAATACTTAAATGAGTGTCATAATAAATCTAATTCACATTTTTTAACGTTTTAAATTTGATACATTTCATATATTTTTTGGTACATGAAGACAGTTTTAATCTAAACTAAAAAATTAAGTCAAATCATAAAATTTGTGATTCCAAAAAAACTAATTAACTTCATATGATAAATTATTGCTTCATACTATGGACAATCAACATAAAATTATTCTAATTATTTAAGAACCATTAAAAAAGGAAAAATATTAAAAGATATCCTATGTTTTCATAAAACAATAAACCAATATAACTATCACTCCCTTTGTCACAAAATAAATGTTGTTCTATAATCTTTTACCTAAGATCAATGAAAAGTTAATTAAATTAATAATTTTATAAAACTAATCTTAATATTAAACATTTATTAGAAATATTATTAAAAAATGATTAATATTACATTAAAAATTTAAATGTGATTCTTATTTTAAAACGAAGAGAATTTATTATTTTTTATACATATAACTTTTTTTTATTTCAGTTTGAAAAGAAACTTTCAAAACAGTAAAAAAAAAAAGAATAAATAATTTCTATAAATGAATAAGAAAAGAAAATGTAAATGGTACAATATTTTGACATCGCGTTGAAGAGCATTACAATTAAGCATTGACCAATGCCTTTTAAGTAACTCCATACTAACACAGTCTGAGCAGCTACCGTTTCTTGTTCCCACTTTCTCAGTAGAAGCTATATGCCATAACCCATAATAACATTAAACTCTTCTTAACCATCATCATGCTACGTTTCACGTCAAAATCAAACCCCTCTTTCTTCCTTCTCCTCTTTCTCTTTCTCTTTTCTGCTTCTGCAACATTCTCTCTTTTAAACTCTCTACGCGCACCATCAGGTTCTTTTCTTCTTTCTTTCTTTCTTGGCTCTCTTATTCTGCTATTATTTCATTAATTATTCTCTGATATTAATATTCCAAGATTCTTTTTCTTTATAGATGGCGTTGAAATTGTAGGTGAGAAACAGCACGAGGACATGGCGGCATGGACGAAGAGGAGATCAATGGCGGAAGGTGCACGTACGAAGAACACGACGACTCTCGTGCTTGCTAAGGAAAGAACTCGCCGGAAAGACTTGTTTAACGGTTTTCAACGTTACACCGGTGGTTGGAATATCAGCAATGTCTATTATCTCACGGTTAGTCTCTTCTTCTTTTAATGTAATTGCATTCTGTAATTAATTATATTAGTAACCTCATTCTAATTAATTAAGTTCTGTAATTACGCGCTTTTGCCACGTGTTTGCATGCTTCTCTAATCAATGACTCGGTAAAACGCCTATTAGCTAGTCCCGACAAATCTCTACTTGGTTTTTAAGTTTTTCAATTTAGAGAAAGAGTTAACAAAACTTAATTATGTGTTATGCTTATGTTTAGATTAGTTGGACCACAGAATAATTTCCACTTAGTGAAGATATAACATTTTTGAGTTGCTGATACTGATATTAAGTGATGCATAATGAAAGCATTCTTTGTGCAATTTTCTAATTAAAATTGGAATTTCACATGGAGAACTTGATTTTAGTGATGACCTTTTTTTTTTGCACACGTTAGCCAAGCGATCCTCCAATTTGATTCAGAAATAATACTAAAAGTTTAAAAGCATGTATGCAAGTGATACTCCATTTTAATTGAGAAATAATACTTTAAACATGCATATTGCGTAATATTAAATCTAAGATTTGTCTTTTTTGGTTTGTTTCCGTTGTTGAACTACATAATTTAATTTGCTAACATGAAATTGCTCTTTACACGGTGCAGTCAGTTATGTCTACTGCGGTTCCTTTTCTTTCCGTGGCTGTAGCCTGGTTCGTGATTTTTGGAATTTTTTTACTTATCATCTTAGCGTGTTGCTGCTGTTGTAACGGAGGAGAGTCAAGTGATGATGATAACTATTCTAAAGCACTGCATCATTTGTCCTTGACCTTGCTTATCCTCTGCACCATTGCAGCAATGTATCTCTCTCACTCTATCTATCTATCTGTGTTTAAACACACACACACACACACACACACACATATATATGTATATATATGTCTTGAATTTCTAATAAAGCATATATTAATTGATTATGTTAGAGGTGGATGCGCTGTTCTGTACTCTGGTCAGGGGAAGTTTCGTGAAAGCACTTCCAACACACTTGATTACGTTGTGAATCAGGCTCAATTCATAGCTGAAAACCTCAGGAACGTGACAAGCTATTTTGATTCAGCTAAGCAGCTTGTGAATGGGATTCCTCTGCTACTAGATCTTGGATCCAACATTGATGATTTCAAAGTGAAAGTCACCACTGCTGCTGATTCTCTTTCCAAGAAGGCTAAAGAAAATTCAAGGATGATACATAAAGTCATAGATGGAGTGTAAGAAGACGAATTTAGATGTTTCATTTGGTTTATGAATATATTTTTTTTTGCTGATTAATTAACATTGCTCGTTGTGATCATCTGCAGGAGACTGGCTCTTGTTACTGTTGCTGCTGTTATGATCTTTGTTGCATTTCTCGGATTTTGTATGTTTGATTTTGGTTTTGTCTTTTCTCGTTTTCTTACTCTATACTAAATGTTAACCAAATCATATGAACTTGATTTAATTTTTGCAGTATTTTCTTTACTTGCTTTGCCGTGTCCTGTATACTCGTAAGTTGAATTCATTTCTTTTCCTTCACTCTGATACATTTGTCTCCCGTTAAGTTTCTATCAGTAAAAGATGTTTTTTTTTATCGTGGCTGCAGCTTGGTGGTTATTGGATGGATTCTTGTTACGGGAACCTTGTTACTTTGTGCTGCATTTCTTTTTGTCCATAAGTAAGTTCCTATATATTTGCTTGGAGTCAATTGTTGATCTTAATGAAATCAATACAAAGCTTGTAATAGATAGATAATTGGATCGAATTTAATGGTGTCATTAACTAATGTTACACTTGCATATGTGCATATGTATATTTTTGAACTAGTGTGACAGCGGATACATGCGTTGCGATGGATGAGTGGGTTGTGAACCCCACTGCCCACACTGCCTTGGACGACATTCTTCCATGTGTGGAAAATGCAACTGCCGTGGAAACCCTTCTACGAAGCAAGACCCTCACATATACCATTGTTGATGCATTTGACCAAATCATTTCCAATTTCACAAATGTAAATGCAGCTGCTAATTTCAATCAATCAGGTCCCCTCGTCCCTCTTCTCTGCAATCCATATAATGCCAACTTCACATCTCGCCAGTGTGAGCCAGGGGAAGTCACATTCAAAAACGCCATCGAGGTTAGTACTTAAAACATTATGAATCATTCCAAACACGTACAATCATATATAGCATGATGACATATTTTATTATATGAGTCATTCCAAAACATTCATATATAGCATGTTGCATGATGACATATACTAGTATAGTAGTATTATATATAGTATATATAGTGTATACGTGTAACATTCAGATATATTGTGTGAATCGATTCATCAGGTGTGGAAGAATTATACGTGCCAGGTTTCGTCATCTGAGCAATGTATTAGTGAAGGTCGTTTGATACCGAAGATATACAACAAACTGGCAGCTGCAGTGAATGTGACAGATGGTTTATTTCATTATGTACCATTTTTCGTTGATTTGGTAGATTGCAATTTTGCACGTAAAGCATTCTCAGATATTAGCAGCAACTATTGTCCTTCTCTGCGGAGATATACTGAAAGGGTTTATTTGGGAACGGTTGTTGTATCTGCGGCTGTAATGCTCTCCTTGATATTTTGGATCGTCTTTGTCAGAGAGCAGTGGCGGCGTCTTCACAACTAAGGCCATCCTAGTAGTTGCTAAATTTTAGAGAGAAAAAAAATTTGATTCTCGTCACCTAATCATGTATAATATAATTCTTCTTATTATCAAATGGCATCTCTGAGGCTCTTGTCACATTTCTACTAAAAATACACAGGCTTATAATAATATTGAATGGCATCTCTGAGGCTCTTGAAAGAAGCCCCAATAGATTATGAACGTATAGAAGTTATGAAAGAAATCTTATGGCTTCAAAAGTATGTGTAACCTTTTTGCTTACTTGGTTGTTTCCAAAAGTTGGATAAAATAGATCTTAATTTCTTAGCTTCTCCAAACTCCGACAAATAAACATGTGACACTATTAGTTAGGACTTAGGAGCATGAAGGGATTCAAAGCCCTTAGGTTGGATGGCTTCCGAGCAATTTTGTATCAAACTCAGTAGCATCTCATTGGTTCTAAATTATGTGAAATGCTGAAGGAGATATTTGAGAAGCATCATGAAGTTAGATATTTTAATGAGACTCTCATTGTTTTTATCTCGAAGGTAGAAAATGCAACTAGCCGGGTTAAAGGAATTGACCATTCAACTTGTGTAATGTGAGCTACAAAAAAATCACAAAGGTTGCAACCCACAAATTATGGATAAACATATTAATTAGGCCCTACAAATCTAGTTTTGTTCTTGCAGACATAGTAGGAACGATATAATCGTGTCTCAAGAGGTCATTTCAACATCAGAAAGACACTGGAAGATAAAGGTTTGATGGAAATTAAGATCGACATAGAGAAAGCTTTTGATCGCCTAAGTTGGAACTTTATCTAATAAACTCTGTAATTTGGCGTTGTATTTCTACTGTTACCATGAGGGTACACAGTAATAAACCTGAATAAAAGCTGAAGCATACTACATGCCCGTGGAAGTCACATTAATTAATTACGGCATTGTGTGGCAACCTCTGCAAATAGGTGAATTTGTGATGTAGCAGTTGCGGGACATTGTAAAAGAGCTTCTTGAGGTAGAGTGATAAGAGATCATCATTGAAATTCCATTCTTGCTTTCACTCATGAATTGGGAGATTGTTCTATTTTATGGAAGCTGAAATCTGGGGTTTATACCATGGACTTCATATTGCTTGGAACCGTGACTTTGAACACATTTGTAGACTAATTCCCAATCAGCTATTACTCTTCTGTGCAGAGGACATCTTTGTTATTCCCTCCCTCGTTAACCACATCAAGCAGTGGACACATTACTTATTAGATTCACCCTTGGATTAAATAGCTTATATGTGACCAAACATTAACTGAATTTTTTATTTTATTCTTGACTTTATTTCATTTAATCTTTTAGTTGACAAGGCAAGTGTGGCTTTTCCTAGAGATTTATAGTTTCATCTTTTCATGTATCACGATTTTTTTTTTTGCATCAAATATCACCACGGATCATACCATGATTACCATCTATATATCCCAATAGTACCAAGAAATGCCATCTATCTCCCAATGCCTGCTTAGAAAATATTAAGTCACATTCACATTGTATTATCTAAATGCGCCATTATAATTATTATCTGTATTTGACCCCTTTTTTTGGACAGGGACCCTGTTTGTTTATAAGCATCACCTTTAACCGGTGATGCATATGGGTGGGAAAGTTATCGAAAGGGGTAATTTTTTTTTTTTTAGCAAATGAAGGAAAACTTTAAATTAATATATAGGGATAAATCGTAAGACGTATCATGATTTCTAATAACAAAATCATAAAAAATAGATGATATTGATTTTTTAAATTTTTTTATGTGAAGTCTGGTTTGAGTTCAATTTTTTTTTATTTTTAAAAAAATATTTATTTGAAGTTGTAACCCAATTAACCACTTTAAAATCATCCTAATTTTCTTAAAATTAATTTTTAACTACTTTAAATTAGCTTTAATTTTTAATTTCTAGTGTTTTGTTTCAATATTTTTAACATTTTTGTTACTACCATTAACAAATAATATTAACTTAAAATTTATCAAATGATATTAATTTCTTTTTAAATATTTTAAATTAATTTTATGATTATCATTAAATAAGTTAATAATTTCATATAGTATTATTAATTAATTTTATTTGATAATTTTTTGTAGTACATTTTTATTTTTTTATTTAAATTTAAGTCTTTTGTTTATATTATTTTTCTAATTTACAAGACAAATAATAATCTTTAACATTAGTAACAAAAATATAGAAAATATTAAATAAATGATATAAAAAATATAAAATAAAATAATATATAAATTATAAATTAAAACTAATTTAAAGTCTTTCAAAATTAATTTTACAAAAATTACAAAGTCCTTGATTGGTTTATGACATCACATAAATATTTAACAAAAATAAATGACTTTAAAATCATAAATCAATTTACGATTTCACATAAAAAAAAATTTTAAAAATCAGAAGTCATTGAATTTTTTATGACTTCAATAAAAGAATCTTTCATTTTTTAAGAATTTGTTATCATAAGTCGGGACATATCTTACTAATCTTGATTTGTGTTGAAGATAGAATTTAAATTTGAATTATGTTTCTCTTGGATAGGAACATATTGTTAAAATAGTCTATATAAGAATAAATTTAAATTATTATTTCTTAATATTGTGCTTAGTTGTTAACATTACTTGTATAAATAAGTGAACGAGATAAATGAGTGAATGAATGAATAAGGAATTATTATTCCAATTTTTCCGTATCTGATTTTTAACATGATATCAAAGTCATGGTTCCTCTGTGAATGAGAGCCATGGTTCCTCCAAGGGTCATGATATCCTCCATAAAAAAATTTATCTTCCACTGCCATAAGAGTTTTTCTTCTTCACATTCTCAAACTTACATCTTTTTTTCCTTTACGTATCAATACCTATATTCCACTTTTATTTCTACTTCTTAACCTTCACCTTCTTTAATTCCTCCATAAATTATGATTATTATTATCATGAACTCCATCTTTGCCTCACATAACCTTCACATTTTCGGTCCTGATTTGAATCACTTCCCGTATCTCAATTCTCCATACACGTATTTCATTTGAAGGTCATTGATGTGAAACTCGTTACATTGTTCTGAATCATTTACAGACCAGCCCTGAAGTCTATTGACCTGAACATATGATTGTTTTGAATCTTTTCCCGTATCTCAATCTTCTTCCCAAAAACAACACAAATGGAACAACACAAACCCGTTTTAAATCCTTCTCGTACCTCAGTTTTGAAGCCTTCATGCACGTATTCCATTTGAAGGTCATTGATGTGAAGCTTGTTGCACTGTTCTGAATCATTCACAGACTAGCCTGAAGTCTATTGACCTGAACATGTGATTGTTCTGAATCCTTTTCCGTATCTCAATCTTCTTCCTAAAAACAACACAAACCCATTTTAAATCCTTCTCGTACCTCAGTTTTGAAGCCTTCATGCACATATTCCATTTGAAGGTCATTGATGTGAAGCTCGTTGCATTGTTCTGAATCATTCACATATCAGTCCTAAGTCTATTGACTTAAACATGTGATTGTTATGAATTTCTTCCCTATCTTAATTTTCTTTCTACCTCACATAACCGAAGCATTTGTTGTGGACTATCCTGAAGTACCTCTCGAACCTATTGCTGATCAAAACTATTTCTGGAAGAGTGTTTGAAGACGCAATTGACAAGTTGGGTATGACCGATATTCATGCACCAACTTGAGGGGGAGTGTTGAAGATAAAATTTGAATTTGAATTATTGTTTCTCTTGGATAGGAATAGGCATGGCAGCGGGACCCGAACCCACAGGTACCCGTCCAAATCCGTCTCGATTTTAACGGGGAAAAATCGAGTTTATCGGGTTCGGGTTTTCCCCGAAAGCCAAAAGCGGGGGCGGGGGCGGGTATGGGATTACAGATACCCGCCCCGCCCCCGTCCCCACCCCGTAATAAATAATATTAAAAAAAGAAAAAAAAGAAATATTATTTTGTAATTTTTTAATTGAATTGATTAATTTTATTTTGTAATTTTTGAATTACGATCTCCTATTTTAAATGTGGATTTATTATTATTTTTTTTGTTATGTAATTAGCATTTTCGTTCGATTTTTCAATAAAAAAAATTATATTATTTTATAATTTTAATCAAATAGCGAGGGTAGGGCAGGGCGGGGAAAACCCGACCCCCAGCGGGGGCAGGAATGGGGATGAATTTTAAAACCCGACAGAGAATGGGAGCGAGGTCGGGGAACAGGTTTTTTGTCGGGGGCAGAGATGGGAAATGCAATACCCGCCCCCGCCCCGCCCCGTTGCCATGCCTAGATAGGAACATATTGTTAAAATAGTCTATATAAGAATAAGTTTAAATTATTGTTTCCTAATATTATACTTAGTTGCTAATATTACTTGTATAAATAAGTGAATGAGATGAATGAGTGAATGAATGAATAAAGAATTATTATTCTAATTTATCCGTATTTGATTTTTAACCATTTGAATATTAATTCCTATTTAATAAATTAAAAAAATACTCCTTTTAGTAACTTTCCCGCATATGAGCTATGATCCAACAAATATGTGATGGTGAATCCAGAATTTATCCTAAAGCTAAAACAGATAACAGAAATATACATCTTTTAGATGGGGCTTGTGAGTTAATGCGGACCCTTTAAACGACCAATGGTTCTGTTTACTAGAACCTGTATACTGTTGGACTTCCCTTTCCTTCGAGAACAATATTATGCTCACAATACTTATTTTTTAAAAAAAACTTTTCTATATATTACACAACTTATTTTATTTTGTACTTCTTTCTTTTTTCTACTTATTTTTCTCAACATTAGTCTTCAATTACGAGCGCGAAAAATAATTTTAAAAAAATGTAAACTACTGTCTACCCTCATCAATTCACTTTTATAGTATAGGCCATAGGGGACCGAAGAATTTCCAACATTAAAAATAAAATGCAGGCTTGTATT
>CM023947.1:7641389-7738716 GCA_013407115.1 Glycine latifolia
ATAATAATAATAATAATAATAATAATAATAATAATAATAATAATAATAATACAACTTAAAACATAAAAAATGCACACATTTGATGCTTTACTTTTTGAAAATTTCCAAAAACAATTTAATTAATAGAGAACTGTTCTTATGGTGATTTATTATTATTTTATAATGTAATATTGATTATTTTTTAAAATTTTTATTAAATAAATTAAATAAGTAAAAAATTATTTCACTTAAATAACTAATTAAAAAATTATTAATTTGAAATTTAATTTTAACTTGGTCATCAAAGAGATATAGACATGTTTATTTTCTTCAAAAGATGTACTGGGATAGGTTCAACTTCATCCTAACAAACTCAACCCAATCATTGAAATAATGTATAGGATTACTATAGTAATTCATTATTCAACCTTATTTGTTAACATAATATTTAGATTTTAAAATTGTGTATAGTTAAGATGTGAGTAACATAAGAAGAACGTATATGTTGCATAAGATAAGATACAAAATAATTATATATGAGATCTAATTGGTATACTTCATTTGTTAACACACATTGAGTTTGTGATAAAAAAAATTTGGGCTAGATTTTCACAAATACATTCTTGAGAAGGAGTAAGAGTTTTAAGTGTAACTAAATCCTAAATTAAGAATTAGTCTTATAGTTGATCCAAATAATCAAAATTTATGAGAATAACTTGATGTCCCATTAAGAAGTCAAAGATCTTAATTATAATGATTGAAATGTATTTATATTGATGTAATACTTAACAAGAAAAAGATAACAAAAAGTTAGTTAATTTCAACATATGTAAATATATTGTAATTTTATTCCCATAAAAAAAGAATAAATGGAAACTAAGAAGTTGGGTTTTAATTAAGTTCAATGATGCATAATTCATATCATCAACATTACTAGTGAGATTGTTATTTTTTTTGTATTATTAACGAAATTGTAAAGTTAAACAAGTGTGAAACTAATGATATATCTAATTAGAAAAGTTTAAGAGAAAGAAGTGGAAGGAAATAATGAGGAAGAAAATAAAAGAAAAAGTAGAAAGTGACATGATTTTTCATATAGTTAGGCCAGGAATAAAAATGAAAAGAAGGAAAGATAAATTTTTCTGTCAGTATATATAAAATAATGAAATATAATATAAGTAAGAATATTTTTGTTTTTATATTAAAATAAGATACTTCCTCTTCTTTTTTTTTTTCATTTCACTTTTGGAGGGGGAACAATGACATGAGATTCACTTGTAACAATTTTTTTTTCTCCTTCTACCAAACAAATGAATGATTAAAAATTTGAGAATTTTCCTTACTTTCTCAATCTAACCTCCCACTTTCATGCATTCCAAACAAAGCCTAAGACTTAAAAAAGATTTATAGTTTATACTATATACTTCAAAACAAATAATACAAATTTCAACTAAATATTAAGAATTATTAAATATAATTATTTAAAAAAATGAGATGCCGTATTCGGTTTGCAGAACTCAAAGTATAAGTCGTATCAAAGCACGTTGAGTTTAATTTTCAAAATCTAATTAAACCCGTTAAAAGTATATTCCAGAGAAATCAGATTAGTTGGTTGAACATTCATACTTGTTAGTATTTGCGAAATGGACTAAGCTTAAAAGCAAAGCTCCTAATGCAACATATTGCGACACAGGTTCATTAAAGAACAAATTATTATAGAATGTCTGGAACAAAGGCCATTTCACCCCACTGCTAACTATCTAACAACGGGACCGCAGGTTTTGTGGTTTGCGGCACGTATTATCAAACTTGTGTTGGCGGGTGGAACGGTCCATCTATCAATTAATTAAGATGAATTATGTGCATACATGCATGCATTCATTCCAAGCAATTTTAGATAGAGAAGCACTCTCGTTAATTTTGGTACATTAATTGGACTTTGGCAATGTATCCTTCCAAGAATAGGATCACTTTTATTATTGCCGTGGTGTCGGAGTTAGTGACATACCAGCTTGCTGTTTAATGCAACACATTATCTAAGTAATTATTTCTTTTCTGAAATTATTTCTAAACAAAAATAATTAATCATACAATATTAAAAAATTATTTGATATTATTTAATTTTTCTAATCTTAAGTAAAAAAAATTATTTTTAAAATGTTTTTAATTGGAACTTGCTATCATAAATAAAAATAAATCATTAAAAATATAATTAGAATTAAATAAGTTATGTTTTATATATGAATGATAATATTAAATAAGATAAAATTAGTTAGATTTATGTCCAACATATAATATAATTTTTTTTTCTTATTATATGAGTGTAGAGGGAGTACCCTTTTTCTACATCCCTATCACTAATGATAATATTATAAAAAAAATTGACGTGGATAATACTATCTCTAGTCCTATATATAAGTAGCATTAGCATAGTACAAATCATCAAGATCAAGAGAAATTGATAATCACATTTAATATTATTGTAAATTTAAATTTTATTTCAAAAGTACTCTTAAATTTAAATGTTGTAAGTGATTATCTCATTTAATGTTAAAACTCATAGTTCAATGAGTATGTGTTTAGTAAATAGAGTTAGCAATAAATTAAGTATATAAAAAATATTTAACTCTTAATAAATTTAAAAACTGATCATTGTTATTTATAATTAGAACCAAATAAAAATACGATCTGTTGCTTATATATAAGATCGAATGTAATATTAAAGTTAAGCATAATGAAAAATGATAAAAACACACTTTAAAATACATTATTTAAATACTCTTAGAGTGGTTGATGGTTGAAACCTATTAAAAATGTAAAGTTTTTTGGGCCCCACAGTTAATCTAATGATCCTTTTTCAAATTTTGTAACTTTCAACCAATTTTAATAAATTAGAAAATGAGTAATAAAAAGAATGTATTACTAATATTTCTCGTATATAAAAGTGTAACATTAACTTAACAATTTAATAAATTGGCTTATAAAAAATATTTTAACAATCTGTAATGGAAAATCAAAAACTAATTTCAAACACTATATATTTTTTCTTCAAAATTCAAATAGGCTCGTAATATACGCTTAGGCATGGCAATAGGGTGGTGGCGGGTATTGCATTCTCCATCCCCGCTCCTGACTCTAAAATTGATCCCCGACCCTGTCCCCGATTCCCGTTGGAGTTAAAAATATATCCCATCCTCGTCCCTATTGGGAGTTGGGTTTCCCCATCCCGTCCCCACTAATTGATTAAAATTAAAAAAAAAATTACAAATCTAGAATGTTTCCATCTAATATGTAAAATGTCTATTGTTGGCAAGAAAAATGACATCAGATTTGTGATTAGGCTCATTGTTTTCTAACTCAGTAGGCATCTTAGAGGGGTGATGACATTCAATATGTTACTAATGTGCAATCAGCCCTATAATGTTAGATATAGAACCAACTAAAGAGAAACTTCATGCTGCATTAACTTTTGAATTAGTGAAAAATGAAAGGAGAAATGACCAACTTAGTCAGGGGCATGGAATATTTGAGTTTTGGCGCTGGATATTTGCATATTTTCAATTGACAGATGGAGACTACGTATTCTTTATTGCAAGCTTTTTTTTTTCATAATACCTTTTCTTAATAAGTACATTCAAGATTCTGATTAAGAAAAAAAAAAGAATTACTTTTTTATATCATGTCAAGTAATATATATTGTCCCAGTGTATTAACCAAACTGAGATTAAGATAATTTGATCAAATATAAAAACTTAATTACCACTGATACTGACACCACATACACAACAAAGTTGTATCCACTACATTGAAAAGAATGTGCATAATTAATCAAGATATTTGGTTGTTGCATAAAATACTGATTTTCTTTGTCAGAATATTTTTAAGTGGTTTCCAACAGAAAAGGTAAGTAGTTGTTCAACCAAGTTAATGACTTACAGGATTTTAGTTGGTTCTCTATTATCATTCATCTCTTTGTCATGAGGTTTGAACAATCAAAGCAATGAAAGCATGGAAAATGTGTTGGAACTTATGTCGGTTTATTCTTGATTTCTCATATAGGCCAATCATTAGGTGCTCATTGCTAAAACATAATATCAATAGGAAATGAAACATGTAGGCTACGCGTGTGGCCGGGAAAACAACTTCTTCGAACTCCCCTGCTCCAAGCTCTATTGCCTGTGCTGGAGGTGAGAAAGCATACTCTTGGGAGATAAGATAATAATAACACACACTGAATAAGGAAGTTGACAAAGATATAGCTTCAGCAATGACCAACATAATTTTAATCATCAATTTCTAAAAAATCATGATATTTACAAACTATTCAACTTCTTATCCTAATATCCTTCCTTTATTGTTGAGTTGCACACAAGCAGAAATTACAAAAAATTTAGTACAAGCATAAAGAGGTGACCTACTCAATTTGAAAAGAATTGAAACACCACAGCATATATATTATACTAAAATTTGTAAGCATATACTTCTTTTTATATTAATGCTTTAATTTGGTTTGTGTAGGTCAAAGTGGACAGCAAAAAGATGTTTACGAAGGAACTGTTTACATAGAGGAAGTCATCTACAGCTCATCATGTCGTCTTCTTTGTGGGTATAGGAATGTAAATTAACATCTTGGTAGTTTCTGATATAATAACTGCGGTTGTATTGACCTGCATTGTTGAGAAAAAAATTCGTACGTACGAATGTATTTGTACTGAAATTTGACTAAGCTTATGACAAGTAAAGGAATGAGGTGCAACTTGTTTTAAATGATGTCCAGATTAAAATACAAACAAGAAACAAATAAATCAAATAATTTAAGAAAACAAGATAGCAACAAAAACATCACGCAAGTTTTACAGAGTTCACCCTGAAATTAGGAAAAGATGATTAAAGATTCTTACAAAGTTATGGTCTCAGACTATGAGAGAACACAGTGACGTGGGTGCTCTACGATGGAAGAGGTCAAAGAGAGAGTGAAGTGGGTATTTTGTGAGGGAAGACTGAAGTGGGTGCGCCGATGAGATGGTGCCGGAAGGGAGGAGAGCCACACACGACGCCACAGTCTTTGGTTTCCGGGAGTGGGATTTTAGGTTTTAGGTTTTGAATTAGGTTATATATATAATTTTTTTATTTTTTTAATGTTATTTACTATGGGGCGGGTGTGGGGCAGATATCAATAATCTCATACCCACCCCCACCTCCACTTTTAATTAACGAGAAAAACTCGACCTCGACCCCAAATTCGATCAATGCGATTTTTCCCCGTCAAAGTTGGGACAGGTTCAATTCGGCCCCCACGGGATCGAATTTCGCTGCCATGCCTATATACACTTGATGAATCATTTTATATTTTTAATATCAATTGAACAATTTAACAAGTTGTAACTAAATGTAAAAAAATGATTTTGGATATATTATCTTCAAATTTAAATATTCCTCATGCATATAATATATTCTCATAATATCAATTAATTTAATTTAACTTTATCTATTTCACTTTTTTTATTAAAAAACTTTTTATCTCTTTCCATATATCATTTTTAATATCTTTAATTCTAATTAGAATTTAATATTTCTAAAAGAAATTACGAATAATTAAAAATAATAAAATATCATAATATAAGTTATTTATCATAAATTTAATATATAATTTATGTTAAAAAATATTTTTTATTATAAAATTTAATTATAATATAATTTATATATTCTGTGTCAATTTTAGTTGTATAAAATAATTTTTTATTATGTGTAATGCACATGATAAAATATTAGTATGTTAAAAAAATTTAAAAGATTTTTTTTTATGAAAAAAAGAAGAACAATTGTAAAGGTAGCTTGGTTTGGTACGTCCCTGAATCCACGCCATTGTTAGCTAACTCCGGGACAGGCTGTGGTTTGAGGTAATGGATGGAGATATGTTTTTAGATAATTGTTATTTGAATTAGTTGTTATATTTTACAAGGTTGTAATCTTGTAATTAACTTCTTAGGCTTCTGTTAAATTTAAATGCATGTAAGCTGATGCCAATGATCAATGAACCCTTCTAAGATCGAGGAACGCATTATCAAGGTTTTAAAAAACGATACGTTACCGTCGACACATGATCTTCATACTTAACGGTGTTTGATGCTTCATTAATTATTATTACCTGAAAGAAGCCTACAAAATTACTCGTTTTAAAATTAAGCGTACTTGTGGGAATTAATCATTTGGACATAATCTTCTTGCACAAGAAATTAAAGAAGGCAAGTAAATAAATCCACTTAATTTGACCCAAAAGTCGTCTACATTGACTGAGGATATTTAATGATTTAGGACCATTCACCATGGCATACGAAGACTTGAGGTGACTAAATTCAATGGAATGACTGGTTCAAGGAAGCTCAATAGTAGAAAGACCAATTTTGTCTTTCTAAAAAGAGTTCTTCTCCCCAGAGATAAATTTGGAAACAAGCCAAGAATCTCAATCTCCTATAAAATTGCTAAGAATTCTCCTACTAAAAACACAAGGCCACAAATTCTCTCAAACTGCTACCTCCCATTGCCTTTCTTTGCCCTCATAAAGAGAATCATATCATTCATATTTCATACTTAATTTCTTTTGTTCAATGGCCTCTGCAAAATGTGTTTCGACAACAATGAAGTCCCAATCATCACGCACGTGCCTGTGCTCACCCACGAATCACCCTGGCTCGTTCCGGTGCAGCATGCACAAGAAGCCACCCCGAGCGGTGGTGGCTCGACCCTTGTCTCGGACACCTTCCAGCTGGGACTCATCATCTATGGCTGCCAAAGCCAATTCATTGAAGGCCATTCTCTTGCAAATGATTAAGCCCTCTAGCCATGATCTTCACAGGAGAAAGAGTTTCCAACCAAAGCCTACTCGCTTTTCTTTGATGAACAACGGTAACGCTGCTGTTGTTGCTGTACGTTAGTTAATTCATCACAAATTGGTCTTACTCATATACATCATCCCTTTTTGGTTTGCTGTAATATGTGTATATACCATGGAATCCCTTGTTCCCCTTTTTTCTTTTTACTTTTTGTGTGTGTGTGTGTGTGTGGTGTAATTAATGTAATTTTTAGAAAGAGTGCATGTGTATAATTAATCTGAGGATATGTGTACTATGTCAGGTTTTGCTCATGTCTGATATGGCCGGTAGAATGATAAGGAAATCAGTTTTTTATTTTATTGGGAGTTTGTAATGGACGCAACATTGAAATTGATCTTGTGTAAGCTGCACATGATAATATCTTTATTTCTTATGACATTCTTCTCTCTTTTTTATTTTTTATTTTCTTTTTCCATATATTGATTGTGTTAATATGCTGGCTTTGAAGAGAAACGCATTTTCTTGAGGACAAATTTTTGTGTTGCAGTTAGTTGTCATTGTAATCTTTTTGTTATTGTTCCCTTAAGCAATTAAGAAAATGATACATAGATCCAGACAAATATAAGAAAGGTTACATACCACTGGTCGCTGCGAAAATTATACATGTATAGATACTCATAGAAGAGGAATTATCTTTTTTGTGATCAATTGGCTTCCATACACTAATTTACATTCCACTAAAAGAAGTTAAGGTTTGGTAGTTGGGTCTCTTGATCAAAATCTGGGTTTGATCTTGATTTTCCCCCGTCTCAGTTCTCCACCCTCAGGTCTGAACTTTATCATATTAGATTATAGTGAGAAATAGTTAATTATATTTTATGGTGAAAAATAATAATAAATAAGTAATTTTTTTATGTCACCATAACTGTATGTATTTTTTATATTGAATTATGATAAGAAATAATCAACTATATTTTTATGATGAAATTAAAATAACAAATAGATATTTTTTTTCATGATGCGACCATTATTTTACGAAAATAATTAATTCTATGTGAAATCTAAATACAACATTTGTCTTGGTGTAATTTCAGTTAACAAATACATCGTATGTTTGTGGAAAAAATTTGAATTCGATTTCTAAATAATATATTTTTGAAAGGGGAGGTAAGTTTTAAGTATTATTAAGTTTTGGATTAAGAACTAATTTTATAATTAATCCAAAAAGATGAAACTTTTGTTAATATTGGACGATATTTAAGCATAATTAAGTTTTATATTTAAAAATTAATCTTATAATTGATTAAAAAGAAGAAATTTGTAAGAATACTTTAAGATTTTATATTGAACCAAATTTTCTAATTAATGTAGTTTAAAAAAATATAGCATTTGCCTTTTAAAAAAAAATTCCCATATTATATTGGCAAATTGGTTCAATATTGATTGGGAGATTGGAAATTTCACACTAGCACGAAACCGGCTGAGTCAACAAACGAATAACCGTAGTTAAGAAAACAAAAACAAAGCATGGTAGAACAGTGACTGCAGTTGGCAGATATATCTGTATCTATATATAAAAGTCGGTTCGTATGGGTAATGTCATGGTGGATAAGATCATAATTAGTATGAAATTGGACTGATCAACTAACATTATTGGTGAAATTTGAAACCTGATTAACTTTCTTCAAGACAGAATAGATGTCACTTCTAATGACGGTGACTTACTCCTTTTCAGTTTTCACGAACATATAACATACGAATTAAATGCAGGCCAATATTGTTTACAAAAATCAGATAAGATCAAGGATATAAGGATACAACATATGCCTTTATCTATACAAAATACTATAATATATACTTATTGATTGGGAAAAATATTACTTGAACTACGAGTAACGTGATTAAATATAACCACCAATCCACTATTTAAATCATTCAATCTTATAGATATTTTAAAATAAAATTTAAATTAATTACTCCTATAATGTTATTTTTTAAAAGGCAAAAGATAAAAGCTTTTATTAAAATAAAAGCCTTAATTTTTGCACAAGCTGTACTGAAACTAAGATAAAAGAATGCATCAGATCACTCCTATAATGAGTTAGTTATTTATTTATTTATATAGAAAAGACAATAGTATAAAATTCATATTCCAAAGAAACTTGAAATCCATAAAAAAGAAAAATCAGCAACAAATTAAAATTTAAAGATGACCTCGGGAAAAAAATTACTTTAGGGCAAAATGAGAGATATTTTGTTTTAAAAAAGAGGAAAATAGGCTCAAAATAAATAAACAAAACTAATATGTGATTTCTAAAACTTTTTAAAAAAAAGTAGCACAAACTTAAATAGTCCCTTGAACTTAAAAGATAGTTTATTTTAAAGAATAAGTTTCAACATTAGTAGGTTAAGGCAGAGCGAGTTGACGCTTGACCTTGAAAAATATGCTGCTAGCTGCAACATAACTCCAACAATAATGGGAACCAGAAGTTCCAAAATTCTTGCTTGTGCCATCCTTGTTGAAGAGGAGATCAGGCGATTCAATTATTACCATTTCACATCTCAAGAAAACTTTCAAGTTTCAAGCTTCATTTTCAATAATTGAATATTACTCCCTCCGTTCAATATACGAAGTTTAAGATTTTTTCATAAGTATTAAAGAATAAAATTAATTTATTAATTTTAAAAAATAATTTTTTTAATATATTCTTTATTTTTTATTCTTTCTATTCAATACTCCCACTAAGTATTTATTAAAGATATCATTGAAAAAAATTATTGTAACATTAATTTTGTAAAATAATATATATTTTGAAATAATTTTTTTCCACGTACCACACACAAGTGGAGATGTTATTGTGTCCAATAATATATGATTCATAGAATCAAGGTAGGGAAAACATTACTAAAGTGAAATTATCACGGAAATACTTATGATGCATTTAAAACTAAGTATAAAAAAAAATGCTTATCACTTATTGTAAAGGTAAAATTATTTTTTTTAAAAGAATCTCAAAATAATAATAAGATGACTACTATATTCATTCAACTGAAATCATTAATAGCTACTGATGGTTACGGACCATGACAAAATTGCTAATTGCGAGTTGGTAGTTGCTATAGACATTCCTACGCGTTAGTTGTTGTTTTCTTGAAGAATTCTATAAAGAGAGAGCGTGTGTGCTATTTTTTTTTTCCTTCCGATTTTAATGTTTTTTCTTTTTGTTACTTCATAACAACATGGTGGAAGAAATTAAGGCCAATTTGATCAAGACCTTCAACTTCACGTAAATGAAAGTAACGCAATTGGAAGAAGTTCGAAATTGGAATTGCTCAAAAGTCTTTGCCTTCCATCAATCTAGCTGTTGATAATTGGCTGAGAAGAGACCTATTATTCACGCTGCAAATTAATACCGCCCCCATAATATTACTGGAAAATGCTAACATTTGTATTTAGGATATTGATTACAAAATAAAAAATATAAAAGATTATCGAGATGTATAAAATTATGTTTATAATTTTTTTATATTTTATTATGATTTACACAATAAATATTTTCTTTTTTTAATTCTTTAATTAATTTTCTAGGGACACTAATTAATTGGATCTAATATTATTTTATGTGTTCAATAAATTGTATGAATTTGTTATAATTAAAACTTCTCTTCTAGACATATCTTCAGCGCACAAAATGAAGGATATTTTCGTCTTCTTCAAAAGTAAAAGGACCTGAAGCCTTAATGGCCTGCGTTGACCATGATGAATGTTTAATTGGTCATAGTTGAAATTTCTTTATTGAACTTTCGATAGTTATTGCTTTCACTTGATTCTTACTGATCACATTAAGAAATGTACCCAAAAAATCACGTTAAAAGAAAAACACACCCCAAAAAAATGCAGTAAATTTTAATTCATGTACTGTAATAACTTGAATAAGCTGTCCACAAATCGCAATACTTTCACCGTTTCTTGAATTCGTTAACCAGAGCATGGTAATGAGGTAATCTATCATGAGATTTAAATATACGTACAATACTAATATGTTTTATATATACTCTCTATTTTTTTAATTATAATTTTTTTAGAAATTTGTTTAATTTTTTTATTAGGATCATTTTTTAAATTTTAGATGTATTAATTATTATTTTTTACATATTTTATTTAATTATTCTATTTTTAAATATCAATGAGAAATAATTAAGTAGATAGAGAGATAAAAAGAATAATTTTGAATTGATAGTATAAAAAAATTAATAAATTTAATATGATTAATTAATTAATTAATTTAAAAAATATAAATTAATTTTAAAAAATTATAATTAAAGATGGAAGAAAAATGGAAGGATCATTTCAATAGCAAATGGGTCGTGATGTGACAGTGGGAATTGTGTAAGATTGGTCTGTCGGCCTTAGCAAGAAAGGTCGACGCATACATATAATTGTATTGGGGACCAAAGTGTATGCTTATATAAGGCGGATCGGTGGCATGATTTTGATTTGGTTCGAATGTGTCATTAATCATTGGGCATCTACTTTGATATGGAAATTGGACACTCTTGGTGTTCAACAGATGCACAGAACCTATGAATTAATAATGCCATTCACCACCCATCACCTAAAGGCAAGCAATATAGTACCTAATAGGCAATGTCTTTTTTTAGGGTACCAACTTAAGAAACACTATCTCCAGGGAACATCTTTTTGACATGCTTAATCATGCAAATTTAGAAGGGAATTTACTTATGATTATTATATTTGTAAATGTAACTATTTTTTATCTATTAGATCAATTTCATTTTGTTAATGAAAAAACAGAATGGTACACTCTTCTTACATTAATAAGGAGAAAATTTTAAAATATAACATTAGTGATTAAGGATATTATTTGATTATATAAGTATTTGAATAATTATTATTTAATGTTTGATTAGCATATATCCATCTTTTAGTTAGTATTTTAATATTTTTAATTTTTAAATAAAAGTTAAAAGATATTGAGTTTTTTTTATGTTTTATTTGATGTTTGAATAATTTAAATATTTTTTTCTTTTACATTTTAATATTTTATTAATTCAAACGTATTTTCTTATAATTTTTGTTAATATTATGTTAGATACTTTCAATTTTATCTTTTTTTTATAAAATCTCTGGGTGTTCCAATCATTTTTAATTATACTTAGAAATTTTCAAATTTTTTTTTTTTTTGTTATATATTCAACTTGTGGAACAGTCCATTAACCCACAGGCTAAGTGAACTGGACATTGACCAAATAAAAATAAAGTCTATTTAAGTATATAGAGTCAAGGAAAAAGGAAGTGGCACAATTATGCAACAAGATTTCAGATTATTAAGCAACCCTATAAACATTAACTCCGAAACACGTACATTCTGTTAGATATTTTTTGGTCGATTTCCTCTTGTATATGTCATGTCTTATCAACTTTTATTGAAAAATTTCAATCCCACCAACACATTTAATTATTTTTATTTATAAAATAAAATTTATAGAAGAATAATCAATGGACATCACAATCTAAATGACATATATGTTTTGACCTAATTAGTCTAGTAGCTCTCTAACACTTTGATGTTTTCATAACCATCATGCCTCTTACTACCAAAACATCAGTCAATTGTGGATGATGCCCTCAATCTTGTGTCTGATAAGTTTGTTATTTTGCAAACCCATATGGACAATCAATCCACACTCTAAGATGATTGTCACACTTCCCTTATTTAAATCATGGTGTCATTATGGCCTAACTTTCTATCATGGCTCCAACTTCCCAAAGGACCTCCTCTTCCACACCCAACCAGTCAAGCCACACATATCTGTCTCCACCACCATGGGCATCACAACAACACCCCAATCTACCCCCATTCCTCCAGTTTTCATCCCCATTACCCATACTTCATATTCCATGGTCTCCTCTTCAATTTCTTAGCCCCTTTTATCTGCTATTCGCCCTCAACCCTTACCACCCCAACTGGGCACGTCTTTTCCCTTTACCCCAGGTCCCTCAACCTTTTCCACGTTTACATTACAAACAAAACCCTCCCAATACCACCAACCGATATCCCCCTTTTCCTTAATCCCAAATCGCCCCCCTAAACTACAACTAGCTTTATTTGATTATTTGATGGATTTGAACCCCTAGATTGGTTATTTCAAGAGGACCAATTTTTTCCCCTTTACCAAATCCCTTTTGAGCATCACCTACCCTTAGTTGCTTTTTACATGAAGAGCGATGCCCTTAGTTGGTTTAAATGGATATTTCATAACAATCAGTTAGGCAATTGGCACACCTTTGCTCGCTCTTTGGAGCTGTGTTTTGGGTCTTCGACTTATGAAAAACATCAAGTCGAGTTGTTCAAACTTCGTCAAATAGGTTTAGTCTCTGATTATCAGACTGCTTTAAAGAAACTGTGCAATATGGTTTGTGGCTTACCTGTTGATGTTTTACTTAACTATTTCTTATCTAGTTTACATGTTGATATTCGACAAGAGCTTGCTATTTTATGCCCTAGTTCTATATCTTAGGCTATTGGCCTTGCTAAGCTCATTGAATCTAAAATTAAGGACTCCAGATCAAAATCTTTTCGCCCTTACCAACACACACCCTCATCCCACACCACTCAACTGACTCAATCCCCAAACACTACCTCCACACCCATTTCTTCTTCATCCACCCAACTTCCCACTAGACGTTTTACTCCCACCCAACTAAATGAAAAAAGGCCCCAAGGTTATGTTTCCACTGTGATGAAAAATTTATACTAGGACATAAGTGTGTTGCAGGCCGTTTTCACTTACTAATCATTGAGGAGTTAGATTATGCTCCCTTGACTAAACCTGCACCTACTAATGACCCTTCCACAGATACCCTAGATGTCATACACTTCCAATTATCCTTCTAAGCTTTAACAGGACACCCCTACCAAAAACCTAAAAATTTCATGGTTTAATTCAGGGTTTACCTATCATGATTTTGATAGATTCTAGTAGTTCTCAAAACATTTTGTAGCCCAAAATTGTACATCATCTCCAATTTCCCATTACTGCAACTAGCAAATTCTTTATTGTGGCGGGTAATGGAGGCAAACTACAATGCGAATGAATTTGTGATGTAGTACCCATACACCAACAAGGTCATGCTTTCACTATACTTTTCTACCTTTTACCCATTGAAAGGGTTGATGTAGTTTTAGGTATGCAATGATTAAGCACTCTTGGCACCTTCACAACTGATTTTACAATCCCCAAAGTAACTTTTTCCCATTCCCAAATTCTCATTACATTCCAAGGTGATAACCTTCACAAACCCGCCCCATCATCCTTTTCCTAACTTTCCCACCTTCTTCATACAAACTCCATAGCCAATATCTATTTATTATCATTTGACCATATTGAACCCAGCTCTTCGGACCCTAGCACCCACATGTCTGAATCTCTTCTCACCCTACCTGAACCCGCTTAAGACCTTATTCAGACATATAACCATGTTTTTTTTCAAAATCTCAAGGCTTACCACCCAATCGTTCCTATGACCATCACATATCATTACTCCCCAATACCCCACCTATCAATGTCAAATCATATCGTTACCCACACTTTCAAAAAGAAGCCATGACTCTCATTATTACAGAAATGCTATTAGATGGTATTACCAAACGTAGCCACAGTCTTTTCTCCTCTTTGGTCCTACTAGTAAAAAAAAATGATACTGCATTTTTTATTGTTGATTTTAGATCATTACATGTTGTTACCATTAAAGATCGTTTTCCCATACCTACCATAAACAAGTTATTGGATGAATTAGGGTCAGCATCAATTTTCACTAAAATTGACCTCCATTCTGGTTACCATCAGACGAGTGGTTGCAGATGATCCACACAAGGCAATCTTTCGCACTTGTGATGGTCACTATGAATTCCTAGTGATGCCTTTTGAACTTATTAATGCACCTTCTTCATTTCAATTAGCATTGAATAGCCTACTTAGACCTCATCTAAGACGGTTTGTTTTTTGTTTTCTTTGATGACATCCATGTCTATAGCAACTCTCTTGTTGATTATTTAGTTCATTTGAAAATTGCTTTTGATTTACTTCTTTCTAACCAATTTTTTGCAAAACTTTCTAAATGTGTTTTTGCTACTTATTCGGTTCATTATTTAGGGCACATTATTTCTAATCATGGTGTTTCCCCCAATCTGGATTAAGTTAAAGCAATCATTGACTGGACTCAGCCATAGTCTCACACGTCTCTCAAGGGATTTTTAGTTCTCACTAATTTTTACCCATATTTTGTTCGACACTATGCCACACACATCACTCATTTCACCACATTGATATCTGCTTCTCCATTAATTTGGACTATAAAGGCACAACATGCCTTTACAAAATGAAAAGAGTTGGTCACCACTATGCCAGTGTTGGCTCTTCCTGTTTCAAGATACCTTTAAGTTGGAAATTGATGCTTCTTTAGCGACCATTAGTGCAATTCTTTCTCAGCCTTGTCACCCATTATCTTTTTTCAGCAAACAAATAGGCCCTTAGATGCACTTTGCTTCCACGTATGTTCGCGAACTCTATGCTGTCAAAGAAGCAATCCAAAAATGGCATCAGTACTTGATCGTCACCATTTTCACATTTATACTAACCATAAAAGTCCCAATTCCCTTTTATCCCCAACCATACAAACCTTAGAGCAATAGAAATGGGCTTCCAAATTACAAAGGTACAACTTTGAATTTTTTTACAGACCTGACACTAACAATATTGTTGCAGATGCTTTGTTAAGAGAATTCTTAGAAAAGGCTTCCTTGATGGTGGTTAGCTCCCCAGTTCCTCAAGTCCTACTCCAACTGCGCCATTAGTTTTCTTCCACAGAGGAGGGGAAGGCATTACTTCATAAAGTAGAAACAAATCCAATAATGCAAGGTGTTTTTCGAGGATCAAAAGGCTTACTTTATTTTCATAATCGTCTTTTTGTGCCTTAGATTTTTGAGCTTTGTGCTTCCTTCCTTAAGGAGTTCCATTCCACTCCCATGGCAAGGCATTCGAGCCTCACCCACTCTGGCTAGGTTGACTGCCTCTTTTTACTAGCCTAGCATCTACTCTAACACCAAGCTTTTTTTTCCACCATTGTATGATTTTCTAACAAAATAAGTACCTTCCAAAGCAAAAGGCAGGGTTATTACAACATCTTAACATACCCTTATAGGTTTGGAAAGAATTGTCTATGGATTTTGTGACTCACCTAGCTCTTTTGGCCATACAGCTATTTTGGGTGATTTGTGATCGATTAACAAAGTTTGTCCATTTCCCCGCTTTTCCTTCTAAGTATTCTATTTTTTACTTAGTTGCTCTCCTCTTTGTCGATGTTTTCCACTTACACGGTGTTCCCAAGTCCATTACTTTAGATTGGGACCCTTTTTTGTTTTTGTGCACCTTTTGGAAATAGTTGCTTCATCTGCAAAGGACCTCCTTGAAGTTAGCACTGCGTACCACCCTAAAATAGACAGTCAAACTTTTTTGTTAATCACACTCTAGAAGCATACTTGAATTGTTTCACAAGCGACCACCCCCCCAGGATGTGTTTTAAGTCCTTACACCTTGTTGAATACTAGCACAAAAGCTCCCACTACTTTGCTATAGGCATGACCCCAATTGCAACACTCTATGGATGACTTCCACCAGCTCTACCCGATTATACTTATGCCTCAACACTTGTCCATTCCTTGGATGTGACCCTGCAACAACTAATTGCCACTTTGAAATCTTTAAAAGACAATCTCCACAAAACCAAGCAAAGAATGATAGAGTATGCAAATAGGTTAAGGCATGACCGTACCTTTAACCATGGTGAATGGGTATGGCTCCGTTTGCAACTGTATCATTAAACGTTCGTTCACTGCCACATATCACAAAAGCTCTCCAAACACTACTTCGGGCTTTTTTGAATCCTTCGCCGCATCAGGCCTGTCACCTATAATCTAGTGCTTCCACCCACCTCTAAGATCACCGCGTGGTGCATGTTTCTACCCTTCGCCCTTTCCATGGCCCTACTCTACCTTCATTTTTGCGCCCCCTCCCTCAATCCAACCATGAAAACCATACTATCGTCTCCATACCAGTAGTCAACCCCTCTGATTCACTCAATTTACCCCCACCCTCTTTAGGTCTCAATCCAGTTGAGAAAGAACTCGTAAACATAACCCAGACACCACTGAACTCATTTGTTGTGTTACCTCACTCTCCAAGTACCAAATCTAACTTGAATCCTCTCTCTCCATTGAACTCTTTTGTTGTCTCCAAGTACCAAATCTTACTTGGATCCTCTCTCTCCATTAACTCCTCTTTCATTTGTGCCACCTAATTCAAATCCAACACCCTTGACTACCCATCCATTGTTGGATTCCTTTTCCTGCTTACCTAGATCTGCCAACTTTTCAAGTGGCTCACCCTCATTCGACCACCCCCACCTACCCACTTTGGAACCTATCCTTGATGTTGACAACAACCTAACACCAGTTGGAAACCACACCCAACGTCTCTCAATACCTCGTAATCCCAACCTTATCTCCACCTCAACAATCAATGCCTTTAAGTCAACACCAATGGACCTTGCCTATGCTAGTGAACTTTCAGGCCCATTCAAATCACATCAAAATCATTATGGTTTAAGGACTACTACTTGAAATAGTTGGACCCTTGATAGTTTATTAGTTTGGGCCTTTGTTGAGAATTGTTTTCATATTTTTCTAAAATTACCCGATATGAGGATGGATTTATTAATGTAACTACTATGTTTTCATTATGAAATGAATGAAGTATCTTTACTTTTCTATCTTGAAGTGTAGTTCTATAGTTCTTATCCTAATTTGTCTAGCAACTCTCTAATCCTAGTCAACCAAATCCTTGGTCACGTTTGACTTAGTAGAAACAATGATTTGCAAAAGCTTGGTGGGGTCAATTTGAAATTTTGAATTTTGAAGTGCATTCCACCTGGTGTGTACTGATAAAAGATTAGAACAAGTATTTGAAGAGACGCAAGCCCATATACGTGCCGTAGATCAATAATACTGTTCGTGTTCAGATAAGCATAGCTGACATCTCGTGCTAATGCTAGAAACCTTGTTTTTAGGATAATCATTTCTGTTTTTTCTTCAGATCCTTTCCAATTGACAATTGCATGCTTCTGACTGTTTATGTCTATCTAAAAGTTGAACACTAGCTAACACTTATTACAAATTAAATTGTTTACATTGTGTAGGTGCTTCATAAGTATCAAAAGATTTTATTTATTTAATTTATCCGTTAAGAGCACATGATGTCGATATAAAATATTCACAAGGTGGCTTGTTTCTCCAGTTTTTTTTCATAATGACGACATTGAAGCTAAGCTTGATATTATTGGATTTGCAATTTAGAATACGAATAACGTAAAAGTAATTTTCGATCTTAATAAACCTTGTTGTATGTGCATACAGAATCACAGCACTGATATTAGAATCTATTATCTTTATCTTATGCTAGTATATATAAATTATCAAGAGCTGCCATTACTAGGCCAGTTGTAAAGAGTTGTTTTTTTTTTAAAAAAACTAAGCTTAATTAATAACTATTTTAATAATTTATATTAAATAATTTTAAAAAAATAAAATTCGTTTGAAACCTATCTAGATATAAATTAATTATTAATTAAGGAAGACTTAATTATGCCATGTTGATGTTCATGAATGAACTTACAACTTCAAATATATCACGTAGCAGCCTTTATACTAATTAATAGCCAATTCTTTTAAATTGATGATGGAAAACGTATAGATAATTTCTACTAGTATCCCATAAATCATCCACGTAAGACACGTTTTTTTGGTTTGGAGACCACAATTTTGTAAGGTTTTGCTTCACGACTCTGTCATACTCAAAACTAACTAAAACTATATCTAATTTTATATTTTGTTTGGCTCATAAATCATAATGGCATAATGCGACGACTGCTGAAGGGCCTAGCCATCCCCATGAATACGAGGCCTCAATAGTCCAATATTAAGTCTTCCCATTCACAACACAGTCACATTCCCGTTAAGTACTACGTGTCGTTCTTTGTTTTGTAGCCTTTTTTTTTTGTTTTTTAATTGAGAATCTTCCAAAATGAAAAATAGGTAGAGCGCACAACATGACTAGAAGAAAACTTTCGGTGTCATATCATATCATTGCAGCTGGCTAGGCTTGATGTGAATCACTGAATCCTTTCTCCCCCAAACCAACAAACATATATTTCAGCAATTTGCAAAGTGATATTCAAATTTCTTAAATAAGAGTCCCCATGACCCATGTGTCTACTTTATCAAGCCCCTTTTTTAGTAGTGGAGGTTTGCCTTTGCCTAAGGAGGGTCCTAGTTTGGTTTCTGTGCTAAGAATGGTTCAAACATCAATATATATTCCGGTTAGCTTCATTATTTCTTGGAAGTTCAATTCAATCCAAAATTGAAAACTCCCAACAAGAGGGCCAAGTAGAAAATAGACATTTTCTCACAAGAGAACATCAAGATATGGATATAGATTGATAGGAATTGAAGTATCGACGTAATATCTTTAACTAGTGTTTTCTTCTCCTTTATTAGTTTTAATTCCGTTAACGAAAAAGTTTTACTCCTTACGCGTAATGTTCTATTATTAAAGCAGATTAATGAATGGGCAAAAAATATATTTAATCATTAAACTATATTATAAAAGTGAAATAAAATTACGCTGAAGAAAAGACGATTCATTTTTAGTTTTAATCGACAACAAACAAAACAATATAGAAAATAAGTGTGTCGATGATACCCATGATCTCTTCTCGGGATTGGTCTTCTACGCTGAGGATGGTGCTTCATCAGCCCAACAGTTGGGGATAGTTCCGACTAATTGTGGTAGTAGAGATGCTTGACGGGTTCTGGTAGGAGCTATTAATTATATTTATATGCTAGAATATCAGGAGGTCCTATGTGGATCTGTTGGGTTGCTCAAGATGTGAGGGGTTCTTAGCCATTTGGGCTGAGACGTGATTTAACTTTTATGTTATTGTATCTTTGATCAGTGTGAGCGTAGAGGTCAGTTCTCTGGAAAGTTATATTTTGGTGATTTACTAGTAAATAGTCAGTTATATTTATTTTAACATTATTTTTTTGCTTGATTGATAGAAAAAAATAGTTAAATATAAGAATATGTAAGAGTAGCTTAAATAATATGTTCACATTCCTTTGATAAATAATAACATGTACATTTTGTGAAGAATTGTCCTAATTAAGATTATATGCAATTTTAGTGCCATCTATATGTGTGGACGTACGGATAAATCATATATTTAAATGTATGAATTGCACCCTGATCTTAGTAACAACTAGTATAGTACTTTAGCTTTATTTCTTTCTTTACAAATTAATTACAAAATTCTCACATAATTTTCAATTTATTTTCTGTTTTAAAGGAATTATAAAAAAACATAAAATAAATTGTTTTTAATGTTTCATGTGCAAATCTTTAAAAATAAGAAACAAACTAAAAATAAGGTGACAATTTTATGATTAAAGAATAGAAAGAGAAAATAAAAGCACGCTAAACACCTCCTAAAAAACACTTTACTAACTATCTTTGAAAAATAAAATAAAAAATAATGATGTACAATGGATTTTTCCCATTTACAGGTATTTTAAAAGAAGAATATATTGAATCCAGATTTTTATATTTTCTTTCAATTCTAAATAATAATGTGAGATAAAAATTTGTTAATTTTCATATAACTATTTTTTAAAATTATAGTACTAATAATGATTTTTAATTAATTGACATAGTAAAATTTTTTACATTAATAACAGATAAAATATTTAGAGTAAAATAATTTATGTCTAAATGTGTAACACGTTTTTATATTGTTATTCATTATAATAAATTTATTTATTTTGACAATAATTATCTTTTTTTATTATGATATTGGTGTAGAATATTTATCAATTTTACTAATGATTAATCTTTGTTAAAAAATTTGACTTATCACCTTTAATCAAATCTTTACTTTCAACTACATTTATTTCATATATATATATATATATATATATATATATATATATATATATATAATATGACTCAGACCTAAAAGAATTTATTTAAGAAAAACAAATTCAGTTCTATTCAAATAAACGATACGTTAGTTTAAGATAATTACATTAAAATTTATATACTAACAATAATTTTTGTATTATTTGACGTATATAGAAATTAAGCTCGAATATTAATCTCTCTCAAAAGTATTTGTTAAAAAATTAAACATGTCAAAATGTTATTCAATATTGTGTTTGATATATTAATTTTATAAATTAATATTTAATGTGTTGTTTTATTGAGGCAGGGCCTAAGCCCAAATTATGTTTTACTAACAAGTTATAAAGTTGATAGTAGTTTTTATTTTTTTGTAATTTTTTGCAGTTAATAGTGGTTGATTAAAAAAATGAAGAAATTCGTTTTTTCCCAGGCAGAGCCAGTACACCACCAAAAAAGAAAATTTGAAGAAGGGAGAAGGGTAGTTTGGTGATGTAAAAGTGGTGGTGGATTAAGTGATGAGACGTGGCAGAGAGATAGGGATAGAGGACGGGAAGTCTGTAAATAGGTGTCAGTGGAATTAAAACGGTTCTTATATTATTTTGTCGTTTTTTATTATTATGTTATTTGCAGCCCACAGCTTTGTGAAACTGAAAGCCGTTGGATCGCAATTCTGAGGGCTCCCGCTCAACGTCCTCCTCCATCCAGGTTAACTAACCCAACCCCATCTCCACTTTTGGACTTTAGTTAAACCTACTCTCAAATTTCACTTTTGCTGTTCAACCCCTGCCCTATTCTTAATAGTAAAGACTACTACTTTTTCTTTTCCACCTTTCCTTTTTATTCAAATTCAACTTTCAAATTATTACTAATTTTCTATTTTAACCAATACACTTTTCTAAAGATTCTAGCGCTTTAATTAATTTACTGATAAAGATTTCACACATAAGGTAATCACTAATTACTTCTCAAATACAGCTGTTTACCTCTTTTTAATTATAGGAATGGATTTTCAAACCGAATTTACTTGTTTTTTAATTGCCTTAGTTTTTTCAGCACTAATCTCAATTAATGACTGTGTATAGAAAAAGTATTTACAATAAGAGAGGCTAATAGCAAAGAGACACGCAAACAAAAAGAAGAATCAAGGGGCCACCAATTACAATTCCACAAAGTAAATACCCCAACTAGAAAATATCGCGAATCTTTGCCTACACTCCACAGCCAAGTGTTTCAAAATTCTATATATACATAGCTCGAGTAAAGCTAGGTTTGCCAAACCAAAGAGCCGAACCCGGCCTTTAGGGAAAAAGAAAAAAAAAAAAAACCCTTCTTTGATCTCTTCTCTCCTCCATCGAGATTTCTCTCTAAAGAGAAAAAATGGCGGCAGCTTCCAGAAAATCAAGAAGTGCAGTAATTGGATCCCTTTCCTCAACCCCTAGGTTCTGCAACTCTCACTTTCACTCTCACTCTCCATCATCTTCATCTTCTTCCTCAGCTTTCGCCTCTTCCACCTCCAGCTTCACCTATCGCTCCTCCACCTTCTTTCACCGCTCTTCCTCTCCCACACGTGTCAACCTCTGCGGTTCCTCCGCTCCCTCCGTCCGGTTCTCCCTCGACCGCTCGATCTCTCCGAACCGGTCCATCTCGGTAGCGCCCAGAACCGGCGTGTCGAGGCAGAGCGGTGGCCCGCACCACCAGCAGAAGCGGACCTGCATGTGCTCGCCTACGACGCATCCTGGCTCGTTCCGCTGCAGCCTCCACAAGAAGAGCCACGCGCCGGCGCAGGCGCCATACTCGCCGCACCGCCTCAACGCGCGCAGATCCGCGATGACGAACTCGCTCGTGAGAATTCGCGGCGTCGAAGGAGATCTCGTGAAGCGAGCTCTCGCCGCGTTGATTCGACCTTCCTCGCACCAGCAGAGAAGAAGAGGGGACTTTCACCCGAGGCCTAGCAGGCTCTCCGTTATGTCCAAGGCAGAGGACCTTTGAATTGAATTGAACTACTACCGTTTCCGGCCACCGAGGACGGCGGCGACAGATCCAACCGAACTGGTTTGAGATCTAACGGATGCGCGGACGGTTTCGAAATCCAAGCGAAAACTGATTATGTGCTTCGTCTCTGTGTTTGCGTGTGTCTGTGTGTATATAATACAGAACTTATATTATTCAGTTGCAACCATTGATGCCATTCTTGGAGCTTCTGGACCTAATTTTATGGATAACGATTTTGATTAAAATTTTAAAACAATCAACTAATCCTCAATTAAAATTCAAAACTATATCCAGTCCAAATTTTGGTTCTCTTAACTAAACTTCCACTTCGTTCAATTTTTGTCAGTTCTATACATTTTTCGTTTTCTCTTTTAGGTTTTTTCTTCCGTGACGTGACGTTTGTCATAAACTTTTCCGTGGTTTTCGTTCGTCAACTTTGCCTTGAATTAGTTGTGTTTTCTCGTAATTGTATGTGTTTTCCGAATTTTTCACTATTATATTGTGTCTATTTGTTTAATTTGTGAGATACAGATACCTATTACTTTATTTTAGTATGATTTAACTATTTGTGTTTTTTTTTATGCTTGGTGGTGTGATATTAAATAATTGTTTATAGTGTTTGTTTTGCAGGGAATATATTTTTGGTGGCAAGTGGGGGAGGCAACACGGGACATGATAAGATTAACGGGATTGGTTGGGTCCAAGAACAGGATAAAGTTTTATCCAGACTAGAGTGTAATGCACATAATGTTATTGATTAAGGAATTTAAAATCAAAATATTTTTATTAAAAGATGAAAGAAAAAAATCTGCATCATGTTTTTTTTTTTAAATTATAATTTAAACATTAAATTGCAATTTCTCTTAATTTCTTAATCACTAATTAATAACAACCTATCATCAATAGTATAATGGTTCACTATTATTGCTAATGGAGTCACTGGTTATGACGATAGAGACCCCAAGCTGAAGCTGTATCCCATTTCATGCGAGACTGGATGAAATTTGAAATGATGAAAGGCAGTGTTATTTATATTTGTGGAATGTGACGTCCGGCATGAGAATGACGATAGAAAATGACTTGACCCTCAAAAGAAGAAAAACATTATGGGATGAATATTTCAAATTTTCTCCTCAAATAATAAAAATAATTATTCAAATAATACAATTTAAAAATTATTTACATAAATAATACATATCATTATTTAAGATGAGAAATTGATTCCCTTCAAACTGAGTTTTTACCTTTATTTTTTTATTTTAACATTATGAAATTGGTTCAACTTAACTTAGTTTCAAAATATTTATATTAGATTATAAAATAAAAATAAAAAATTGTTTATTTTATTAAAAAAAACTTTTTAAAATATACGTACTTTTTCATTCATATACGTACTTTATTTCAATTTTTTTTAAGATTATAAAATATAAGTATAAAAACGAAGAATATATTATAATTATAAAGTTTACAATGAAATATAAAATATAATTATATAATGAAAGGTAAAATAATAATTAAAATAATTACAACAACATATGTAATTTTTCTGTATTTTGTATGAGCTTAAGTGACACTAAATTAAATAAAAATATGCTTGTGAATACAATTATTAAGCATGTATTTAGTATCAACTAAGTCTATAATAAATAAAAAATAACACAAATAGTGATATTGAGAATTAATTTTTCATCTTAAATAATAATTTATATTATTTGTGTAAAAACCCTAAGAATTATATTATTTAGGTAATTTTTTAATTTTTTGTATTAGTGGGATGAAAAGTTCTGAATATTTCACATGGTAAAGGAAAATACAGTATTACTTTGCATATTAGAGAAAAGAAACAAAAATATCTTTTTTTGATAATGACATGACTTTAATTTTCATGCATCTTTGGAATATTTTTTTATATTATTTAATTATATTCTTATAAAAAAATAGAATATCCGTTATAGAAGTTAAAAATTTACTATAATTTTTACTTTACGATTAAATGGAACTATAAAAATTATATAATGGATGTATTTTAATTAAATTACTAATGTAGTCCCTGAAATAATAATATTTAGTTAAAATATGCTTCCTGAAATTAATAAATTGATAAAATAGTTTTTAAACTTGTACATTATCAAACGATTTAGTCTCAACGATATAACGATCCTAACAAAATTTTAGGCCTAATAAGAACGAAAATAAACTTGTTGTAACTCGTCACGTCTCACATTATCATTGACCAATATGTTATACTAAAATTAAAATTAAAATTTTATAAAGATTCAAATTAGACTTTAAAATTTTGAGGAGACTAAAATATAACCTCACCAAAATATTGACAATTCAAATTATTTATATAAATTTCTTAGCATTTTTTTTTTATACTTTAAACTGTATTTTTGATGTTTATATAATTTGTGCAACACACATTTATAACATATTGTATAAACTGTATGACATACTGGTTGCTATGATTAATGTCTAAACTTTTATAATTTAAAAGTAGCTATGAGATTCCATACGACTATGTATATTTACACCAAAATAAAAAATACGACTGTGTAAATAATAGATAAACAGTTGAAATTTAGTGAAGAGTTAAAATAGTTAGGAGAAAAAGGATTATACGTAGATATGGTAAAAAAATTATATCATCATTTAATTATAACTTATTATATATGATAAATTTATTGATTTTTATAATAATTATTTTAAAAATTACATAAATGATAAATTATGATTAGACACAGTATAAAATACTATTATATTGTCAAGATTATTAATTTATTGATAATACAAAAAATTATATGATGTTAGTACTTAGTAGTACTTAATAGTTAATACTATATTAAAATCCCACACGAATAACATATTGGTCTACGTTTGTAAATATTGGGGAACAAACACTGGAATTTGAAGTTTGAAACGGGTGGGGTGGGGTTGGGGAATGGCCCCTAAGATACGCAAGGGACCCTTAAGTCAATTGGTTAATAAATTGAAAAGAGAAATATATATCTTGAATCTTTTTTTTAATTATAGTATATTATGTGTAGGTTTGAAATTATTAAGTTCGAGAAACTTAAATTCTAGAAAAAAAATTTGGTGACGCATATTGCTGTGCCAGTCTTCTACGGCAATGTGAAGCACTTCATATTCAACTAGTTGCTACAATCGCTTTCAACTAGAAGCACGGCGAAACAATCATCAACTAGTGAGGTGATTGGAGTGCTCCACAGAAAAGAAAATACAATATATAGTAGGCGGGAAGGCATTGCATTTGGGATTAAGATAAGCAAAGATCTACGATTTTAATTAGTATAAAGGTTTTTATATTATTATTTAATCATTATTTAGATTATGTATTATAAATATTATGTATGATTTTCAATTTTATAACATTTAGATTGATTTCTAATTTATAACTAATACAGTACTATAATTAAGAATTGTATTTTTTTTAATTTCTTTTCTTATTTTTTTCTATTAAAGTTATCATATCATCTTACTATATAATAATAATATTAATAATAATATATTCATACATTATTATTTTATTTACATATATTAAATTACAATAATATAATTATATACATGGTAATCAACTAAAAAAGTACATAATATCATAATAATAAACA
The DNA here is from genome assembly GCA_013407115.1 of Glycine latifolia. Classification (NCBI taxonomy): domain Eukaryota; kingdom Viridiplantae; phylum Streptophyta; class Magnoliopsida; order Fabales; family Fabaceae; genus Glycine; species Glycine latifolia. Next base: position 7,667,917 of record CM023947.1, read on the forward strand.
GCATTATAATTATATTTATGTCTGAGAAATAAAAAAATAAAATTAATAACATAAATTATAGTTATTTATATAAATATTTTATTGTTGTATTTTAATTGATGGCTCATTCAACTTATTTTTACTCGTTTTTCTTACTAATTTGTGTCATTTTTTCCTGTTTTTTTTTCAATTTAAATGATTTTCCATGTTCATTTTCATCTTTGTATTTAATTTCTAAAGCAAATATGAATTACATTCATCTCACTTTTAAAAAAACAAGTTAAATTTTAAATCTGTAATTTGTCAAATATGGAATTATCTTTTACTCTACTTAAATATTATTTTGAAATTATTAAATCTATATTCTTTTAGTTTCAAACTTATCAAAATTAACTTTTTTTTTTATCAAGCTATCAAAATTAACTTGAGACAAACAGAGTTCGTAAAAGTAAAACGGCTCTTGAACCCAACATAGAAGACAACCCGTAATTTAGTTCTCACTTCTCAGCCCATTCATTACTCACCAATCAATCACCATAGTTATACCAAATGGTGTCCAAATTTAGGACTTATTTGCAAGAAAAAGAACAACGAGGGCCCCCATTATTGTTGATTCACAGCATGCTCTACCATAATAATAAAATTATAAAACTTTTTGCAGTGGAAAGGAAGTGAACAAACAAAAGTGGATAAGCTGATAAGGTTGGAGCTCTCGAATGCGACGTGACTTTATGGACCAACGCTTTTGTCTCCTTCTATGGTTATCATCTCTGCTTTTGTCGTTCAACTTCGACATCGGTTCTATCTACATTATACATGTCGACTATTATTTCTTTAGTACTGTTTCCAAATATGAGAATTGATAAGTGTCCTCATATATATTCATTAACCTAAGCGATAGCTGGTAACCAACTAATTACGTCTAGCAAAATGGATAGATAGTTTTTCATTTTTCCATACCATCGCAATTTATAACTCATGAGTAGTGGTTAACTTCTTGCAAATGATAAAAGACATGGATACATTTAGTGGCACCTTAAACACAATTGTTTCTAAAGAAGAATATAAGTGAGTAAAAAAAAAATTAAAATTACACGTTTAAAGAATTTGAATCTCCTACTTAATTTAAGTAAAACAAATAAGCCGTAAAATATAACATCTTTTTTGTTGAATTGTTCTACACGTTCTTATAATTTAGAAGTTTTTAAAAGGTTTCAAGAACTTCTCTCTGAGTTTTGTTCGAAAACAAGACAATCAAGTCACTCACATCTTATTTGGGGTGTCTCAATCTTTCACTTGTCCTCGTGTTTTTGGGAACATCCCTATTTTTATTATGTTTTTGCTGCTGCTTTTTTATGTGTAGTCTTTGCTTTCTAATATACAGTCATTATTTAAGCTCCGATAAATTTTTTTAAATTGTAGGAGCGTATTTCAAAGCATAAAAAAACTATAAATTAACATCCATTCAAGAACAACAAATGAATAAATCCTTATACTTTATCTATATTTTCAAAAAGGTCCTTAAGTAATTATGATTTAACAAAAAGTTAATTACATATAGCGAGCAAAAGCAAAGTCATAATAAAAAAATTAAAATATATAGACTTTGCTAATAATTTAAACTTCAAGAATTTATATAAAAATTAATATAAATTCATTTTACTTTATTATTTATCCTTTTGTATGCTAGGCCATTAAATCACATGTCACTAGTGTTTATATATTTTAAGTAACATAGGACTTGTTGGGCGAACGTGAGACCCTTCTAAGTTTTAACAACTCCAGTTTTTTTATAGGGTGAAAACTTAGGAGCACTAATTACTAGAGTGGTCATTGTTCAGAATTATTAGGATTTAGGAACCCATGTCAGGAAGGCACTACCTAACGTGAAGGCCATTTCACTACGAGCAACAGAGCAAGATGCTCTTTGTACAATAATTGAGATTTGATCACATCTTGATCTGCTGCATGCGTGCTCTGACATGAAACTAATTAATAAATTATTTATCTTATGGAAAAAAATTATTAACGCAAGTAATTCCGCACTTAAATTCCTTAATTAAAATTTAAGATTCAATCTCCAACTTAAATATAAGAATATAAAATTATAAATAAAAACATCATTTTACTTCACAATGGATCAATAAGTTAGACATACATCTTATTCGTTACACCAAAGAAAGAAGAAAAGAAGAATTATTTGTCCTAGTATGCTTTAAGTGGAAGGCATAAACTCAAATTTCCATTCTATCGGAATGGATCTCTTATGTGGCTGTGTCATGAAATTTCAGTATAGATGTTATTGTTTGTTTGTTGCATTAGAAAATTGAAACCATAAACGGATTAGTTTTGGCTTGGTCAGGGAAAGTTTACAAAGCAACGGTGGAGTGGGTCCCCCTCTTAGGCGGTTCCTTATACATGTTTTGAGATTTCATGGTTCACTAGGTGACAAGCCCATGTGCAGTTACCGGTTAAGTCCGTGGGGTGCTTCATGTTTGGAGATGAAGACGGTGTTTCTGTCGTCTAATAATCTTAGGCATATGATTGCATAGAACAAGAAATATGGATAAGAGGATTTATTTTTTTCTCATCAAAATAGTAAGAGATAGTATATAACTATATATACCACTAGTATGTTTATCGAAAACATATATATGAATTAACGGGTAATAAAATGAAATCATCCATTTTTGGAAGGGATGAGAATTTTTAAATATAATTAAATTTCTATTGAAAATTAATTTTATAGTCAGTTAAAAGATTAAAAATTTAAAATACTTTAGAATATTATTAGAAAACCTAAAATCCTAACTAGGGTAATATCAACTAAGAAAAGGAAGCCATCCTTTTAACCATTTGTGGTCGAAAGTTTTCGAGTTCAAGGTTTTGCCGTTGTGGTTTTTCAGCTGTATTCTTTGACTTAATTAAAAGCCACTTCTTTGTAAATATGTAATAATGTGTCATACTTAAGCATGGTTTTGATTTGGGAATATATAATTGGTAATTGTTAGTAGTGTTTTTGGTTTCGTTTCAACTAATGTTTAGGTACAAAGTTATTCAATTCAATTTTTTTATTAGATCCATTATTTGATTTTTCAGAGACAATATGTATTAAATAAAACATTATGGTTTAAATTATAAATCATTTAATAACAAAAAGAATTTATAAATACAAGTGGCGGTGATAATTTTATAAATAAAATTGCAAGTACCTAAATAAAATTTGATTTAGGTAATCGTGATTCAGTTCTTAAAATTACATCTAAAATTTTATTCAATCCACTAAAATTTTTTGGTTATTTAAAATGTTATTTTTAATTTTTTTTCAATTTTCAATTTTACAGTTTATTTTTTGTAATTTGTATTAAGCTAGATCGATTATCGACACCTACAATTAACGTTTCACAAATATGTCTGTTCAATTCGTGAAACTTTTCTTTGAACATTTTTATATTAATATTGTACTAATTTGTTTAAGCTTATTTTTAAAATATTTTTTTAAAATAAAATAAGTAGTTTTATGATTTTTAAATGTGTTTGTTTTAACTATTTTCTATTTAAAATAAATTTTATTTTTTATAAAAAAATCTTATCTATTTTTTTTAAAAAAATACTTATATAAAAAATATTTTTTAAAATTTAAACAAGCTGGTCCATTATCTAGTATGGTAACATTTTCTGTTTCTAATTACAAATGTTGAAACCAAAGAAACCTCGAAGTATGACCAGTTCTAGGCCATGTTTGAAGTATATATGTTCGCATTAATTTAGAAAACCCCTGACACTACTTAGGCCAGGATAAAAGATCCAGGAGATGGATCATTCCAAAATTTTGGGTCCAAAAATGGCACAAGCCTAAGATTAAGATTGTTTTTGTTTTCTATATAACACAAACTTAATTTGGACCTAGGTTTTTGAAGCACAGACTTGGGTCATTTCAAGACAAAAACAAAAAGCCTTTGACTTATTTGAAACTTGAGGTGTTTAATATTGATTCTGAAAACCAAGTTTAAAGTCACTCAAGAGACAACTCATAAAACAAAGCGTCTTGCAAACCAACACATAGAGTTTTGATAATAAAAAAACTACGATAGGTTGCATTGAAAATCAGAAGGAGCACCTCAATTTAATTATTTTTTTTCACATTTAATTGTTTAGCCGGAGTTGCTTAGAATTTTCATAAATTAAAAGATACAAATTGCTGGTTCAATTAATTAATGACGCGTCATGAATGTATATGAATGGCTCCTAAGTATAATAAAATGTACCTTCTAAATTAAAAAAAAAAACTGGATATTGTATGTTCGTGAACATGTGATAAAAGTAATAAAAGAATACTATTAGAAAAATATTTATTATATAAAAAATACAGTACATGTTATTATTATTCAATATTTATTTATTTTAAATAATTTAAAGTATTTAATAAGGTGAATTTAATACTTTTTTTGGTACATACAGATTATCATGATTTATTCTCCCTTATCTTCTCCTTGGATCCTGTATGATTCTCCAAGATTCTATTTTTATCTTTTCTTTTTTCAATTTAAAAAGTTCAGTATTAATAAAAATGCACCAGATAGAATTGGTTATTTACAATCACTAACTTCTTGAACCTTTTTTTTTGAGTATATATATCATTATATGTATAATATGAATTATTTAATTTTTATTATAATATTTAAAATAAAGGTCGCTCCACTTCTCATTATGTGTTTTTAAAGTTACTATTTATAGTTATCTAAGGATTTGTTTGGGGTGGTTGTGAATTTTTTATTTTTAAATATAACTTTTACAATAAAACTTGTTTTGTAAAGATGGAACTAAAATGATTTTAAAATCATTTTTGAAACATTTACATTTATTTTCAAAATCAAGATATTTTTTTTATGAATTTGATTTAGTTTTTAAAAAACACACATTCATTATACATTTTGATGTCACCACTACTACAATCACCACCAAGCACCATCATTATTGTCAATGCTGTTATCATGACCACCACCACATTCATTATTGTCATTGTCACCCCTACTACCACCACTAACTACCAACACCAACACTGCGACCACAATCGTAAATGACATTGTCATCGACACCATTGACATTACTATTACCTTCGTCACCATCATCGCCAATGTCATTGTCATCACCAACATTATCTTTGTAACCACCATCGCCACCACCACTATCACCACTAGTTGTCGGTACCATCATTGTCATCAACATTATTATCATCACTATCGTTGTCACCACCTCCAATATTGTCTGCCACCACCACTACCACCAACGTTGCTACCACAACCACTACTAACATTGTCACCATCATCATTACCATCACAATTTATACCGTCGTTGCCACCATAACCATTATTGGTATCTCTTTCGTCGTGCTACTAACATCATCACCACCATCATTTTCATAATCTTCATACAAAAATATTCTCAAACTAATATTAATATAATATAAAATTTTCAAAATGATTTTATTTTAAAATTAATCATATTTTAAATTTTTTTGAAACTAAAACTAAAAGTTGATTATTATTTTTAAATTTTTTTAAACTTAAACCTAAAAACCACCCCAAATACGATCGATTGATATAATTATGTTTTAAATTTAGTGTAATCTAAACTATAGCTCAATGCTACCTGTCAGAATTTTCTCTCTAGAATTTATAAAATTAGTAGCACTTAGATAGTATGTGAGAAATAAGATTTGTCACTTTTAGACTTAGCGTGCTATTCCCGATATGCAAGCTAATATTTTGCTAGTACTAGATTCTTAAAAATTACATAGACCAAGGTTGAACAAGAATCCTAAAAACAGGAAACCTATATCCACTTAAAGACGTTTCAGTTTTTTCAATCTTCTGGGTCTTAGATGCAGTAGTAGGTGCCAAATCAAAATTAAGCTCTGCTGTTTTTTTTCTCTATTTCTCTCTCTCTCCCTTCCTTTGTTTGTGTGTTGGGGAAAGGTGGTTGTTGGTAGATATCCTTCTCAACATAGGAGTCAATGGATTACTAATAGCATGTATGGCTCAACTTCAATCAAGAAAAATAATTGCTCAAAATTCTTTCAGCAAGCTTGCAAAAATAAGCAATTATTTTTCTAGGTAAACTGAACCAAGCATGCATTAAGTATATGTCATGGTAAAGTATAATAACTTGAAGGAATCACACCGGAAGAGGATGCAGGTATGAGACTATATACTTGATGATAACTTAAAGGAATTAATTTGTACTATCTAGGCAGAACCTTAACAAAGATGAGGAAGGATGTGCCAAGCTGTTTGATCAACTGGAACAATTTGTTTTTTTTTGGCCCTCTGATTTCCTGTTAAACAGTGTAGTTTGAATTTTTAGATATGTAAGAAACACACTGAGGGAAAAACATCATTTTTTATGCATATGAATGAAAATTTAAAGACCTTCTAAGCACATTGAATTTCAAAAGGAGTTCATAAAGAAAAAAAAAGTGCCAATTTCAGTAGCTTTGTTTATCAATTATTTATAAGCTCTCTTTTGACTTGCTTAGATTGTACTTTATATGTGTTATTATGTTTTCTGTGTTTCTTCTATCTATGCGCTCCTGTAACGTACTCGTCTCTATGATAAATCTTTCTTTTAGTCATTTTTATTTGTAAGCCTACCTTATGCATGTTACTAATATTTTGTAGGGGAGATCCAATTCCTAGCAAACTGGTAGAGAAGATTGATGAATATATCCCACCTGATTTTGCTGAGCTGCTAAATATAACCGAGGTTTCTTCTAAAACTCAAAATCACATTTGGACATCAAATTTTATTTTTTTATTTTTTTTATGGATATGCTAGAGTGGATTTATTTATATAATCTATGCAACTTTTAATTGACTCCAAAATTTTGGAAATGGTGCTTTAAACCTTGCTCCTGGATACACACTGACATTATGGATGATAACATTTACATGAAACCATCATTGGTTTACTCTACCCCCAGTGGGAACACTGAAGATACCACTGTGGTGGACAATGGTTTCTTGAGTAACGATGAAGCAAAATCATGGTGTCCTAGTCATATTCTTGATTTTAGTGATCTTCCGATAGGTCTGTACTTCTCCTTTGCTACTTCCAAGAATATTTTATCCAACTTATATTGGAATGTTGTGATCGTATGACATTATAATTTTTCATGTGCTTTCAATATCTACAAGATTTTTTTTAATCTGTACAATTGAATTGGTGTTGTGTTTCTCTAATACATGACCAAAGACATGTTATTAAGCCCCAATACTATTTTTTCTTTCTGTATTATGACTTCAGTTTTTCATGCACTTTTTATTGTTTTTAGGCTAATTCATGTTGTTCTGCAATAAGTAATCATCAAAATTTTACTTTTTTCCCTATGAATTCTCGTTCTAAAGTGATTGTTGACCTTGAGATGCATATTCCTGGTAATTAACTAGTAGAATGTTAAGTAACATGGTTACTTATTAACCAATATTTGAACATTAACCAAATGAGTGATGAATAGTTCTTAAACTGAATTATGTTTCTTTCTATGGTGTTTTCATACTTCTGTTTCATTCTTTTTTAACCTTGCAGTTGATTGGGATTGCTTGTCATTTTGTCAGCTCTTTTGTCTCCTATACATTAGTTCTTATTTTACCTTCATCTGATCTGTCTGCCTAATCTATTGATAATTAATTGTACAATGATTTATGATGGAATCGCCATTATCTAGATCACCTCTTTGTTGGGAAAGACATGTATGCACAGCGAAAAAATTACACAAATATGTAGTGGTAAATAAAATTTTTCCCGCTTAAGTGAACCTGTGAGAAGCGTAATATATGACAATCCAAAAAATCCAAGAGTGCAGAAAAATAAAGATATAATAGCAAAGAAGAATACCAACAATTTTAACGTGGAAAACCCCCAGTATGAGGGACAAAAAATCACGGGACCAAGTCCAGAAAAATATCCACTATGTAAAATATCAAAGAGTATAGCAACGAGTTTCTACAACAGAACCTCACAAATAAATGCCTACTCACTTTTAAAATAGTGGAAATCAACAATGCAACAATATTCAAATAGAGACCCACAACAAGGTAAATATAGCTTCTACCAAAATATGAGAGAAATAAAGTTCCGAATATACCAGATGAATGCCCACAATTTTAGGAACAATCAGCTGAAATTTCATCCAAAACAGACCACAAATGAATATCCAATCAATACCGAAAAGTGAGCAAAATTGTATTTCTCTCGTTGACGGCGTAGAAGAAAAACTTCAGAATGAGGAAAAGGTGTGACGCTTCCTTTTTCTTGATTCACGTATGATGCTTCTTCTTTTTTTTCTGTTTTCTTTTTAAAGTAATAGGCCCACTTGCGGAGGTCCATTAACAAACTTTCCCTACGACTCAAGTGGAGGCAAATGCCAAACCGACAATAAATCGACAAACTTCAAACTTTCTTTTTGGTAGTGTCTTTGTCATCATGTCAGAACCATTATCATCTGTATGAATCTTTTCAAGTCCCAGTAACTTAGAATTTAAAACATTACGTATCCAATGATATCGCACATCAATATATTTAGATCTACCATGGAAAGTAGGATTCTTGCCAAGGTGAATAGCACTCTAACTATCACAAAATAAAATATACCTCTGCTGCTCAAAACCAAGTTCCTGCACAAACTTTTTAATCCAAAGCAACTATGTGCATGTCTCAATAATAGCAATGAACTCAGCCTTAGTTATAAACAATGCAACACATTTTTGTAATCTAGACTGCCAAGCCACAGCTCCCCCTGCAAAAGTAATCAAATAACCAGAAGTAGATTTTCTAGAATCAATATCTCTTGCCATGTCAAAATCAGTGTAACCACAAAGAATAGGCTTCCTAATTCCAAAACACAGTTTTAAATTAGAAGTACCACAGAGATATCTCAACATCCACTTCACAGCTTTCCAATGCTCAATACCAGGATTGGAAAGAAAACGACTGACAACACCAACTGCATTGGCTATATCAGGCCTAGTGCAAACCATTGCATACATCAAACTTTCTACTGCAGATGCATAGGGAACATATTGCATGTCTTCTTTTTCTTTATCACTAGAAGGAGCTTGTCTAGTGCTAAGCCTAAAGTGTGAAGCCAGAGGTGTACTTACCATTTTAGCTTTATCCATATGAAAATGTTGAAGTACTTTCTCAATGTACTTCTCTTGTGACAACCACAACTTCTTGGCTTCTCGATCACGAGTGATATACATGCTAAGAATTTGTCTTGCTGGTCCCAAGTCTTTCATCGTAAAAGACTTGCTAAGCTCATTTTTTAACCTATTAATTCTAGACAAATTATGACTAACAATCAACATGTCATCAACATATAGCAATAAAATAATAAAATCACTATCAGAGAATTTCTGCACAAAAACACAATGATCTGAAGTAGTTTTCTTAAATCCCTGTTGGATCATAACAAACTCAAACTTCCTGTACCACTGCCTCGGGGCTTATTTCAACCCATACAAACTTTTCGTCAACTTGCAGACATAATTCCCTTTACCTTTCATCACAAAGCCTTCAGGTTGCTCCATGTAAATTTCTTCCTCTAAATCACCATGAAGGAAAGCAGTTTTCACATCCATCTACTCAACCTCTAAGTCAAGAGTGGCTGCTAAACCAAGAACAACTCAGTTGGAAGACATTTTAACAACAGGAGAGAAAATTTCATCAAAATCAATACCATTTTTCTGACGATAACCTTTGACAACTAATCTCTCTTTGTATCGTGGAGCAAAATTGTTTTCTCCAATCTTTAACCTATAAATCTATCGATTTTGCAAAGCTTTCATGTCCTTAGGCAACTTGACCAACTCAAAAGTATGGTTATCATGCAAAGACTTTATCTCATCCTCCATTGCTGCAATCCATTCATTCCTGTACTCATTTTCCATAGCCTCTTCATTGCACTCAGGTTCTCCCCCATCAGTGAGGAGCACATATTCATTAGATGAATAACGAGTAGAAGACAAATGTTGTCTAGAAGACCTTCTAAAAGGAACATCAGTTTCAACAGAATTACCAGCATCATCATTATCAATATTCTCAACTGGGTCATCTGGAATATGAGTAGAGGCATCATCATGATTGTCAAAATCTGCTACATCAGGCGTATCTGTATCAGGAACTGGATCAAAATCAACTAAATCATCAATACTCAGAGACTCTGATTTCTCTACCTTCTCAATATCTTCAATGGTTTGATCCTCCATAAAAACAACATCACGACTTCTAACAAGTTTCTTTTCAACCGGATCATAAAATCTATAGCCAAATTCATCATGGTCATAACCAATGAAGATACATTCCTTTGTCTTAACATCTAACTTGGACCTCTCATCTTTTGGCACCTGCACAAATGCTTTACAGCCAAAAACATGAAGATGGTCATAGGAAACATCATTCCCATACCACACTTTGTTAGGAACATCAGCCTGTAAAGCAACAACAAGAGACAAGTTAATAACATGTGCAACAGTACATAAAGCCTCACCCCAGAAAGAAGCTGGTAACTTTGCTTGAAAAAGAAAACATCTGACTCTCTCCATCAATGTCCTATTCATCCTTTCTGCCAAACCATTGATTTGAGGAGTCTTGGGGGGGGCGTCTTCTGGTGTCGAATACCCATCTGCCTGCAGTATTCATCCAAAGGTCCACAAAACTCGCCATCATTATCAGTGCGAATACATTTCAGTTTCTTCCCTGTTTCTCTCTCAACCAAAACCTGAAACTGCTTAAAAACACCAAACACTCAATCTTTAGTCTTCAAGACATAAACCCAAAGCTTTCTCAAATGGTCATCAATAAAAGTAACAAAATACAATTCACCATTGAAAGTCTTAGTCCTCATAGGACCACAAAGGTCTGAATGCACCAATTCAAGTACCTTTGATTTATGGGAGGGAGGATGACTCTTAAAAGAAACCCTATTTTGTTTCCCAGACAAACAATGAACACATTTTTCTAACCTTGCACATTTTAAACCCGTAAGAAGATCATTCTTGGCCAAACAATTCAGTCCCTTCTCACTAATGTGACTCAGTCTCTTGTGCCATAAATATGACGAACTATCACAGTAAACAACATTTATAGCATCAACTAAAACATAAGCTTTCATCCAATACAAACTTGAAAACTTCTTACCTCGTGCCACGATCAAGGAACCCTTAGTGAGCTTCCACTATCCACCACCAAAGGTATTAAAATATCCATCATCATCTAGAACACTAGTAGAAATCAGATGCAAACAAATGTCTGGTGCGTGCCTGACATTCTTCAAAATCAACTTTGTAGCTTCCTTATACCTCAAATTCATAGTCTGTTTCAGCAAAAACAATTTGTTGTTCCTTGTTTTAGAAGCATACAAGGTTTCAAACTTGTCCCACAAAGTCCTGACATGTGAATCATTAGCAATATGATTTAAAACATTATCATCTACCCATTGATGAATAAAACCACAAACCCTCTCATGCTCAAAGACTCATTCTTCATCAGATTTATTATCAGGTTTCTGAGTAGCAAACACAGGTAAATGTAATTTTTTCACAAATAGTAAATCTTTCATTTTACCTCTCCATTTGTAGTAATTAGTTCCGTTCAAACTAATTATTCTACCGTAATTGGACTCCATCATTCAATCAAGCAAATTTCCCAGAAAAATAAGCCAGCTCTAATACCAGCTGCTGGGAAAGGCACATATGCACAACGAAAAATTACACAAATATGCAGCGGTAAATAAAACTTTTCCCGCTTGAGTGAACTTGTGAGAAGCGTAATATACGATAATACAAAAAATCCAAGAGTGCAGAAAAATAAAGATATAATAGCAAGAAGAACACCAGCAATTTTAACGTGGAAAACCCCAGTGTGAGGGACGAAAAACCACAGGACCAAGTCCAGAAAAATATCCACTATGTAAAATATCAAAGAGTATAGCAACGAGTTTCTACAATAGAACCTCACAAATAAATGCCTACTCACTTTTAAAATAGTGGAAATCAACAATACAACAATATTCAAATAGAGACCCACAACAAGGTAAATATAACTTGTACCAAAATATGAGAGAAATAAAGTTCTGAGTATACCAGATGAATGCCCACAATTTTAGGAACAATCGGTTGAAATTTCATCTAAAACAGAGTGCAAATAAGTATCCAACCAATACCACAAAATGAACAAAATTGTATTTCTCTAGTTGACGGCGGAAAAGAAAAACTTCAGAACGAGGAAAAGGTGCGGCACTTCCTTTTTTTCTTGATTCACTAATGATGCTTCTTTTTTTTATTTTCTTTTTAAAGTAATAGGCCCACTTAAGGAGGCCCATTAACACTTATCAACTAGTATTTCAATTTGTATTTTCTTAGTTTTTTCCTATTTTATTTAATTAATCCCATATTTTTTCTATTACATTTCATTCTACCTATCGCATAAGCATTATGTTTACAATGGCTTAAACATTGCACTTAGAAGAGACAAATTTTTGTGCCTGAATAAAGATGTTTTGCTTTGTGCCTGACTTTAATAAATTTAGCAATTGTTGAAGTAGTTGGTTGCAATTTAGAGTCTTTTTAGATACAAGTCACAACTGATTTTGAGAGCTTTTCTATTAGAAATATAAAATATTTTCTAGTAGAAAAGTTCTCAAAAACACTTATAATCTTGTATCTAAAGAGGGCTCTTATTCATTTTCTTTTGGAACTGTAGGTGCTATTGTATCTTGCATAATGACAATGTCTTGGGAGCTCTTTTTAGCATATGGGAAGAACTTAGATCAGCAAAGTCATGGGAAGAAGTTGAATTGACAGTGTGGGGGGAATTGAACAATTACAAAGGCTTTCCGTGACCATTGGCTGCCTTTAAATATTCAACTTGTCCTGCAGCCGTGAAGGAGGAGAGTATAGTTCATATTTTGTGACCATTCTGTTTGAATTTTGATATTCATAATAGTTTCCCACCGAGTGAGTATAGTTGATGTAGTTGTGAAGTCATTACATTATTTATTCCCCCATTGCTTAAATGAACACTGTAAAATCACAATTTTTTTCTTCTATAAATTCAAAACTACATCATATGAATATATTCTGATTGATATTCCTTAATTTCTCCTAAAGCCTATTATCAAAATGCATTAGAACTTCTACCAATGGAATATAAATACGTGACCCATCTTATAATACCTTCTTCTTGGGTAAAATTTTAAGGTTTTATACCAATTTCTGTATATTGATAAATAAAAAAATGACCCCTCTAGGCTTCTACACCAATTTACTATCGACTATTTTTAATTGTGAGAGGTGTACATGCTATAAGAAAGTTAGATTCTGGACAAGAAACTTAAAGGAAAAGCAACACAATTTGAGGGGGCGTAGGGAAAATAAATTCATACATGAGAATCATAATTAAGGGGAAATCATAATTGTTTGAAAATGTGGAAAATATGTTTAATTAGTCTTAATTTATTTCTTGAGAATTATAGATTTATATTAATTATGTAACTAAAACTTTCCCTTAACTCAGGAAAGTTGGATTCCTCCCTCCCTCTTAGGGAATATTTTTGAGGAAAAGTGAGTTAAAATAGATTCTCATAAATCATACTTTTCAATCTATTTTTATTAATTGCATACTAAACATAAAAGTTATAGTTTCTCACTTTAAGATTCTTAGGAAAGTAAAAACTTTCCATTTATCAAACACATCCTTAAGGTCACTCTTTACAATTGAATGGTGGTTCTAATGAATGATTCCAAAATCTATTGTAATAATTAGAGATATTGAATGAAATCAACTTGGAAATTGGATAAAAAATCATTTGTTTTTTTTTATGAATTATGACTTCTGAAAGACCTTAAACAATGATGTGAAGATGGGTAAAAGAGACAACCACAAAGCTACTAACTATCACATGTGACGAAAGAGAAAGAATTATAAAGTTAACTTGAAGATGAAAGGAGATAAGAGGAGAAAAAGTTGTGGTTCAAATATTTTTTACTAACAAAAAAATAACAACGTTTTTTTATGGAAAAAATGTGACTAATGATATGGGGGAGGGAGAGATGTAGCCGTCACATAGGACAGTCGAGATTAATTCGTTTTGATTTGATTTTTATTTTAAAAATAAAATGTTAATATAATTTTAACAATAAAATTAAATGAATATCTCATACTAATCCAAATCAATGATTATGAATTTAAAAAATAATTATCACGAAATAAAATTAGAGATATTTTATATAAAAAAAGTCTAAAATAGAAGTATGTATATTTTTCTATATTAAAATATTAATAAAAATATACGTTAACAACTTTTAATGTTTAGAAGAACAAGTGCACTCTTTAAGCTTTAAAAAAAGGATAAAATACGGTTTTAACCCCTCAATTATTTAAGATTTTTATTTTTAGTTCCTTAATTAAATGTTGACTAATCTTAGTTTCTAAATTATTTTTCTATTTGGATTTTAGTCCTCATCCCTCAACTAAATGTGTATCATGTGTAAGTATTTTATTTATTTATTTTTTCAACATAACAAAATTGTGATTCCATTATGTTACAATTATATAACGAAATCACGATTTTGTTATGTTGTTAGAAAATTGAAAAAAATGGTATCACAATTTTCGTTATATTACTAAAAATGAAAAGAAAAACCTGAATGGGAGAAGGATTTGTGAGGGAAGAAGAGAAGATAGGGAAAGAGGAGAAGAAGGAAGAAAGAAAGGGAAAGACAAAAGGATGGAGTGAGTGTCAATAGTGAATAAGAGATTATTTGGTTCTTTTATATGTGTCCTCTTACGGACTAATAAAAAATTTGGAGGAATCAATAATATCAATTTCCTAGAAATTCTTGACCTTTGGACCTTTTCTGTGAAAATAAAAACAATTGAAAAATCCTTAAAAAAATATGTATTTTATTTGCATATTTTTTGTTTAATTTTTCACACGATCTGTCCTATTATTATTTTTTATATTTAAAGTACCAATGTACCAATCTATTATCACCTCGACTTTCAGGATCAAACTGAATATTTATTCTAAAAACATAAATTATACTCACTACTTTATTCAAATTATTTTCTAAAGAAAATAGACATAAAATTAATAATTTCACACTCATCAACTCAACATCTATAAATTACAGAAGCCAAACGTATGCAGGTTTGATACCTTCTTTCTTTCTGTTGCTCTAATTAAATCATACTAATTTGGATGTTGAAGTATGTTCATGCGGAAATATGCCTCTCAACCACTTAAAACACGATTGATCCACGCCACCACAAAGAACCACCGATCTTTATAGTTATACAAATACGAAGCATCCTAAAATCACCATACACATCACATGGAACGGACAGTATTTACCCAAAAAGTCAAGAAACGAAACTAAACATTGCAGACACTCAGACTTTTCGGTACTTAGCACAAAATTAACAAATAGTTTGAAAGGAAGGTGCATCTCACAAACACCATAATATAAGGAAGCTCAAGACTTTTGTTCCCATGCCAATTAGTACACGCGTTCTCTTCACCAAATTTAAGAAAAAGATTGTATTTTAAAAAATCGGCAAGAACCTTAAAACAACTATAACCATTACATTAATTTCCTCAAAAATGCATTTATCACAAATTATAATTTATTTATTTACTTTTTACCTTTATTGAGAAGTCTTGGCACGTTTTTGCACGTAGGCTAAAATGGTCGGTTCGTTCGTCCACATTGACCACACACTTTATTTCTGTTCTGACTCTGAAACTGATTGATTCTGACCCTTTGCTGCTTTGGTTCTTCTTCTTCATTTTGTGAAGCCAGGTTGAGTTTTTTGTTATTGTTGAGTTTGAACACATGTGAAGGAAATAATGTTGCGAGTGAAGGGAGGGAAGAGACCACCTTGGGTGGGACTTGGAGCTGCAGTGTGGGTTCAGATTGCTTCAGGAAATGGCTACTGTTTCCCTCTCTATTCTCATTCCTTGAAATCCGTTTTGGGTTTCAACCAGAGCCAGATTACCCTGCTTGGTGTTGCCAATGATATTGGTGAAAATGTTGGCATTCTTCCCGGTCTCGCCTGCAACAAGTTCCCTCCTTGGCTCATTCTCTTCATCGGTGCTCTCTTTTCTTTCCTTGGTTTTGGTGTTCTCTGGCTTGCTATCACTAAATCACTTGATTCTCTTCCCTTCATCTTGGTAACTTCATCTTCATCAATTTTTCTGTCTTTTTCTTCTTCTGGGAGCATAGAGTTGATTCTGTTCTTTTTATTGCTTGTTTGGTATTTAATATCTTATAGACAAACTTGATCTGGGACAATAAGAAAGGAATTATGTAGGACCGGGACTTATTATTCGAGTATAATTGTAGCATCAAACATTTTCAAACTTGTCTGAAATTGAGAAACCTTGTTTTTTTTTTCATATATATAATTATTATTCCGTTATCCATAATTTTCTTTTAATTGTATTATTTGATTCATTTTATAATTGTATTGGAAGGGCCTATTTGATTCACCTCTTTCTATCCGTTACAGCTATGGTTTGCACTTGCTGTTGCTACTAACAGTTGTGCATGGTTATCTACTGCTATTCTTGTCACCAACATGAGAAATTTCCCTGTCAGTAGAGGCACAGTTGCGGGAATCCTGAAAGGTTATTCGGGACTCAGTGCTGCAGTTTTTACTCAAATTTACAGCGTGATTTTTCACAATTCTTCATCCAAGTTCCTTTTATTTCTTGCCATTGGTATTCCTGCTTTATGCGTCAGTATCATGTTTCTTGTTCGGCCTTGTACTCCTGCTTCTGGTGAAGATTCTGCTGAAAAAGGGCATTTTTTGTTTATCCAAGGTGCTAGTGTGGCAATGGGTTTATATATTCTTGCTACAACAATACTTGACAACTTTATCCACATAAGTGACAGTGTTTCATATGCTTTGTTGGCCGTGATGATTCTCCTTCTCTTGGCTCCACTTGTTATCCCTATAAAGATGACACTGTGTCCCAGAAAAGCCTCTAACACGGAAACCCCTGAGGAACATGTTGGATCTTCAGAGTTCCTGGTTCAAGATGGCAAAGACAACATAGAGCCATTGCTATCATCTTCATCAGCTAGTGGTCTTGGAAGTTTTAATGATGTAGTGGATGGTTCAGCTGAGGTGGCTATGCTTCTTGCTGAGGGTGAGGGAGCAGTGAGGAAGAAGAGAAAGCCCAAAAGAGGGGAAGATTTTAAGTTTACTGAGGCTCTAGTTAAGGCAGATTACTGGTTACTGTTTTTTGTTTACTTTGTTGGTGTTGGAACTGGGGTTACTGTTCTTAATAATCTGGCTCAAATAGGCATTGCACAAGGTATGGAAGAAACAACAATCTTGCTGTCACTTTTCAGTTTTTTCAATTTTGTGGGTCGGCTTGGTGGAGGAGTTGTTTCAGAATATTTTGTCAGGTAATTCATTTTGCTCGGTAAAGTTAAGATTTTGCTTTCACGCTCATATCAGTTAAAATCTTGAAAGATCATTATAATCATTTCGGATAAGTGGATGCCATGCTACTTTTGACTATCACTTGTTATTAGCACACTTACAATGGTTGCTCCTAGACAATTCTATTTTGTGAAATTCAATTCTGTTAAATTGTATATGTTTATTCTTTTTGAGTTTAATAGTCATGTTATTAATAAATCAGAAATTATCTTTACTATCGCTTTTAAAATAGTTAAAATTCAATTAACTTCTTGTTGTATATAATAATTTGTGATTAGATAAAAATGTAAAAGATCTAATATACATGTACTATTTACTTATTCATTTGGTCTCTTTATATATACAATCTTTATGTTTTTCAAAATTACTCATTTTAGTTCCTAGACATACAATTTTTAACCTATTCTAGTCCTTACACATACATTTTTATCCGTTTTAGTTCTTCAATTTTGGATGATAGAGTCGAAGACTAAAACAAATCAAAAAGTGTATATGTAGAGACTAAAACGAGTAATTTGAACTAAAATGTAAAGATTGGGTAAGTACAAGGATCAAATGAGTAAATAATCCTTTTATTCTTATTCTTGTCATCTAAATATGAATTGATGTATAAATAAAGTTCAATTGTTTTGACAATTTGCAGGACAAAAACGATTCCAAGGACAATTTGGATGACATGCACGCAGATAATTATGATCTTCTTGTACCTTGTGTTTGCCTATGCAATCAAAGGAACCCTTTATCCTGCAATTGCAATTCTTGGTATCTGCTACGGTGTGCAGTTTTCCATAGTGATTCCCACTGTTTCGGAGCTTTTTGGTTTGAAAGACTTCGGTCTATTGAGTAACTTCATGGCTTTGGGGAACCCACTTGGTGCATTTCTTTTCTCTGCTCTTCTAGCAGGACATATATACGACAATGAGGCAGCAAAACAACACGGTGTAGGCCTCATAGCTTCAAGTGTTGCATGCATGGGTCCAAATTGTTTCAAGCTAACTTTTTTTACTCTGGCCGGTGTGTGTGTTGCGGGAACCATCTCCAGCATTATCTTGACCGTAAGAATTAAGCCCGTTTACCAAATGCTTTATGCCGGGGGTTCTTTTAAGCTACCTCAAACTTCAGGCCAGTAAAAAATAGTGAAGTTGGATAACAAATAATGCAGATCACTCCTTGGTTTCTTTTCTAGACAAACCTGTTTATCTGCTGTTTCCTTGTCTTCCATTATATGCTACATGGCTGATCAACATTCTATTATTCAAGGAATGTTGGCTTCTTACATGTGACCATGTTGGTTTAGTTAGTATAATTAAGTTCAGAATTTTGGTGTTTACCTTTAGAATGCTTGTTTTAGTATGCATGTTGGGATATAATTCTGACCACTGAGAAGTGATAAAGGTAAATGATCTGATACGTGATATGTATACACGTGGTTGTAGGGGACTTAATCTATCAGGTGCTTGGAACTATCACATGTTTTAACATAAGTGATCATAAAATGATACAGTTAATGAGCTTATTAGCTATTATTATTAAATGTGAGATTTTAGTTTTAATTTATATTGAAAAAGTATTAAGAATGAAAAATGAAAAATGAAAAGGTCCTTTTATTCAAAACCCAAATCAATTATGATGCCTGAAAGTGATATTTGGACTTTAGTCTCAATTCTTTTGAATGCAGACGGCATAGCATAGCTCCCCCCGCCCCTCCGAGAAAAAAAAAATTAATTACTGTACGGAGAAACATAAGTAACCTCAATTTTTATGTGTTTATCACAATGATATTTTTTTTTCCTATTCATATATTCACCAACCGACAAATACACCGTCTTAATATAAATAATCTTAATTGTTGTTCATCGACATCTGGGATTGTTACTGCATAATATGATATTAAGACCTAGAAATGCAGTTGTCAAAAAATAATAATGTATAAACAAGTGGTCGAAGAACCAAGGAGAATGAATACAAGAAGGCGTTGCAGCAAAACATGACATCTCTCATATGATAATTAATTGCTAGATGTTATGTTCCTATTATGATATAAACTATAAAAGAAAAATAAATAAAAAATTAAAGGTGTAAGCGTCACTCACCTTCTAAGCGCACGCCAAAAAAACAATGACAAAAACAAAAATCAAGTTGGTTTGAGATCTTGGAACAGTGAAGGCCAGAGTGTGTGATCATCATCATCAAAATCAAAATCAGCTTTGGGCTTGTTATAAGGACTGTAACCCATTGGGCTCTGAGTTTCAGCCCTAGTTGCATCCGAAGGCCGTGGCAGTCTCGGGCTTCTATTCTCAACCATCACTCTTGGATCCAGAGGCCCAGACACTCTTGGACTCCTTGTTGTGGCCACAAATCTTGCATCAAAAGGCCTAGGCATTAAAGGGCTTCTATTATTAGTACTGTTCATCATCATTCTCTCATGCATTCTTCCATCAAGTGGCCCAGATAGCTTCAAGGCCCTGTTGTGGGCCATTTTCTCATGATGCATTCTACTACCATATTCCAAAGGTCCTGAGAGTGCTATGGTCCTGCTTCTGTACATGGGTGGCACAGGTAAAGGCTTCTCTTTTTCTTCTTCCTTAAGTTCCTCAGTCCCTTGTTGCTTCCTCACAAGTGACCCTTTCAATTTCCCTTGGTGATACCAACTAATCTCAGGGGGTGGTGGTGGCGGCGGCACTGACACAGGCACCATGGAGCATGGCACGTGTTTCACTGCATGATGATGATGATGATCTTCACGAGAAACAAACTTGTTCATGCACTTCCTTAGGCACTTCTTGATGACCCCAGAGAGCTTCTTATTGGGCCGTGCTGTTGCTCCTCCTTCTTGTTTCTTCACAAGCTTGAGAATTTCTAGCCTGTGCTTGGCAATTGAGATTCCCATGCTCTGAAGAAACTCGTGGTTGAAGTAGCGAGCATCTTCCAATTGGAGCTCGTTGCGGGCAAAGGTGAGGCCATAGTCGTAGATTAAAGAAGGCTCAAGAGTGGTTCTGGATAGCCAAGAGAACCAGTCCATGGATGATGATGATGGGGTACTGTCAATATGCTAGGATATGCTAAGGTTTGAAGTGGTCATTGTGATTTATAAGGGTATAATAAAGATATAGTAATAGATAGAGATAAGGAGGTGTGGAGTGTGGACATTCAGATATGAGAATCAGTGCATAAATGATAAATGTGGTCGGTATGTGGCTATTTATTTTGGTTTTTCAGACCAATTGCACTACCTTCCCTTTTTTCTTTTTCTTTTAAGATGATGAAATTTGGCTGGTAGTTGAGATTGAGAGTGACAACAGCCAATAATTTGTTGCGTGGAATTTTGGCATATTATAGTAAGGAAGGTTCACGGGTATTAGATTGAAGGGGTTATGAGAATATTACAAAAAAGGTTCAAATCCTCAAAGTTAGCACTAGGAAGTAAAACATGATTTGGGATAAAAATACTACTATCAAACAACAGTGTGTCTTTGTGGTGCTTAATCACGTTAGACAAGGACAGTGCAGGACTTAAAAAGAGTGAGTAACATGGGTTAAATTAAGTTAAAGGCATCTAGGGCCCATGAAATGGGAAGTAGTTAAGGCAAATCAATTTGGTAACCTACTACCTATTTTGCCGATCATAGTCTAAGAAATAAGTCCAAATGACCCACACCTTGAATTTTCGAGCTTAGTTATTAGTAGCACATACCTGCCGCTTTAATTAGAAAACAGTAATGTATACAAGAAAAACAAGGGGGGCAAGAGAAGCCAAATAAATTGACTTGGAATAAATATAATAACTGTTTTGGTAAGCATCCCATGTCGGTCTTGGCATTGGTGCAATGCAATGAAGTAATTTGTTCAATGAAGTCACAATTGGTGGGGGTAATTCAATTAATTGCCCTTTCTTCCAAATACATACATAATTGATGAGAGCAGAAGGGATGGGATGGTAAACCAACTGTAGCAAACCAATGGCATCAAGTCATTTCAGAAGCCAAAGAACACGGCAAGCTACCTGCAGAGTATGCAGTTTACATCCTCTGGTTTGGTTCAAATCAATGTTGGGCTGCACATGCCACAGTCCTTAACAAGCATATCGCATCATGATAGGGTGACATAAATGAGAAAGATTTCTGCTCTTAAATGAGAACACTTCTACTTTTGCTCTTAGAAAAAAATTATTGTCATTCTATGAAGTTTAATCAATAAAAATTTCATCATCACAAATTTCATATACTATCATAAAATAGAATTTACTTAGAATTCACCCACCTGCTCACTTTGATAACAGATTAGACTCTCTAATACACTCTTTTACGTATACAAAATTTAGTGAGTCTTACATTTTATTTAAATGATTTCTTTTTCTGATTTTATAATTTTTAAATCATTTTAACCAATAAAAAAAATTAGGTATGAAATGATTTTTTATTTGGTCAATAGTTGATAGTCTGGAAATCTTTCATGCTAGATAAAATATGACTTATAAGTTATAACTTAACGAATTATCAAAAGAAACTGAATTAAACTCAATAAAATATGGCTTATACTATAACTTATCAAATTATCAAAAGAAGCTGAATTACAAACTATTGCATGGTCTTTAATCATCCGTCATCACGGTTGTGTCAGTAGCCTTGGATCCATCAACCTAAACACCATCTACTTTGATTTCCTTCAAAGCTCTAAGCCATGGTTGGTATATGGTTCTGATTTGTAAATTTTATGCCTTAGCGGAGTTGACAGAGAACTAGGTATCAACGTGGCCGAATCCAACTGATATCACGTGAGATATTAATGGTATATTGATTGTTTGGGCAACTGGACCAAAATTGCGAAAGGGGAGGGAGGTAGGGGTGTTTATGGATACATATTATTTAGGAACTCGAATTGATTTAAATTGATCCAAAAGTTTTGGATTGAGACATTTATTTATTTTGGTCAAAATCGAATCAAACCAATCAAAATCATATATGTATGGGTTAGGTCATGAGTTTAGATCTATAGATCCGGTCCAAAAATTTTAGAGTTGTTTGGTTTGACTTTAAATGCTGCTAATATTGGAACTCCAAATGTTGGAATTGTAATTATAATATTAATGAATTATATTTTGTTTATTTGTTTCAACAAATTTGATTGCACTAAAATTTATTATTGTAAGAAATTAATTCGTAGGAACTAGTTGTGATTCAGACTATTATATAAATCTCGTTGAAAAATATTTTGTTTTAATTTGTATTATTCTATTTTAGAATATTATGTTTATGGTATTAAATGAATCAATTTTACTACTTTCATATGTTTGATAATATTGTGTTAAGGTAAATAGTCAATTTCATCCCTAAATGTATACAACACCGACAAATTTGTCCCCGAAAGATGAAAATTCAACTTTTAGTCCCCGAAAGTGAAAAAAGTGTGACAAATTCCTTCATATGTTATCCTTAATGAAAGAGTCTATGTGGTCAGAGGGACAAAAATATCAGAAAAAATGATTGCAAACATGGTTGCTAGATAGATTGAACCAAAATGTTAGTAAATTTTAATTGGATCAAAATGTCAATAAGTTTCCAATGGACTAATTTGTCAAATCCAAATTTCGTTTCATTTAAGGATAATATATAATTTAATCTTCATATCTTCCTTTTTTTTGTTCTAACATGTAAAATATAATTTAATTCTTTCATTGGACCAACACATTTGATTTTGTTCTAACATGTAATTCAACACCAACACATTTGATTTTGTTCTAAATTGTAATTAAGAAAGTTTCTTTAAAAAAATGGTTTTATCATCTCAAAGGACAACAACTAATTAAGCCCACATATGACGTTGTCAAGTTTCAACTTCTCTCTCAAACAAGACTGAGTCTAACACATAAGGATTTTCAAAATCCACTATAACAAAAGGAACACAAAATCAAATCAACATTGATATTAATAATTTCAACACAGAGAAAAAAAATAGAATAGAACAAATCACATCCTCATTCGAAATCACACTGCAAAAATCAATGTCGGCCCAGCAACCCTAAATGTTGCTTCAACTTCTACATGCATTTTGAATGGTATTGGGGAGTTTGGTAGAAATGAGTAAAGGATGTGATTTTGGTAAAAACACTAAATTTATGACAACTTTTGCGGTGTGAAAAAGAACCTGGGAAAAGGATATTAGAGAGAGAAAAATAACTCATGAATATCCTATGATATTATTATGTTCCAATAATGTGTCAATGATCTCAGTAGCTGAGAAGACAAGCAAATAGTTGTAGCAAATTTGCAATGCGTGTAAATGGATATACTAAAATTTGAATTTGCATCTCTTGGAACGAATTTGTCAGTGTTTTATACATTTAGGAACAAAAATGACTATTTATCCTAAATTGCATTTTACCCTTAAATGAAACGAAATTTGGGATCTGACAAATTTATCCAATGAAAACTTACTGACATTTTGGTCAAATGCATGTTGACAATCATTTTTGTAACGTTTTCGTCCCTCTATGTCACTTAGACTCTTTCATTAACAGTAACATACAGAAGTTAACGGATGAATGAATTTATCATACTTTTTTCACTTTCGATGACTAAAATTTGAATTTTTATCTTCCGAATATGAATTTGTCAGGTCTCTAAACATTCACAGACGAAAATGATTATTTATCTTATTATATTAATTGTATTGAATATTTGGATGAATCATGACATAAGATAATAGTTCTAAGAAAAAAAATCAAATTCAAATTGATAACTCATTGACTCGAATCAAACCATATTATTCATGAATGATTGGGTTAGATTGAGTTTTTAAAAAAATATATAAAAATTGAACCAAATCAAATCGATCAAATTTGATTGGATTAATTCCTAAATTTAGCCCAAACAATCCACGAACAGCCCTAGAGGAAAGTGCGCAACACTAGTAATAATAGTTCCTTTAATGTAAACCTATAATACTATGGTGCATATTTACTAACCTGAAATTTGTGCATTATATAATTTTATAAACAAAATGAGAAGTGAAATTTATAATTTTTTTAAAAAATATTCAATAATAAAAAATATATTTAAAAAATGTGCTATTAATATTTCTCTAGGATTATTAAGTATTTGAATAATTACTAGTTAGTGATTATTATATATTAACTTTTTTCTTAGTATTTGAATATTTATAATTTCTTGATATCAAAAGTTAGAGATATTTAGTTATTTTAGTTTATTGTTTTTTTATTTTTATTATTCATGGCATTGAGATGAATATGAAACATCACGTTTTCTTTAATTTCCGTTCTTTTTGTCATTACATTTCTGAAGCATAAAAATTTTGCAAATAAAAAATATATTCCTAGCATTCTTGTTGTTAACGGAGTAAGAATTTTTATTTTTGAACCTCTTGAGTAAATGGATTGTCCACATCCACACTATAAATATAGCAAGATAAATTACTACAAAAAATATACCTTATTATTATTATTATTATTATTATAAATATAGGATAAGTTATATTTTATCCTCTTAGAGTTTTTCATTTTTTCTTCAAAATATCTCCTATACTTATTTTCGTGTTGATTAAGTCTTCTATTTTTACTACTTAATCCTTCTTTACTATAGCATCGATTTTTTCTTCTTAGTTTTAATGGTGATTTTATATTTACTAATAGCAGTTTTAACACCATTATAGAAGAGGAATAAGATATGAAAGAAAGTGTAAGAAAATGATAAAAAATGAGAAATTATAAAAGTATTGTATTGTGTGAAGTTGAATGACCCTATCCACAGTGTGGGGCTCCATCTCATCCATTCATCATTGAGAAATCAGAACCACTAACTAACTTAGAAACTAGCAGTCCGAGTCAAAGGACCACATGTTTCCCGCTACACTCGTACACACACCACATTGTTGTTCAATCAATAATCACTGTTGTTCCCTTTCCAACGTTTTCTCTTTTGCATCCTCAATTTCCTCCTCCAACCTTTTTCAGCGACATAACATCATATTTCTACGTGCACTTATCTCTCTGTCTGTCAACTCTCTATAAATATTGTCTTGTGCTTGTTCTCCCACTTTCACAATTTTACGATGTTTTCTTGGGGCAGAAGATTTCAACTCTCTCTACGGCAAAGCATAAGACCGTTTGGCAGCCAATCACAAGGCTCCACGTCATCATCATCTTCTTCTTCTTTCAGCTCCTCTGGTGGGTCCAGGCATGGTAACAATAGGGTCAGAGACTTTGAGGCCTTTCTTAGATCAATCACTTCTGGGGTTGTGGTTGTTAGCTCCACCTTAGGCTATTGGTATTGGTCATCTTTATCTTCTCCTGGTACCAATTCTCTTCAGTCATTTGCTGATGGTTATGCTAATGAGGAGGATCAGCTTCAACAAAACGATGAAAACAAACCCAAGTTCCTCTTTAACGGTACCCTCCTTTTCTCCCATCATTTATACGTTGCATGTAGCCTGCTTTATTACATTTATTGTTATTTGTGTGTGTGTGTGTGTGTGTGTTTTAATTTCTATTTGCAATGCTGATTGCTGAATGTTTTCTTCTTAATTTAGCCTTCAATTCATTTTCATAGGTATCATGGAATTGTTAGGTTGGATAGAATAGAAGTTGGTTTTAACTATCATTCAAATACTCTTCAAAAACAAAAAACAAAAAAACTATCATTCAACTTAAGTTGACATATAATTGAAAAATATTGCCTTATGTAATAATTACTTAAAAAATCAATTGGTTGACAAATTTTAGTGTATCAAAATAAAACTTACAGAAATTTGCATTTCAAAAATATTAAGGATATAGACTAATAGACATAGGATTTTTGTAGTTTAAATGTTAATTTATTTGCTTTGTTGTAAATATTTAGATTTGTTTCATGTGTTCTCATTTGATGCAGATGGCTATAGAAGAAGAGTATTCTTCAATTATGAAAAACGAATTCGCTTGCAGAGCTCCCCAGAAAAGGTAATCAATTTCTCATTTGTTGTTGTTGTTGTTGTTGTTTCTTTAACTTAAAAAACCAGAGAATTGTTACTATGGAATATTTCATTACTAGGCACCATCTTTAAGTGCAGGTTTTCGAGTACTTTGCATCTGTTCGAAGCCCTAGTGGTGAGATTTTTATGACACCTGCCGATCTGATGCGTGCCATTGTTCCTGTCTTTCCTCCTTCTGAGTCAAACCGTGTTAGAGAGGGTTTTCTAAGAGGGGAGCAGGTTCCTGGCGAGTTGCAGTGTGAACCTTCACAATTTTTTATGCTTTTTGACACTAACAATGATGGACTCATTTCCTTTGCAGAGTGAGTATTTCTTGTCCTTTTTTTTTATTTGCTTAAAACTTTTCTGTCATGACACACATGGGTTCTGAGTTCAAGTGCTATGTAATTTGGATAACAAACTATTCTTTCTTGACACCAGGTACATCTTTTTTGTTACTCTCCTCAGTATACCAGAGTCCAGTGTTTCAGTGGCTTTTAAAATGTTTGATATTGACAACAATGGGTAGGAATCTTCTCCTTTCCTTCCAGAACACGTCATAAGCTGTATTTATAAATTACATGAAGCTTTGGCCTTCAATTTCGTTGATGGAATTTGAAATGAGCTTCGGCCTGTTGTGCTGTGAGTATCATCAATGATTCTCTTGGCAATGTATACACACACGCTAGTGAAATTGTCTACCATTTAGATGTGGATATTTCTATAATGAACAAATGATTTTCTCCACTATTATTTAGTTAAAGAATCAAATGTAAAAGTCTATCTTTTGGCTACATCACTACAACGAGTTTTCAATTGCTCATACTCTAAAAGCTCAATCATATTCTGTTTAAGATAATTTAATAGGACATCCTCCGTATAAAACATAGCACATAACGAGTTGAGTGTGTTATACACTTGAGACATCAATTGAAACAGGCATGGAGATAGACAAATGTATACAAGATTTAGCTACAACTTACAATATCAACCGGGTTGCAGAAATGGATTAAGATTACTAGTCAGATCTGTCTGCATAAGAATTTGGTTTTTTGTTTTGGGTTTTTGACTTCTAAATATTTCTAAAAAGAGTTTTTCAACAGGGAAATAGACATGCAAGAATTCAAGAAAGTGATGGCCTTGATGAGATCACAAAACAGACAAGGAGCTACTCACAGAGATGGACGACGCCTTGGCATTACAGCTTTTATAGAAAATGGGGGTCTCCTGGAGTATTTTTTTGGCAAAGATGGAAATACATGCTTACAACATGAAAGATTTGTTCAATTCTTAAAACAGCTGCATGATGAGGTATGTGAGTTGCCCGTATGCTGTCTTAGAAATGTTTTAATGGTTTCATAAGTGTTGGAGTGGTAAGTATGGGTGAAGTCCTGCATTAGGTAAGAATAGACATGTTGAGTAACATATAAATGGGAAGAACCAGTATATCAAATACTTTAAGATTTTGAATTAGAGATTGTGTAAAGTTTACTTGTGTGATTTATTTGTTGCCCATTTATGGAGATCTCTCTGTGTTTATCCCTCGTAATCTGTAACAATAAGACTCAATCATCTAGGTAGCAACTGGAATTCTTTCTGCTGAAAATTCTAGTCAACTTCACCAAAATATGTTGATAACTTTTTTATTAGTTTGAATCAATGTAATTATGCATCCTTAAAGATTGCAAAAATCTTCGATTAACATTACACTGCTCTTGTAATTTGATTTACAGATCTTGAGGTTAGAGTTTTCCCATTATGACTACAATAAAAAAGGAACAATTTCAGCCAGAGATTTTGCCCTGTCCTTGGTTGCATCTGCAGACATCAATCACATAAACAAACTATTGGATAGGGTCGAAGAATTAAACAGTGACCAGAACCTAAGACACATAAGAATTACATTCAAGGAGTTTCAAGATTTTGCAGAATTACGCAAGAAGTTGAAATCCTTCTCTCTGGCCATATTCAGTTATGGAAAAGTTAATGGGGTTTTGACAAAATCTGATTTTCAGAGAGCAGCATCGCAAGTACTAATACCTCCCTCCCTAAGCCAAACTAAATGTACACCATTTCAAATCCATGATTAACTTCTTACGATATTATATTTCTATTCATGCAGGTGTGTGGTGTTTGTATTACAGATGAAGTGGTTGACATAATCTTTCATGTTTTTGATGCAAACCGTGACGGAAGCTTAAGTGCAACCGAGTTTGTGACCGCTGTACAAGGAAGGGAAAACAACAATTCATCACGTCATGGCGGCTTGGGGGGTTTAATATCCTGCTGGTTGAACTGTGTAAAAAACTGTTCATCAGCTCAGTTCAATTTTTGATTGAATACGTTCATAAGTATCCATCTTTTTACCATAATGAATTCAACCATATATAACATCATTTAGGGAAACAGGCAGAAGATTCATTCCCGTAACAGTGGAGACTTGTTGTCTAATATTTTGGTGGCCAAGTCTTCATGTGTGAATATTTGTACATACTCACTCCAGCTACCTTAAATATTAATTCTTGACTTTCGTAGCTTTAGTTTTTATTTGGCCATCTTACACAGTGTTGATACTTTATTTTAATTCAAGTGTTAAATACTTGTATTATGAGTTTATACTAAGTGAGTAGATTAAGTGTGAGAAATTTAATTATATCGCTCTCTCTACATTTTTTCTCTCCCTAGGTGAATGTCAGTGTGTAAAATGTAAATTCATTGGACCTTTCATTTCAACAGGGGGGCACTTGCTTTTACGATTGGAACAATAACTAGACAAATCCCAGCCACATTTGAAATATAAAGCGATTGGATCTTTCTTATAACATTTTGCTCCAATTTTTAAAAATAACTCAGTAACAGTAACAATAATTGGAATTTTTTTCATTGCAGATTTCTTTCAACTAAAACACTTTAATCAAGCAAATCTTTTTACCTAACTCCAATACATACCCCTTTGCCATTGAAAGGGAAAATTTTGATAACTTGTTCCTTACTTTGTTAACTACAGTTTCAGAAAAACATCCTAGAATGCAAAATGCTACTATATAAGAGTCCAACATAATGGAACTGATGGCCATACATGGTTTCCAAATTGCAAGGTACACTTCCCAGCAATTCCCAAACAACAAGTTCACCAATCAAACATCCACTAGTTCTTCCAACATTCACACCATTCATTTTCTCAAGCTCAACCTACTCAAATGCAAAGCAAGTGCATCTCTCACCCTTACAGCATTCTCATCCCCCACTCCATCAAAAGCAGGAAGCTCCTCTTCCTTTTCCTTTTCCTTTTCCACGCACCCCTTACTCACCCCTTCATCCGGCATTGCCTCGTTGAACTTGACAACAAAATTATGCAACAAGCAACAAGCAACAACCACAAACGGCAAATGCTCAACACACTCTCGCTTCCACTTCCTCGAAGCCGCAAGAAGCCGCCACCTGGCACGAAGCCTCCCGAACGCATCCCCAACCAACCCCATCGCATTCCCATGGACGCAATTGAACGCTCTCTCAGCGGAACCAAAACTATCTTCCTCATTCACTCTGTTATAAGGCGTCAAAAGCCAAGGCAAAAGGGGAAAACAAGAATCCCCTAGAATATACTGAGGAATCAAACAACCTTCGCTGAGATTATAACTAGGCCCATTCAACAATTCCTTAGATTGCTCCACCTCACGATAAAGCTTACTCTCACGTAAAAAAATTTCGGGTTTCATTGTACTTGGCCACCCTGCTGATACATCCAGGAACCTTCCTTCGGAATCCACCAAAGCTTGAACTATTAAAGCTCCATTTTCACCCAATAATGAATCGTCGATTTTGAACCTAGTGAACCCTAAAACTCCGAAACAGTTGGGGAGGGAACTGAAACCGAACCCCACCACGACCCTCTCGGAGTCGGTGCGGAGCTCGAAGAGGTGGCCGAGGTTGTCGGCGACGGCCTTGCAGACGGCGAAGAAGGCGCGACAGGCGTCCGGCGGGGAGATGGCGAAGCGGCGGGAGACGGCCGTGTAGGGGGCGCCGTGGGCGAGGCGGAAGAGGGCGGCGGCGAGGACGCAGTCGGGGGCCATGTGGGGGAAGGAGGGGGCGAGGGAGGGGGAGAGGAGGTGTAGGAGATGGGAGAAGGAGGGTTTGGACATGCGGAAGGCGTGGAGCCATAGGGAATCGGAGACGGAGCGGAAGCGGCGGAACCAGGAGTCGCGGTGCGGCGGAGAGAGAGGCGGCGAGCGAGAGTGTGAGATGATGGATGAGATTAGGGATTCGAGACGCAGGGATTGGGAAGGGAGGAGAACGAGGTCGTTTTGGGAGAGGAAGGACTGTACTGCATGTGTCACTCGCGAAATCAAAGCGTCGACGTTTTGGTTTTGGTTTTGGTTTTGGTTTACATTGTGATTGTGGGGTTTCTTCTTGGGCTTGCGCTTTTTGGCCATGCCGGAGGAGCCAGGAGGTGTGCTGTTGTGTTGCTAAATGCTGATTTCTTCACTGTTCCGAGTGGAGTGATCACAAACATATAAGGTAGTAAACCACTTTGTCATGTAAGTTGTAACTATTAGATTTATTAATAAAATATTAAACTATACATATTAGCAATCAAAAATCTTTTATAATTATTTTCAGTGATTACAAAGGTGGCCCACCTTATAATCCGATCCATTATATATGTAGATGGGTTTATTGACATAGACCAACTTATTAGAAGGTGTATACTAGTAACCAGCTTCTTCCCTTCGGAAAAAAAGCAACCCGCGTTCTTTTAATTGGACAAAAAAACTATTCTTTTGTTTAAACTTACATAAATTAAAGAATAATTATAGGTTTTTATTATATTTTTTAAATAAAAATAAATTATAATTCTTTTTTCTCTTTCCAAGTCGTCTACCATCATGTACTTCACTCTCGTCCATGGAGGTATAAGAAAACTTAACATTGTTAAACTTGCACCTTGAACCACCTTTCACAATCCTCACTCGTCTCGTACTACTTCTACCTCTTCGAAAACACAAACTCATTTGTCAATAGGAGGTAGAGGAAGGCGACGAAGGCCAGGTCGTGATTGCCACAAACAAAAACAAGATTTTTGCAAGTATTAGATAAGTATGGCAGGTAGGAAATCGATGAGGTAGCGAGTGTTGTGGCCTTAGTCGCAGTAGTCGACAAGGAAGATTCTGGTTGCAGTTTCAAATTCAAATCAGTCAAAGTTGCATTCAATGTTTGTCACAAAGTCAAGGATGTCGTCTACACATATAACTAACCTAGGGTTTGGGGCTTGACATTGGTGCATATTTTTGGGGGTTCAATTTGGTTTGATTATGGTTGTTGTTTCAAATTTGTTTTGTGTGTGTGGAACAAATGCTAATAGAGTGTGTGTGTGTTGCTTGCAGAAGGGAGATGTCAACTCTTCGTCTGATGGATAAGAAAATAGCATACAGATGTTGAAGTATGCTTCATTTAAGATTAAGTTAAATGTTTTGTGTGTTTGATTCGTTGTACAAGAAATGTTTGAACATTCTTCAAAGGATCTGTCAAATAGCCAAAAAAAAAAAGGAGGAAAGTCAATGCATACAATTATCTCTTACATCAAAAGAAATGTCTAACAACAAAAGACAATGTATTTTTCATAGCACAAAAAATTATCTATTTTTTGACATCGAATTTGAAGTACTCTTTAAGAAAGATAAGCAAAGTATTTTTTTAGTCTTATGTGACTAACTAGTGACAAGCATTAATTGTTGCATTTAATCCTCCAACGGGTATCTCCATCTTCAGACGATCATTATACAAAAAAATAAGGTTATTTAGACATCAAAGTTAATTCTTCAGCAAACCTATAAATAAAAGAAGATTTGAAAGGCTCAAGTTATGAATTCTGAAGGAACGCATCTTTTAAGCATTCAAACTTTAGTATCAATATTTTCTAAGTTGTAAAAAGTTCTTAAAACATTTTGAGTATCCTAAGAGAGAGAAAAAAACTATGAGTTATAGTTTGTATATCCGTCTATAAGACGTTAGTTTAGTTTGTTTACATCCAACCTTAAACAAATATGGTGATTTGTGTAAAGCAAAAAGTGGTTTGGTAGGAACAATAATTTAGATGTTAGACTGTAGAGGCTAGCTGAAATACTACATGGGTGTAACCAAAAATGGCTAGAGAAAACAATACTTGTATCTTTGAAGAAGATAGTGAAACTTAGTAGATTGTCAAGAACTAAACACAGTCTTAGTAGAAGAAACAAATCAATATAAATATGTGTGTCATTGTGCTTTATGTCTTTTTATTTTCATTTGACCTTGAATTCTGAATTTTTGTTTTCATAAGTGTTTTGTGAAAAACTGATTTCAAAGTTGTTGTCTATTGTCTTTTTCGTCAAACTCTATTTTAGAAAGAAAAAAAAAAACATTTTAGACGAAAGAGTGCTTGAGAAAAGCTTACAAAAAAAAAATCTAAATCACAATTCAACATCATTTCTTGAGATTTTTGTCTATATAAAGAGTAACTTCAAAAAGAATTACTCTCCATTCTCACCATTTGTTTTCCTTTAATCAAATTGTTAAAGATGAGCTACTTGTTAGAATTGTTAGATTAAAAGAAAATGAAGGGTGAAGATGGAGAATAATTTTTAAAAAGTTACTTATAGAATAGTTTGATCCCTCCTCCTCCCCTCCCCCCACTCTTTTTCTTTCTCTCTCCCCTATAGGATTAAAAGTTATTTGATAATCACATTACTACTTAAAAATGTCAATGACTATATCTTTTAAGGTTAACATACGTGTATGTACATACACTACACATACACATATAGTGACATGGCCTTTTATGTGAGAGCGAAAGGAAAAAAATATTAATAACTGGATTTTAGAATGAATGGTCAAGATTGAAACATACTATTACAAGTTATGTAAGTTTTTTTAAAAAGTCACATGACTTTTGAAAGTAGTCACATGATAATCTTGACCATTTATCTATGATTTAGGATTATGGTCTAGACTAACTCCTCTCACTCTTATATAAAAATGACTTTTTCACTAGACATGCTCAATATATTTATTAACATATTTGGTAAAAGCATAAAAGGTAATAAAGTAAATATTTTTTCTTTATAATTTAATGATAAGTCGTTGGGTAAGAAAGGTTACACCTACTTGGGATATTTTCCGCATATAAATAAAGGATTTCTAGCATAGTTAGAACAATCAATGTTAGTGATAAGTCACTGCATACAACTTCACATTCCACACTTGACATTGTTTGTGGGGATAAATAGATTAATTCATGGTGAAATTGAAGATCGGGGGAATATGGATCAGGATGCTAGATGTGGAACTTGAGACATGGACGATACCTATGTTAAGGGAAGAGATTGCTTGCCAACCAATCAAAATGCAACCCTAACTCTGTCAATTTGACATATGCTGGCAAGATTCTCAAGGATGGTGATGGTCAGCACAATTTAACCCAATTAGGTATCAAGAATAACACCAAGATTCTCGCCACTTGTATCTATGTCGAACAAGGCAAAGCTATCAAACAAGAGATCATGGCTGAAGAAGAACGCTTTCACAAACTTTCTAGACTCAAGTAAGTCTTTTTAATTTTTTGTACTATATAAATTTTGCTTACTAGGTTTTCTTGGTTAAGTTCAACCTGATGAACCCAACTACTCAATCTAAATCAACTAAATTGGTTCAAGTTTTTCTTTGATTCAGTTTGACATAAACCAAGATCTAGTCAAATTTGACAAGATTTGATCTCTAGTCATTTAGATCTAACAATATTTGATCTGTATTGTTTAGATCTAACAAAATTTTATCATTATTGGTTTAGATCTGACAAAACTTTATCTCTATTGGTTTATATCTAACAAAGTTTGATCTTTATTTTTTGGGCATAGGCTTTATGCTTCACAACCCAATCCTACAGACATATTATCTAATTGTTCACTTTTTCAAATATTATTTTAATTATTTCTTTTTCTTTTTTATTCTTTTAAATTTTTCCAATAAGATCTAAACTTAGATTTAAAATAATTTTAAATTTTGATTTTGGATTAGATTCAAATTTTTAGATTTTTTTAAAAAAAATTTAAATTTTTTTTATTATATATGTTGGACTCAATAAACTCAAATATTGAACCAACTTATCCTTGATTAAATTTGTTTAGTTTGGCTTGATCGAAAAGCTTATCAAAATCAAGCTAAACTAAAATTGGTTAATTTTGGTTAATTCAATTTTCTTTCTCCTTTTAAATTGAATAAAATCAACCTATGAGCATTCTTATAATCCTTTTTTATTTTTCATTTTTGATAGTGATTAAATCCCAAGTACTTCAATTTGAGTAAATTCATTACAAAATTATCTCATAACTTATTGGCTAAATTGCAATTTGAATAAAAAGTATGCAAAATTGATGATAAAACCAGTTTTATTCATTCACAAAATTAAATTTTCAAATCCTAATTAAAAAGCAACATACTCCTTACAAAATTATCTTATAACTTATTGACTAAATTGCAATTTTGATTCTCTTTAATGTTTGATTCGTGGGTTTGTCCCTTTATTTATTTTTTCGTGATTTTAGTCCTTACATTAAAAAAATTCACAAATTTGGTTCAATCATCAATTTTTCATACTTTTATTTATTTTATTTTTACATTTTAACCAATTAAATCATTTCTTAATGATATGTTAAATAAATATGTTAGATTTAGGATTCAAATGGACCAAAATAAAAGAGATAAAACATATGCAAAATGGAGGATTAGACTAAATTGTGGATTTTCTAAAATGTAAGATCTAAAATTGCAAAATAAATAAATACATAATGGACCAAATTCACAGATCAATAATTATAAGAGGGCCAAATTTATAATTTAACCTAACTTATTTTACTCATTTGTAAAACAAAAATCTAAGGCTAGGGGTTAACTAGATTTTTTTAAAACTTAAAAGTTACTTCAAAGTTAATGGTTAGTAAGAACTTTTCTTTAAGCTCAAAAGAAATTATTCAAATGGGAGTAGCTATTCTAACGTCAAGTTGGTATCGTCAAGGTCAACGCATCCAAACTATTGTTTGTTTTGATGCTCGGTGGATCATCATGATTATATCCTTAAAAGGAATCTTGGTGGGTTAAGGAAGAATGTCGTTTATAAATTATCATTGGCCTTGATTCCTAAGTTTTGTGTACAAAAACAAGCCCTCCAATCGAATTTAAGGGATAATAGTGGTCTAAACTCTTCCTTTAATATCAATGTTCCGCCTTCAAGTTTGTTAGTATAGTTAGTGTCATTGCATTCTAGATATTGTCTATTTTTCCCCGATGTCATGATTTTATTGCACCTTGGTCAATTAAGGAATAAGAACACTTATAAATTACCGTGGGCTCCACTCATAAATGACATAGGAATTTTTAATATATTAAAATAATAATGAAAGAGAGATAAAAGTACAAGAAAGGAACATGTTAAATCTACAATATTGTGTGAATTTGATTCTGAATTATTTAAATTGATAATATTTTTTTTATCTATATTAAGTATAGATGTATTATATAATAATTTATACAATAATATTTTCTGACTCTATTTTTGTCCATCACATTCTGCACATCCATCATATAACTTATTACATCTTTTTTTTTTCCTCTTAGGGCTAAAATTTGTTATTGATAATTGTTATGCATACATAAATGTTACATTAAATCACATAACAATTATCTTTTTCTCCCTCTTTTAACGCTTCTTTTGTGAGTAAAACGTAGAAATTTAGCTTCTTCTGAGCTTTTATCCAGTAGATGCTAAAATTAGTTGATTGATAGTGTGTTGGTTGTATTTTTTGTAGAAAATGATACAACGGAGACATAGAAGATGGATTGAAGATATGGAGTGGCTTGCTTAGCTTGCAAATGCAGGCTCAACGTGCACATGCAGGCTCGCTCAATGCGAAAAGTGCTGGCTCAGTGTAAGGTCTTGGGTGTCCACTTGACACTTTAACGTTATAATGTTGGAATTAAGTAGTAATAAGTATAATTATGCTAATGACCCTGTGACTAATCCGGATTCGCGTGACCGGGGTGTCGTACAAGGGGGTGAAAATTGGAACTCAGATAAGAGAGGGCTGTAAATAGAACCTTTTGAAGCCGGGTTCGTATTGAGTGTGTTAGTATTTACAAGGAAACCGAGTTAAAGTGTGACCGGGTTATCGCGTAGGTATCCTGGGAATAAGCGCTAAGAAGAAGGAACCCGAATGAGGTCGGGTAGTGATGGCTAGGACGGGATCCCGAACAAGGTCATCTGGGTTACACTTACCAATGGGAAGTCATACGCGCTGACTCTCCAACTTGGTAATTGGTACTTTCCCAAGCTTACCCTACGCACGTGATCCGCGTTGACTATTAGGTCACTGGAGTGACACGTGTCGACTTAGTGACGTATGCGACGTGCGTTACTCTCAG
This sequence comes from Glycine latifolia, assembly GCA_013407115.1. Lineage (NCBI taxonomy): Eukaryota > Viridiplantae > Streptophyta > Magnoliopsida > Fabales > Fabaceae > Glycine > Glycine latifolia. The sequence continues at coordinate 7,704,826 of CM023947.1, forward strand.
AGTATTTATATAGCGTGCGTGTGGATTATTTCATGCACGACTCATTTTCTTCCTCTGTCCCTTCACCAAAAAGGCGTTCCTTTTTTCTTCCTTCTCCGTTTCCGCCATTAACAAACGAAGGGAAGCTTCGAGCCTAGAGAAGAGAAGGTGATTCTTAAGGCGTTCAAGCTTGAGAAACTGCTCTCTAGACTCGTTAACAACCTTAGAGGTAAAAGGCGCTGGTCCAACCTTAGAATGTAACTGCTATTGATTTTGGGTTAGTTATGATGAACCTTTTTGGGGTTCTAATTGAAATAGTATTTTCTCCGCTTAACGGGTAACTTTATATTTGTTTTGTTACCGATGGGAAAGTCCTTCTCATCTTAAATTGTAAATTAAGACTATTGGGTTTGCACCAATCGAAACCATAAATTTGATACAAGATAGAAGAATGTAAAGAATGTATATATACCTTTTTGGGGTTCTGCATGTCGCTTGTGGGTGACTTATGTTGGTAACCTGGAGATGTATCGAGTTCCTCTACATGCAACAGGTGAAAAACCATTATTGATTTCTTGCATGCATGTATATAGGGCGCGACGCTGAAGATCGTGGTGTTCGAAATCACGAGGTCGAACGAACCAGTGAAGAACGCCAAACAGGTAAGCTCTCTGTTCTTAAGAGTCCTTCTCTAGACCGCGTTCCACCATACTCTGAGGGAGTGATGGTTGTTATATGTCATGATGCATGTATTGAAATTAGGTGTTACTGCTTTCTGTTTGATAACATGTATATGATTTGCATTATGATCGCTTTGTTGTGATATTTGAGATTCTCTGGCCAGTACAATGGACAAACATGGACTTTGAGCCATAGACGTCCACGCGAAACCCAGAGGGAATGTGTCCATTAAGTTGGATGATCTTCCTCGGGGGTGTCTGCACGAAGTCCTGGAGGAATGTGCCCATTAAGTTGAATGATCTTCCTTAGGCAATGATATATAAGGGAATGTGCCCATTAAGTTGGATGGTCTTCCTTAGGCAATGATATATAAGGGAATGTGACCATTAAGTTGGATGATCTCTCTTGTCATAATCGTGTGATTATATACATGTGATGTGTTCTTTTGTAAGCCGGGATGGCTAGCTTGTGTAGTGCCATTTTGATGCTTTGTGTCGTGGAAGTGAACCCGGGAAAGGAGAAGCCTCAAGAACCCAGAGTTTACTGAGATTATTATCTCACCCCGGTTGGGGATTATATTGTTATTGCAGGTGATGAGCACAGAGGGGACGACGGATTCCGGGGCAAGAGGCCCGGATAGCGAGGCAGTCCGAGGGTTCCGGACGAGAGACCGAGCGGGGACGGGTTCTTCGTAAACCTTAGTCTTTTGGGAGCATGTGGCTCTGTACTTTTGGTTATGTATTTACGCATGCTTGTAGCCCGGCCCTGAAGGGTGTCACACCCGGGGTCTTGTATGCTTGTAAACTCGTGAACTATTATCATACATAATACAAAGTTTTTATCTTCTTGTGGACGTACGATGACATCATTGTAATTGTCGCTTCCTTTATTAGTTTTGTTAAATTAATTATTGCGTTTAATGACCATAATGTAATGTTAACAATAGGATGCATACAGGTTGTTACACTCAGCGCGCACATGCAGGCTGGCTCAGTGCGAAAAGGGCTAGCTCAGCAGGCCGCCAATTCTGAAAAACTTGAAATGTACGTTTTGAAGTAGAAAAAGGAAAAAACACTTACCCACAAGGAGAGACAACCAAGGAGAAAAGAGGCCAAGCTAGTACACGAAAATGAGGGAAAACCCACTCACTTGGGGTCCCATTCCTCCAACTTCCTCCATTCTTCTTCCATTTTCTTCCACTCCTCTTGCTTCTTTTTTGTATTTGTAAGCCTCTCATGACAATGAGAGACTAAACCATCCATTGTTAGGAGCTCAACAACCAAACACTCTTGATGTAATGATTCTAACTATCTATTTAATGCTATCTTCATATTATTGTTGTTTTTCTGAGCTTCATTCATGTTTATGGTTTGATCTTCCATTTGCATACTTTGTTATAGGGTTTTAATGCATTGAAAAAATGGTTATTTCCTTAGAACTAAAAAATACTTCTAAATAATATCATGTCTAGGGATAGAGTGGTTTTGTTTAGCCTAGTTTATCGTCTCTAATCTTAATGCAAATCGATTAACGTAGCTTGCTGAGGGATTCAAGAGTGAAATTAAGTGATTTAGGATCTAGTGAATGAGGAATCATGGTTATAGTAGTTTAGAAGGCGAAGGTAATGCGAGAATAATGTTGAATAGCGAAAAATCTTTAATATTGCATCAAGGGTAATTTTGGTGAGTCAAGCCCCAACACGTCACAAACCTATGAATCAACCGATAAGTCACCCCCTAGTGTTTATTTTCTATCTTTTTATTGTGTTATGCTTAACTATCTTTATTTATGTTAAAATTTATATTTCTGCATTAGGATTAAAAACTATTAAATTTAAATCATTGTTCGCTTAAAATTAGAAATATATTAACTCTAAATACAAGCAAAATCTCTGTAAAATTTGACACTCGAACTTACTGTTTATTTACTACTTCGAAAATTCGACGCACTTGCCGTCCGTTAACAATTATACAACTAGTATAAATTGTATTTCTCTATTAAGTAAGGATTATGCACAAAAACTTATAATAAAATAAATTTCATTGTTTTAAATGTTTTCTAAATATAAAAATCATTCTTTAATAATTTCTACTCCATACATGATAATAGATTTCTAAATTAACCCAATTTCATAAGTGAATATATTTTAAACATCATGTTCCTTCCTCCTTAATCAAGAATTTTACAATATATAAGTTTTATCATAACTCTGTTTTATTTCATTTTATTTTAAAAACTTTTTGATTTTTGGCCAACCAATTATGAGACAGACTATTCTTTTCTCCAAGTTAATCCACAATATCTAATGGTTGAAAAATTATGTGGAGCTTATATTGACTAGCATCTCTATATATTTAATCTCAAACGTTGTTTTTTGTTTTATTTGCAAAATTTGTGTATTAGTTTTGTTAGAAATGTCAGATGGAAATTCAAGCCCGCAACCTTTCTTACTTCCTTTACTGCATCAACCTTTTATCTCCTTCAAAAAGAACGTTTGATGATCAAAAAGAGCGTTTGATTTTTTTCTCTCCTTAATTTTGCTCTAAAGCTTAGTTGCATCTTACAAACAGGGCAGCTGCCACTGCACTGGCCAAAAGGCATGCAGATGGTCTATTCCCTATCGAAGACTTCAACATAGAAGTTGAAGATCAAACGGGAAAAAAAGTAAAATTAGCCTCCGAGACTGATCAGAGTTTTTTTTTTTCTTTTCTAAATCGTATTTAGAGTGATTTTTAATTAATTAATTTATAATATAAAAATCTTACTATCATAATTAAACTGTATATTTTCAATATTCTTAAGGTGTCTCATTTGACATGGGCAGGGCCATAATGACGGGATTGATGTCAGACGCAAATAGAAAGCATACTAAGAGTATCTCCAATGACTCTAATTGGATTTCTTAAATAACTTTTTGTGATTTCGTGATATTTTTTGTGATCTTCACAATATTATGTTACTCTTAAAAAATTCATCCAATATTTTGTTTCAATGCAAGAAACTTCAAGAAATTCAAAAAAATTTACATATTTATTTTTTTAATAAAACTTAATATTTTTTCAATTTTCATAAATATAAATTAAAATAAATAAAACGAAATGCGTAACAATATAAAAAAAAAATTTACATAATAATAAATAATTAAACACAATAACATTGAAAACTTTAATTTCTAATGTTTATTTTTTTCAGCTTATTAAAAATTTTTAATTTCTAATGTTTATTTTTTTTAGCTTATTAAAAAAGTTTAATTTGGAACAAATTTTTTATAACGGTAGTATTTTTAATGTTTACATTTCTTTTCAGCTTATTAAAAAAGTTTAATTTCTAATGTTTATTTTTTTTCTTTTTGCTAACTTCTCTTTTTTGTGTTTACACAAAAAGTTTTTTGATAAGTCTTCAGCTTCTCCAGAAATTAAAGTATTTTTGATAAGTATTTTTAAAAAATGTTTATTTTTTCCCCTCACTCCATAAGCTTCTTCATCAAAAACTCTTTTTCACATTCTCCTTCACTCCAGAAGCTTCTCTTCACCTCACCTTCTTCGCTCAACTCTTTTTCTTTCTCTTTCTCCACACGCACTCAACTTATTTCTTTCTCCTTCTCCACTCTCGCATGCATCTCTTTTCTCCACCCACACCCAAAAACTTCCTCCTCACGCCGCTCCTGTCACGTCAGTGTTGCCGCCGCTGAGTCCGCCGCTTTCCTCTCCCCTTCGCGGCTGTTCTCTCGCCATCCCCGCTGACGCCGTTGACGAAATCGCCGTCGCAGCTGTCTCTCTTCACTCCCTCTTGCCGTCAACGTCGCTGTTCCTGGCTGCACCAACGCCGTCACCGTCCTCGTCCTCGTTTTCCTTGACCAAGGTGGTTATTTTTCCTCTTTTTTTTTCCCTGTGGTGGTTGAACTTGTTAATCTTATTTTATTGTTTAAGAAGCGGTTCCTTATATAAGGACCGCTCCTCTTCGTTGAAATTTCGGTTCCACCATGTAAGCTTCCTCCAACACAATTTTTTTTTTCACGATACCGGTTCTTCAGCCTAAGGAACTCTGCAAGCTCCTGCGTTAGAAATGCTCTAATTCGACAGTGAAAGTATAAAGATGCATTAGAAGTTCTAAGCATGGCAGATGTCAGTTTCTGATGAGTGAATGTATTCTGCTTTTTTGGTTTTTGGTCTACTTGGAGACAACTTACTTCTTTCTCTAATACAGCTGCAAGTATCTGATGAAAAGCCCTATCGCTTTAATAATGCATGATTGTATTGTATAAGATTGATAGTTACTTTAGCGTCAACCTGGTTGGAACATTAGCCAACTATCTTGATGCATGTACTACCTATTTTATAAAAAAAAGAATTGTAAAAAAATATTCTATAATTATATAATCTGCATCGGAAAGGTGTCACGTTAACTTACACAAAATAACTCCTGACTCATCAGCAAGTAGCATAGGAAAAAGTCTCCGTGGGTATGACAGCAAAACAGAACAGTATGTATCAGAACTTGCACCAATTTTTGCAAGATGAAACTGCACAGATGTTGCGTTGTCTAAGACTATGCGGGGAAGACAGATTCCAAGCCCTATCCTTATCATATCAACAACGGGAGCATAAGGGTGAGTAAGTAGTAGGAACTGTCCCAAGAGCAACCCGATAAGCATTTAAGTTCCCTAATTCCATGAAAAAATGCATGACCCTTTATTTCTAATCTAAACTAACTCTGGAGTCCGAACGTGACCCTTTATTCCTAATCACAAAAATAATAAAAGGTTTTATTTTTAGTTGTCTTGTGTCGCACACAAGACAGACAGAAGGAGAGTGCAAGGCCACCAAATTTCAGTTTTCGCATTTTATTTTTAGTTAGAAGGAAAAAAAAAAAAAAAATCTACAGTGTACGCGCACATGACACCTGACACCCACAGGTATAAGAAAACAAAATAAATTTCCCATTCTATTGAGCTGAAAACAAACGAAACCTCATCCATGGCTTCTCTTCTCCGTTGCAACGGAGTGTTCCTCTACCCCTTACCTCCCCAACCCACACGCGACCCCATCCTTCCCAAATTCCTTCTCCCCCAATCCCCAAATCCTAAACCGTCACGCCTCGTAACGGTGCGCGCGGAGGTGAAAGAGACCTCCGCCGCCGCCATCACCACTTCCTCCGACGACAAGATCCGCGAAATCCTCCGCAACCGCGACTACGACAAGAAATTCGGGTTCAGCTTGGACATCGAGTCTTTGACAATCCCAAAAGGGCTCTCTAAAGAAACCATTGGTCTGATCTCGTCCCTGAAAGAGGAGCCCCAGTGGATGCTCGAATTCCGCCTCAAGGCCTTCGATAAATTCCTGTCCATGAAGGAACCCAGGTGGTCCGACAACACTTACCCCCCCATCGACTTCCAGAACATCTGCTACTACTCCGCGCCGAAGAAGAAACCCTCACTCCAATCCCTCGACGACGCCGACCCTGAGCTTCTCCGCTACTTCGACAAGCTCGGCGTCCCTCTCAACGAGCAGAAGCGCCTCGCCAACGTCGCCGTCGACGCCGTCCTCGACAGCGTCTCCATCGCCACAACGCACCGCAAAACCCTAGAAAAAGCCGGCGTCATTTTCTGCTCCATCTCCGAGGCCATTAAGGAGTATCCTGATTTGGTGAGAAAGTATTTGGGCAGAGTTGTCCCCTCCGATGACAACTACTACGCCGCGTTAAACGCCGCCGTCTTCAGCGACGGGTCGTTTTGCTACATTCCGAAGGACACCAAGTGTCCTATGCAGATTTCGACTTACTTCAGAATCAACGCGTTGGAGACAGGGCAGTTTGAGAGGACTCTGATTGTCGCCGATGATCGGAGCTCTGTGGAGTATCTGGAAGGGTGCACTGCGCCTTCCTATGACCGGAATCAGCTCCATGCGGCGGTGGTGGAGTTGTATTGCGACGAGGGGGCGGAGATTAAGTACTCCACGGTGCAGAATTGGTACGCTGGGGATGAAGAAGGGAAGGGTGGGGTCTACAATTTCGTGACGAAGAGAGGACTGTGTGCTGGTGCCGGGTCGAAGATATCGTGGACGCAGGTGGAGACGGGTTCGGCGATCACGTGGAAGTATCCGAGCGTTGTGTTGGAGGGAGATAACAGTGTGGGGGAGTTTTATTCTGTGGCTTTGACGAATAACTATCAGCAGGCGGATACGGGGACGAAGATGATACACAAAGGGAATAACACAAGGAGCAGGATTATATCAAAGGGGATATCGGTGGGGCATTCCAGGAACTGTTATAGAGGGCTGGTTCAGGTTCTGTCCAAGGCCGAGAATGCCCGAAACTCCTCGCAGTGTGACTCTATGCTCATTGGTGATAATGCAGCTGCAAATACCTATCCTTACATTCAGGTACTATGTTTTTTACTTTTCTTGTGTGCTTTGTTTATCTTGCTGAAATCATTCTAGCTAGCTCATTTTGACTTTGTGTGATCTATATGTAGCTGACTTTACCTTTTTGTTTTTTGGGGGGGGGGGGGGGGGGGGGGGGGGGGGGGGGTGAGAATAAGGCTGTTGTTTGACAAACAAAGATAGAGAATAGGAAGGTGGGAATGCAACCCTTGTTTGCATAAACATCTCCAGAACCATTTCTAGAAGAAGGAAAACAAAAATGAAATAAGCTTCTTCATAAGCTAAAATCAGCTTATGCATAAGTTACTCTATAGAAGCTCTCACAAATTAGCTTATCTAAAAGATGACTTTTAACCTATATATAAGCTAATTTTAGCTTATGGAGAAGCTCTTTTCATTTTTTTTTCTTCTCCTAAAAGTGTTTGTGAAGAAGTTTTTATTAAGAATTTAAGATAGGATTTGGCCTGTTAGCTTTAATGGTATCTACTTTTGTTGGTTGAAACATCAAAGAGGAGGTCATCAATATTATGGAGTTATTCTTTGTCTTTTCAAAATCATTCTTGTGCAATTTCCCTACCTGACTTAACCCCTTTACTCCCCGTTTTCTTTTTTTCTGTATTTTCTCCCTGCTTCACTGTCCCTAATGTCCAGAAAATTTCCATGATAGATACTTTTGTCTTGCTCATGAAATTGCAATTATTTTGCAGGCAAAAAATCCAACGGCAAGAATCGAACACGAAGCTAGTACGTCCAAAATTGGAGAAGATCAATTGTTTTATTTTCAGCAAAGAGGAATAGACTATGAAAAAGCAATGGCTGCTATGATCTCTGGATTTTGCCGTGATGTCTTTAATGAGCTTCCTGATGAATTTGGTTCTGAGGTGAACCAACTCATGAGCCTGAAGCTTGAGGGATCAGTAGGTTAAACTTATACAGCTTGTTATCATTATATGGAATTTGCTCAGGCCATTTGTTCTTGAAATTGTCAAAGTCCTTATAGGTAGTGTACTCGGAAGGATGTGTACATGTTGTATATAGATGCTGTCTTCAACTTCACCCCGCAAAAGTGGCCTGAAACATAGCCAGTTTTGAACCTTAATAAATGATCATTGCAATCCTATAATTTTGTTTGTCAATTCACTCTGGTTTTATTTTCATGTATCCATATAAATTAGATTGCATGCTTTGACTCAGTTAGTTCTGGAAAAGTAATTGCTTATTTCTAAAGCGCTCTCAGGAAGCTAACAGAAATAAGTGATTACTGTATTTCTCCAAAATGAGCTAAACCAAATATATACATATTCTTATTGTCCTTCTACCTCTCTATTTTACTTAAAATGTATATTTTGTTGTGATACTGCTTAAGGCCTGATAATTTGATTGAGTTGATTCTGCGAATAACTCGTTAACTCCCCTATTATATCAGGCACAACTTGTAAATAACTTGATGGCCTAAACGATATATCCAATAACGTGTAATTATGACATTTTAACAAGTCTGTTGTAATTTATAGTCCTAATTTTTTGTCTTGTCAATTGTCATTCTCTTAGAAGCATAAGATGCATGTACACTTCTAAGTCGGATGGTTTATGTAATAAATGTGTTGAGATTGCTTTATCCTTTTCTTTTTTTTTGAGAGGAGAGATTGCTTTATCTTATCCTCTGCATATTTTGGCGATACTGATTTTTATAGAATAAAGCAGCCTTCAATGGAATTACTGTATTTTTTTTTGAAAGAGTAATGGAATTATTTTTAATTCCATTAGAACTAATAAATATGTTTATAGTCCAAAGTCAACTCTTCCATGTGGATATTGAAAATATATGGTTCCCTTTAGTTTTAGAAATCATTTTTTTCATTTTCTAAAATATGTCTTCATTTTTAAGTTTTACTGCAGTATTTTAGAAACATTTTTGCTTGCTATTATTTCTGTTTTTCAAAATAATTATTATGAACTACATATGGCAATTCACACCCCACCTTCCATCCCACAGAAGCCATTGATAAGATTTTCTTTCATTCAACACTATACATGTCCATAACCTAATTGAACGGTTAGCGTGGGCTACCCGGCCCAATGAGGTAGTTACTCCACCCAATTTAACCCATTTTAACATGGGTAATTCTCATGATAACAAAAATACTTAATACACCTCTCACACCTGCTCAGGTGTAGAGGTGCACACGGCACGGTCATCTAGATATAAAGTTTGTGTTGGGTTTTATTCCTTTATTGCTTGTTTATTTTTTAAAAAAACTTTAAAATAAAGAACATACTTTATTTAATTATAAAATTAGTTATTAAATATATTACTAAAAGACAAGAGTTTAATTTAAAATTTATGTTACCAACAAACGATAGAGGACAGTGCTAAATTATTCGCATCTTTATTAAGACGACCATAATTTAAACTCTAAAAAGACACAATCCTAGGAAAAAACAACACATTCAATTCTGACACAGACCAAATTGCAAGTCCTCTCATAAGCAAAAAAAAAAAAAAACCACAACGATTAGTTTAAGGCATAATAATCCTAATCGATATTGGCTTAGTGCAATTTATTTTGCCTGTGAAAATCCTACTTTTGATGTTATTTTTATTTTTGTTATATATGACGACTTTGATGTTTGACCTATTGTGTAGAGAGGAACATATGAGAATAATTTGTAGAAATTCAGTTATATAATTTCTATAAACGAAAGAAAAAAAATGTGGTCTCACTTGAATGAGTGACTCAATTTGTGGCCATGAAGGAAGAAAGTTAAGTAAAAACCCCTAGATCAAGTTAGGTCAAATGATTCCAATAGTATATTGTTCAGCATGATGCTAGCATGAACACGGTCATACACTAATTACATATTTATTTACCAAATCATTTTTCATATGAAACACTTCTCTTTGTTGAACCCATCTACATAATTATCTGTCACTACTAAAATGTGCTTTTGAGATGCAGTTTTGAATGTGGATCCTTCAATATAGGGGTATAAGAACGGTTTTCGTTAAAGGCAGCTACTCTGAATAATACACTCTCAAGATATCCTGGACTGGACCACCTACACATGGAGGAAAAAGTACAGCTATTATTATACAAGAATGTATGGTGTTACAACTGCAAGTACCAAATAATAATCTAAGAATCCACAATGATATAATATAGTAAATGAAAAAGTTTTGCCTGATAGCATATTGATCATTAAACTCTTATATTTTATTTGAATATTTATTATTTTGTCTTAGTTTAATCTAACTATGTGTCAAATAGAAAGATTTAATTTTTATTTTTGTGAGATTCCTTGCTTGAGATTTTTATTTATATAAAAAAAAATCTTACTTATTTCCTGTCTCCACCTTTATATAAGCAATTTTAAGCCCAACCATGTGTATATTAGAACTTAAGCTATTACTTTAGGGGCAAGCAACCATTGCCTCACAAATGCGGTTTGCGATGGCCAACACAACACCAACATAGTTACCAGCTACCTCCTTTATCTTTTTTCCTCACTTCACGTGGTTTTCTACTTTTCCTATCTTCCCCTTTCAGTGGCAAAATGTGAGGTGTGGGTTGGCTCCATTGAAAAATTATCTGCCAAGTACTCTCTCCTTTCTTTTTGCCACAGCTAAATATTTATAAAAACTCAATAAAAAAAAAAGAGAGGAAGGAATTTGAGAAAGCGTTGGCGTCCACTAATCACCAACGTGTTACCAATGTCATCTAAGAATGTAAAATTTGCTTATAAAAAAAGTGAGGAAATTTTGTTACTTTTTATTAGAATTTAGAATGATGTGTAATGTTTGTTAAATACTAATTTTTGTATGTGCGGCTAATTCTATCTTTTTATCCAAATTCTTATATTTTTTCATAATATAAAGTTATTTTGTAGTTGTATTAGTTTGCTTGTTTTTCTACCTTTTTCTCTTCTGCTACATTGTTTTGTCTTTGTTTTTATTTATTTTATCTGCCTTGCCATCTGTCTGTCACAATGGCTTCGTTGTGAACATATTTCATTATTCTTTTTTACATTCATTAGTGTCTTAAAACTTATTTTAGAATAACCCGCCCACAATTTCCTTTATTAGTTGAAATAGAACTACAATTGTTTAATACTAATACTAATCTTTTCAATTTAATGATGATTGATGCTTTAATGATTCAACTATGTAATAGACTTGTTCTACTTCAATCTTAACTACAAATGTTATTTGTGACAAATTGTGTGTCTCTAGATGATGTAATAGTCATATTTTTGTCTGAAAATCAATCCAAAATTAGATGAACCACGTGAAATCATTATTGCTAATTAAATTGAATGAGAAAAATAACAATCGAACACTTTTATGTGAAAGGCTAACTTATGTTGTTGTCGTTTCCCTTGATTATGAAGCTGGTCAATTAATGGTTAATTCATTAACACATAGGAATATAGAATGGGACCCGACAAAAAGAAATAAAAAAAAAATATTGCCATGGGATTTCTCATTTTAGAATCTAAGTTCAGTTGAGAAGCTCACGTTATGTGGTTTTACTAAAATGCTTTTTGGCGTTAACGTCAAGGATATGAAAAACCATTCTTCCACGTTACAAAAGAACACCACCGCTTGGTTTTCTTCCATTTCAAACTTCCTTGCTGTTTGGCCGTGTTTGCGTTTTCCTTGCAAAGTTTGAAGCTTTTTCTCATAATTTGTCACCCAGATAAGTTTATTTCTCTTCCCAAATTCTGGGATTTTGTTTCACCTTTGAATCCAAGTTGGGTTGTCCATGTCTGATGTCCCTTTCTGAAATAGGATTTGTATTAGCATAAACAAATCCCAATTGAGAGAGAAGGACACGTTTGTGTTGAATGTGTTGAATCTTCTTCAGTGGCACCACTTTGAGGTTTTGAACTTGTTTCGACTAAAGATTTTGTGCTTGAACTTTCACAAGGTTTCATGTTGGCTGTGTTCCATGTATGAAGCCGGTCGCCTTGGTTATAATAAAATGCTTGTTTGTTGTTACTTGGTCCATCATTTCCTTGGCTTTTGGATGCTTCCATGCTAGTTATATCTGAAGTTCATTCAACTTAAATTGTCTTTATATTTTCTTTTCTTTTTGGAAGGCCTTGTAATTGGTTATCTTGTGCTCTTGGTTTGACTGGAATCATTTTGAGTAGTGTGGTGTGAGAGAATTGTGGTTGTTTGGATTAGTTTCTTTACTGTTGGATTGAAAATGGGAAAGAAAAAGAAGCAAGTAGGAGAAATAGGGGAGGATGGTAAAGTGGGAGATAGCAGCCCCAGAGCATATGATAATGATACTATGGTGTTTATATCCATGTCTCAAGAATTGAAGAATGAGGGGAACAAGCTGTTCCAAAAGAGGGACCTTGAAGGAGCTATACTAAAATATGAGAAAGCCCTCAAGTTGCTTCCGAGAAATCATATTGATGTGTCCTATCTGCGGAGCAACATGGCTGCATGTTATATGCAGATGGGACTCAGTGAGTTCCCAAGGGCAATCCATGAATGTGATTTGGCTCTTCAAGTGACACCAACATACAGTAAAGCTCTGTTGAAGAGGGCAAGGTGCTATGAGGCTTTAAATAGGCTGGATTTAGCTCTGAGGGATGCCAGCACTGTTGTGAAGATGGAGCCAAATAATGTCATGGCGTTGGAGATCTCAGAAAAGGTGAAAAATGCGCTTGAGGAGAAAGGATTGAGAGTAAGCGATACAGTAATTGAGTTGCCTCCAGATTATGTTGAACCTCCTAATGCTCTGCCTCCAGAAAAGGCATTGAAAGAGAAGACACGTAAGAAAAGGAGCAGTAAAGAGGAAGAGAAGACACCTGATGGCAAAATTCCAGAAAAGCAAACTGAGGAGAAATTTGAGGACAAGAAGGCTGAGGAGGGTATTGTAGTCGTAGAGAAGAAGATCAGCAGGCCCAATAAGAAGAAGGCCAAGGTAAAAGTTGATGAGAAGAAGGCTGATATTAAGGAAGTTATAGAGGAAAGAAGTAATGGTAGAAGGGAACCTGTTCCTAAGAAAACAGCTAAACTTATTTTTGGTGATGATATAAGATACGCTGAACTGCCTATTAATTGTAGCCTCTTCCAGTTAAGTGAAGTTATTCATGACCGTTTCCCAAGATTAGGAGCTGTTCTTGTCAAATACAGGGACCAAGAAGGTGATTTGGTCACAATCACTTCTGATGATGAATTAAGATTGGCTGAAACAGGATCCAATGGTTCTATCCGACTGTACATAGTAGAAGCTACTCCTGAGCAGGATCCACTTTTTGAGAAATTTAAAGTGAAGGAGGCCGAAGTGGTTGGCATTAACATTGCTCTCGAGAGTGGTGGTGTGAGAAAGGAAAAGGAAATTATTAGCTCTTCTTGCATTGAGGATTGGATAATTCAGTTTGCCAAACTGTTCAAGAACCATGTTGGGTTTGAATCTGACAGATATTTGGATTTTCATGAACTTGGGATGAAGCTCTGTTCTGAGGCTTTGGAGGAGACGGTTACAAGTGAAGAAGCACAAGACCTGTTTGACATTGCAGGAGATAAGTTCCAAGAGATGACTGCTCTTGCATTGTTCAACTGGGGTAATGTGCATATGTCTAGGGCAAGAAAGAGAGTATATGTCACGGAAGATTCTTCTAAAGAACATCTATGTGAACAAATCAAAAGTTCATACGAGTGGGCACTGGAAGAATATGCAAAAGCGGGAGAAAAATATGAAGCAGCCATTAAAATTAAGTCAGATTTTCATGAAGGCTTCCTGGCACTAGGGCTGCAGCAGTTTGAGCAAGCAAAACTTTCTTGGTATCATGCACTCGGTTGTAATGTAGATTTACTGACATGGCCTTCCACTGAGGTTCTTCATCTTTACAACAATGCTGAAGAAAATATGGAGAAAGGAATGCAGATATGGGAAGAATCAGAAAAGCAGAACTTGAGTAAAACATCTAGTTCAAATGATGTTAGATTGCATTTGCAGAACATGGGGTTGGATGGGCTTTTTAAAAATATATCCTTAGATGAATTTGCAGCACAGGAGGCACATATGAGTTCTCAAATAAATCTCCTATGGGGTACCATGCTATATGAACGCTCATTTGTGGAGTTCAAATTAGGGCTACCAATATGGCATGAATCTCTAGAAGTTGCAGTTGAGAAGTTTGAACTTGCTGGAGCTTCTCCAACAGATATAGCTGTAGTTTTGAAGAACCACTGTTCAAATAATACTGCAGTAGATGGTATATATTCAAGATAATTAGAAACCTTTTAGCTATGTAGATATAAGGTTATATACTCATATAGTCATATATGTTAACTTTTTCATGACAGGTCTTGCCTTTAAAATTGATGAAATAGTACAGGCATGGAATGAGATGTACAAAGCTAAAAAGTGGCTGAGTGGAGTTCCATCATTTCGTTTGGAACCCTTATTTAGAAGGCGAGTTTCAAAAACTTATCATGCCTTTGAGCTTGCATGAGCTGCATATTTTTCTTCAAGTACTTGAAGAGTGACAGAGCCAACAGTCATTTAGGCTGCTTCTGTGCCTGAAATGCTATTGTCATCAGAAGGTAACTGAGAATCTGACACCCATACTAATAACATTCATTTTATTGACATTCTTTAAGTAGTATATCAATTGGTTGCCTATAACATTTAATAAACTGCTTGATTAACTTATATATTTATTTGTGTAGAAAGAACCTATGACTGCATCATGAAAAAGTGTCTTACAGATTTGAGTATTCATAAGTAGCTGTAGAAAATACTGGCACCTGCCTAAAATGTTTTGCTGTTAATGGTTTCAAGTTTTACTTGCTTAAACTTTAGTAGAGCGGTTTCTTCTGCAAATTCATTTTAAAATGCACAAGCTTCTTAGTATATTCATTGCTTGGTAGCAGTAGAAAAATGGTTGAAAAAGAGTTTAAGAGGTTTAAGATGATATTTCTAATAAATATGCTCTTCAAGCAACATAGAAGTCTTAATGATTCTATAAAGTAATATATGATATTTTTTTATTAGAAATAAATATGTTTATAATCCAACATCAAGTCCTCTCTGTGGATATATAAAAATATATGGTTCCATTTTGTTTCAGAAAATATTTTCTATTTTTATATAAAATTCTATTTCATTTATTATTTTATTTTTCTAAAATATGTCTTCCTTTTCAAGTTTTCATATTTTGGAAAAATGTTTGCTTGCTATTATTTCTGTTTTCATTTCGAGTGGAAGGATGAGTGAGGTGTGAAAACCAATTAGAAATGAAATCCAAAATATTGCAGTTCACACCGCACCTTCCATCCAACAAAAGCCATTGATAATATTTTCACTCATTCAACGTTATACATATCCTCAACCCAATTGAACCAATCCTCTGCTATTACCAAAAGCCAAATTCGCCATCTTCTTGTTAACTGATAGTCTATAAGCATTCAATAGCTATAATAATTGTTCAAATACTACAAATTCCAGTTAATAATCCAGTAGCGACTTTTTCAATAAAAAAGTCCAGCATCTTTCAGGAACAATTGAGAACACCATTGAAAAAGGAGAAAATTTATCAAAAGAAACACACAACATTGCAAATTGCAGTTCTTATAACCATCATCTTCATGTGTCTTTCTTGACATAGTGAGACCATCACCGTTGCAAATGGTGACTATTTTAGATTTGTCTAATCTTATAATGAATGATATATGCACTATTTAGATGTTTTTATCATGAATATATACTGCCAATTTGTATTGTCATTGTTTATGATTGTATTTGTCTTGGTAGAGGAACCAATTATTAAATAGCTAGATATATTGAAGTTCTCTGATCTGGAAATCTAAAATTGCAATCATGTTTGTTGAAATCATGTTCACTACTCCACTGCAACTTAATGCTCACAAAATCCACATGACTGCCATTGCTTTATTATATTATTTACCCTCCTTGAGTCCTTTCTGTATAGTCATCTATGATCTTTGATGACAACCTTGGTTTGTCTATGCTGCAGGTTATTCTTGCTACTTTTATGAATTTAGGTTCAACAATATACTTAAAGAAATTATTCTTTTAATGGCATTTACATTTCCAACAACACAGGGGTCTACTGGTTCCTTTACACATTGGGAAGATGGCGGAGCAAGAATTACCTTTTACTTGGTTTCTGCCATTGCTCATTTTGCCTTCCCTTTAATTATTAGATTTCTAGTGATTAGTAGGATGTTGAATTTGTACCAAAAGCAGCGGGAGGATACATGTTCTTTTTTCATATGTTATTTATCCGTGTGTAAACTACTCTTTGTTCTTTGTTGAGTTAGTCTCTTTCCGAATGAGTTTCCCTCATAAGAGAATTAAACTTACCAGTTGCAACGCATTCTACTTGAAGCATCAGATACAGATATGTTTCAAAATTCTTTAAGAGTGTAGATTTAATTCTGATTGATTTATGGTATTGACGAAGGTGCTTATTTTAACTAATTCTGAATTAGAATAATATATATTGGACAGAGAAAATTATTTATGCATTTTGCCTTTAAGAAAAGCCAGTATATTTGTTGACCCTGCATTTCGTTTGCAATCCAAATATCTTTAGTAACATGGTTGACATTACAATTACCTTTACAAACTTCTACTCGTAAGAGAGTAGAATGTTTAAGTTGCACATCCCAAAAT
Organism: Glycine latifolia; assembly: GCA_013407115.1. NCBI lineage: Eukaryota > Viridiplantae > Streptophyta > Magnoliopsida > Fabales > Fabaceae > Glycine > Glycine latifolia. The sequence goes on from CM023947.1 coordinate 7,721,528, forward strand.
GTTTAATCGGTAACTGTGGTTTATTTTAAAGATGTCAAACTCAATAGAAGCACCTTGTGAGAAGATTTGAGTCCATGACTAAATAATAAGTCTCCCCTTTTTAGAACACGTTGCGGTTTCACCCAAAAATGCTTACAATGTGTTGAAGCATAGTTGTGCAACTAAGTGACATGCAACTTGCATTAGTCCTTAGTAAGAATGCGGCTAAAAGACTGGCATCGAGTAATTGATTGACAGGGTAAGTGAGCAAACACACAGCCTCATAACAATATAATGGTATTTGTGCTCACTTGTAAGTTCTAACATTTTTATTATTCTGCTGTAAAAAATAAAATAAGAAAATAAATTATGCACTAATAATATAAAATAATATTATTGTCAAATTATAATATATCATGTATAATAAGTAAAATAATTATCCCATCATCTAATCACAACACGCTTATGTATGATAAATTTATTAATTTTTGAAATAATTACTTTAAAATTCATGCACATTCAAAAAAATTGTTTTATTTTTTTATTTTTCAGAGACGAATATAATCACCAAATTACATTTTTAGAGACAAAATTGAATATTTATCCAAAAAAAAAAAAATTAAATAGGGTTTGCATGCAGGAGCCGCTGCTCCAACTGTGTCACCATACTGCAAATATGATTTTTTTTATTTTTTATTAAGGCAAGTATGATTTCTAAAACATGGTCCTTATTCAAGAGCAAATAGCACAATAAAAAGCCAGTCAACGGGAACAACTCTCTTCTCGGTCAAATACAATTCATTACTACACGAACATAATAATGAGCACCATCACTCTGGTTCAAACATCTTTATTACACATACATTATGCACAGATTAGAGATAGCCCCACCAGGCACATTTATCCAGAGGAGAAAGTGGGGAGGAAAGATTTATGTACAATTTTTCTTAGACGGGGAAATACAAACATGCAAAATAAAGCATAATTACATTCTTGCATGTCATTTTATGTATACATTTTTCAACTATCCAAACAGTAGCCATAAATATGTACAGATAATTGTTCAACAGGCACATAACAGAATTCTCTCATTCTCCTGGTCTATTCTGGCCGAAAGCTTATCAAATTTGGAAGATAAGTTGACTGAAGCTTCTTAATTCCAGAAGTAGAAACCTTGCAAGACTCCAAGGTAAGAGTGCGTAAATTCTTCAAAGGCTTCAAATGCTGTAGTCCTTCATTGGTTATACGAGAATTTGAAACATTTAGCGACCTCAGTGCTGTCATTCCTGTATTCAGATATAAAGATATACAAAGATGTGTTAACCGAAACTAAAACAAACTTTTACTCGATCCAATTACAGGGCAAGAAGAGGAATGAAAAACCAATACAAACAAATAATATTCTCCATCCAATTTTTCTTTTCTTTCATATTTAATTGTGATTACCCGAATTGCAAGGGGTGTATAAAGTATTGAAGGCAAGCAGAAAATACCGGATATCAATTCCAAAGTTTTATCCGTCAAATTATAATTCTGGGACAGGTTTAGCTGTGTCAGGGAGACAATTTCTCTTATATTTTTTACACCGGCATCAGTTAATCCTCCGCCGCATATTTCAAGGGATTGCAAGTTCTTGAACGCTGCAAGATGGAGAACAAAAGAGGAACTAAAATTTAAGCCAGCAAGATAACCAGTAACCTTAGGCACAAGGTTATGTAAACCCATATTTCCCCATTATTTCAATCATAAAACAACATCAACATCTTAAATTCAAGTTAATTAAGATCGATGGTAGATGAAACTAAAGATAGAAACGAGGAGATTGAAAAAAAATGATAAAAGCAAAGAAGGGGGGAGATGAAGAAGAAAAAGACTAAAAATTGACCATCTGAAACATAGAGATAACAACAGGTCTAACCCTCCACCAAGCTTATAATTTTTCTCCATTCCGTCCTAAGACACACCGCCCGCCAATCTATATCTCATTCCATTAAGTCTTGTTTAACTACATTTTCCCAGGTAAGTTTCAGTCTACTTCTACCTCTCTTTGTGTCGAACTCTTGATAACAAACTTTTGTTCTAACGGGAGCATCCAAAATGATCATCTAATTACGTGCCCAAACCACCTCAATTTGTGTTTCCTCATCTTTTCACTCATCAGTACTACTACTACCTTTCGTCAAATATCTTTATTTCTTATCTTATTCATCTTTGTATAACTACACATCCACCTTAACATCCTCATTTTATGATTGATTGATATTTCATTCATAAAACAAATGGGAAAAAAAAATTGGTGTTGAATGGGATTTCCAAGTAGTACTGCCTCCATTTATTATTGTTTTGTATTGGGCCATTACTCATTACACCGTTTGCTCTCAAGTATAGACATAATGAAATAAACATGAATTTATTGCTGATTTCACTAAGTTAAATGACGACATTACGATAGCTAAAAGAAGAGAATTTAAAAAAAAATTGATACAAACCAAAATTTCCATTTGATTTTCTAGAGGGGAACATGTAAAGTAAGATTGCCAGCATAGTCTACAAACAGACCAAAATACCCATTTGATTTTCTAGAGGGGAACATGTAAAGTAAGATTGCCATCATAGTCTACAAACAGAAACTACTTGTAGAAGTAAGGTAGCATGGTTTGGCACTTGTTTGACCAGTTCAGCAGTTTTATATTTTTCATATGACACAAATATACAATAAAGAACAGAAGCACAACATACTATATAGCTTCATTTATTCTCTGGACAGATTATAACATTTTCATGAAAAAATCAAAGTGTGTGGCCCAATACCAATATGAAAAACAGTTGAACAAAAAATATCCGAAAAAGTAGACTACACAGTTATACCTTACAAGTTATCCCCTATTACTACTGATGCATTCCCATTCCAAATGTAGACTACTTAGTTATATCTTATAAGTTAACAAAGTCAACTAGCAATTAGATAAGTTAAAGAAATGCACAGCTAGGAATTGCATAAAGTCATACACCAAAAAGGAAATCAACTACAGTCTAAAATTGAAATATACATACATCGTAAAAATGTAGTTCCATTGTCTGAAATGCGTGCTCCAAAGAGATCCAATGTTATCAATCCACTCAGACCTGTTAAAGCCAAGAGCCAAGGCAATCACACAGCTAGAATTGAGGGGGGAGCTTAATTGTACTTGTAGTTACTCTCCTATAGCTAATGTGTGGTTTTGGTCCTCCAGTAATTTTTTGTGGATTTAATCTCTCAATTTTTTTTAATTATTTCAATTAAGTCCCTCGATCACTTTCCCTTTACTTAAAACTTTAAAATTCTCATTTTCCACTCAAAATCTTCACAAGATGAATTAAATACATCATTTTTGCTCCAAACTCGTCAACTAAATATCAAATTTCACCAAAAAAATATAAGAAATCCAAAATTTTTCTCTTAAATTATTCCATATCTTAATCCATCATACATCCCCAACTATTTAAATAGAAAATTTTGAGGGTTTTAGGTTTTAAAATTAGAGGGACTTGATTTGTTTGGAAAAAACTTGGGAAACTAAAATCACAAAGTCTAAGCTAGAGGGACAAAATGTGTAGTTAAGCCCAAAGAAAAAATAGTTGATACATGAATATACACATGCTTACTGATAAGATTTGCAAGTCCAGCATCGGTAATCTGTCGGACATCCAGATTAAGTGATTTAAGTTGTGTCAATCCTGACAGCCTTTTCAGGCCATTATCAGTTACTGTGGTGAATGAAAGATTTAAATCTTCCAGTTTTTTTAAACCTGGAGAAAAGCAAGAACCAGATAATCAACACATGCATTTTTTATGTATTGTCTGTAAAGATCTTTAACAACACACAATATTTTTGTGTGTGTTTGTAGAGGTAAATACAAAAAACAATATTCAGATTTAGACAGTGTTTAGTTTAAGGTAAGAAGTCCTGAAACAGTATAAGATGTTTTCAATCAAATTAAAATGTCACAAGCAGCAAAGCCATCTTGGCACTGTAGGGATAGATTGGTAAGAATAGAGATAATTTTTTTATAAAAAAAAAAATCACTTATATTTGGGTAATTCAAAGGGCTTTCTGAAATTTATCTTCGAACATTATACAATAGTCTGAAATATAACACAATAATGGTAGATTAAAGCATACAATGCCAATTTTCTTGCTAAAAGCTTACATGTGCAAACTGAATAAGGTTCTGCATATATATTATGACATATAGAATACTACATAGGTGTAGCATTGGTACTTCCATAAATTCTAGCAATGAAACATAACCAACAAATATAGTAACATATCAAAGATCTAATTTGAACTCGTCTGCCAATAAACTTGCAATAAATAGAGTTTATATTTTATTTTGATAACCATATTCAAGATTGTGACATCAACCTGATATATAACGCAGTCCACTGTTCCCAATGTCAGTGTCAGACAACACCAGACTTTTCAAGAGTGTGAGGCCTGAAAGAACAAATAACTATAAATTTCATACCATAGGTGGTATTTCAAATCAAACTATTTGATTACTAAAATGTCAAATTTTCAAAACAATCAGAATCTCTTCCCCCCCTCAGAAAGCATTATGATAAACAAATTAAGTAAATTAAAAGAAAAATTATAAGCAAAACTGAATTAAAACCACCAGACCAAGCATCATGTATATCTACATTCTAAACACAATGTCAAGGCTAAATGCTGGTTTAAATTCCCATGATAACTTTCATCTAATTCAAATATTCCAGTTTATGCCAAGTGCCATATGGCTCTATTCCATCTCAATTTTTACTGTCTCACAATATAGGAGGATTTGAATCATCAAAGTATGTCATTCAGCTGAAAATGGCATCAAGATATAAAGCCCCGATGCCTCATGTCATATATCCCCAAGCACAGATCAAGAAAACATTGAAAAAGTATAATAAATCTGCATAAATTTTGAACAATGTAATGCCCATTTAAATCTACCAAAAGGAAAATGATAAAATCTAGTGCAAACCTGTCAAATTAGCAAGCCCGTCATCACTTATCCTGCTAGAATCCAGATTCAAATACTCCAAATTTGTTAAACCTGCACAAAGGAAAAAAGATTAATGAAATAAAGGATAATTGGAAAAATAGAACAGTAAACAAGTCACATGCATGATGATTGATGATTGTCAATGTTCCAGCAGCATTAATGACCCAACTTGTGGAGTATGAAAATAGTTTTTATCCCAGAAGTGCTTAAGAACATTAAGGGTCAGTAAGCTTTAGAGACCAAATGGACAAATCTTTTTGAGAAGTTTCAAGAGTATAATATAATATGCACTTAATAATTTCTAGGTACCTTTCAATTTTTCTTTCGGTTTGTGTGTCCTTTTATATGGACCTTAAGAGAATGGTGGGCAATTATAATATGAGAAGGATAAGATATCATCCAAAACATGTGTTGATCAGATATTAAGTTATTAACAATAATTACTCATGTACCAAATAATAAGAGTGACAAGAATTTTCCATCATACTTATTAATCTCGGATAGCGGCGCGTAGCGGCCACCCCTAAAAAATGCTATAGCGCTATAGCGGGTAGCGCTACACCGCTACAACGAAGTACATAAGTGAATATTATTCTGAATTCTGAATTATATAAATATCAAATATAGAGGACTAAAACAAACTCAGTAACTGACACATACTTAATGTCAAACATGAAAAATGAAAAATTAAAGTGTATACCCTATTTTCTCAAAAAGTAATAGTAACAGTGAAGTGAAATGGCTAAGGTAATGTAGGTTTGGTTTGTAAGAGGAGAGGAGAGTATCTTAGAGTTTCTGTCTTTCTGAAAGAGTGAAAGTATGGCCTGTTCTTGTTTAAGCTAGTCTGTGTGTTTATCAAATATTATAAAAGAGGGTTTCTGTCTTTAAAAAAAGGAGCTTTTATATTAGACTTATAACTTATTTACTAGTAGGCAGTAGCAGCACCAATATAATTACGGCACCAATATAATTACGGGAGGAGAAACGACGCTGGGGACCTGGGAGAATTTTTATAAATACTAAATTACTAATTAGTAATTACCAGCCAATATTTACTTTACATTTTAATAGCGGCACCAATAAAAAAAGGGCACGGCACGAGTGCAGTAGTGCACGATGCTTTTGTTTGACCATTTACGAGCTTGACCAATAGCGGAACGGCACCTCAGCGACCTCGATTTCGCTTTGTCTTCTTCCTCCACGGGCCTCGTTCCGTTTCGTCTTCCTCAGCTTCCTCAACACGCCGCTCCGCATCCGCTTTTTCCTCCACACCCACCCGCGATAGCGGCCGCTATCGCCGCTTTCTCATTTTCCCTGGTGCGGTCTGTTGCGGTCGGCCGCCGCACCGCACCGCACCGCTATTCCGCTAAATAGCGCCGCTATTGATAACATAGTTTTCCATGAACAGTGAAAAGAGATATTTGAGGCTAACATTGGACTTTCATACTTCACATTTATTTACAATACATTTACTTTAAAAATTGCATTAAGTCAGTTAACATTATCAGTGTTTGAAGGACTCTTGAAAGAAAATTTACAATGTAGAAAAGGTTTCCTACCTCTCCTTTTTGTCTGTAACAGCTAGGATATTTTGCAGATAGAAAAGAAGCATGAAGATCACTCTAACATGTCAATGTAAAATTATTAAAAGTAAAAAGGAATTGAAAAACAAAGGGAAAAGTCCATCTCAAACGCATTTTCAACATCCACAAAAGTATTGTAAAAATCAAGAGTCTTCTTAATTTAGGTAAGCAGCATGTGGATAAAATAGTCACTCTTGTGAGATATTGATGTTCCAAGTACCTTTCATATGAACTAAGCATGCATCTGTGATCCTGTTAAAAGCCAGGCTTAACCTATTCAAGTTTTTAAGACCTGCGGGAAAGGAAGTGCATGCTGTAAAACCAAGAATCCAATGATTTGCCATCCTTAGAGCAACAAGTAAGACCCGCAAAACAAAATTCCACAAATTTGGTCATTATATATCAAAGTTACCAGAAATTTTCTCAAATCCATCGTCAGAGAGACCACACCTGTTGAGATTTAAGCATGCCAAGGAAGCTAAGGCTGTACAAAAAATATATCTATGATTAAAGAACTAATTAGGAAAATTTTAGGCATTGGAATAATAAGTAAATGAATTTCCAAGTTCAAACATAGCCTTTGCCGCTTTAGCACCATTCAATTGCATGCTGGATTTTTCAAATCCTTAATTTTCCAAATAAAATATGAAAGCAAGCTCATGCATTGACTTCCAGAACAAACAAAACTGCTGTCTAAAATTAAAAAAAAATGAAATGGCACTTCAAAGAATAAAATGAGAATATATTTTTACCACAAATAAACTCTAAACATGCAGTAGTAATATTGCATCCTTCAACATTTAATGTGGTAAGCTTCTCCAAACCTGTAAACCAGAAAGTCAGAAAGGAACACCCAGGTAATGTATACTGACGAAACAGAACAACATAGTACATAAAGCAAACTATGCTATGAACTCATTCCATATACTAAACTCTATTTTGCTGATAGTAAGAGAATGATATTTTCATTTGAGAGTGGACATTGACAAATGACAACTACAGATATGCTCATGTGCACAAAATAGTAGCAGCAGCAGTTATAGTCATCTTAATACACTTGTAAGGGATGGTAAACTTTGTGAAAAAATACCTCTCAAATAGGTAATCCCAATATCAGTAATACTGCTGTTGGAAATTTGTAACTCCTTCAAATTTATAAGCTCTGAAACATTATATGGCAATAGTCAGCTCAAAAATATCATGCCTAGCTTCCTGATTCTAAAAGAAAGAACAGATGGTAAATGCAGCAATTGATTTAATATGCACAACCACATGTTTCAGTATAAATTCAATTAAGAAAAAAATAAAAGGATCAACCTTGATACCATGCTACTGCCAATTCGTATTTTTTTTGGGGGTGGGTTGGGGAGAGACACAAATACAATTTGTCATCCACAGACAGACATAGCTCAGAGCACACTTGTAAAGGATGTACATTTACCTCAACCCAAATACAACAAAAAAAAGGTTAGACCCGTTATTATCTCTATGTTCCAGATGGTACCATTTTAGTTTTTTCCTCTCCTTTCACCCTTCTTTTCCTTTATCTTATTTTTCTTTTCTTTTGTCTTATTTCCCCTTTTTCCTCTCCTCTTTTCTATTTTTCAACTTTTTCGTATCTATCATTGGATTCATCTACCACTGACCACAATTAACTTGGGTTAAAGGTGCTATTGATGTTGATGTATAAGAAATTCTCCCCCAATCCAAGGCAGGAAGGTTTCTAACTCAGAGTGCTTGTAGATTTACATTTACCTCAACCCAAGGAGACAACTGAGGGCTTTAACCAGAACTTGTCAAATGCAAAACCTTGTCTTGCTCCTCTCAACCAACCCCTTGGGGTTAAACTTTCTCAAAGTCTAAACAAGATTTCATCAGAAATAGTAAACCCACACGCAAAAGAGGCATCAACGAATATTAGACGATTGTTTTGGTAAATACAGAAGACAAAATATTGTGTCATGTGCAGTTTATGTGGTTGTCTGGTGCATTTCTTTATCACTGGACATATAGTAAACAGGTTTTTGTTTATGGCTTCTCTTTGGTGTTCCACTCATGATAGCTTTAAGGAGGTTTACTGTTTGACTTGTATGGATTGGACAGCCCTAAGAAAGGAAAGCACCCAGAAAAATAGAAAGTGAGTAAAATTTAGAGAACAATATTCCCAACCCAGTTTTTGGTTTATCCATTCCTATTAGCCAACTAGGAATAAGAATCAATGAAAGTAAGACACTGAATATGATATAGGTCATACAAAAGCTCAGTTCAGATAATGAACTCATGAATGAGACACAATAATACTGCCTCTTTACCACATAAATAAACCTGAAATGCAATAACTACGATAAAAATCATACCATTTTATGATCAATACCTGAGATAGACTTCATGTCTGAATCCGTAACACATTTACAGCATCCAATATTAAGATACTTGAGCTTTTTCAAACCTGTATTTAAACAAAAATGAAAGGAAATTAAATCTATAACCTACTAATTCCATAATAATGTTTCTACAAAATGACACTCTAAGCAAGATAGCATCTGATAAATATCTAAATGATCAATCCTTGAAGAAGCCAACGAAGGTTGGCTCAACTGGTAGGACCAAACAGGGATCAACTCCTGTCAGTAGTTCTCCATTGGTAAGTCATTTTCATCCTCCATTGGCAAGCCCTATGCAACCTCCCCTCCCCCTAAACAAATTTTGTACCCCCCCACCCCCAAAAAAAACTGATTTGTTGAATGAAGTAGAACTTATCATCACCATTAACATTAAACACGGGCAACAGCACCAACCAATTCCCCTCAACCCCATTAACCTATAACGATGAAGAACCATCATCTAACATCTATAATTGTGTTTGATTTGGCGGTGCGTTAAAATTAAATCGCATCATCTAACACTGAGCTGTGTCAGTTTTATCATGTATCTTACATGGTTTTGGTAGCCTACTGGGGGACCACCACCAAACCAAACACCCCATATGTCAGGCCAGCCAATCAGCCATTCATACCTAACTATATATTAACAAATTTATTTCAGATCACCAGATGTGAGATTGGTTTATACAAAATTACAAAAATCAGTTACATTAGGAATAAGTTAACTTCTTGCATATAGATGAGCAAGAAATCAAAGGATAGAAACCTTTAAGATGAACAAATCCACCATGAATCTCTGAACACCTCTCAAGGTCCAACTTCTCCAAATTAAATAAGTTGGAGAAAGCACGCATTCCATCAGGTTTGACAGAGCTGCTCTTCCTGATACTCAAGGAAGTCAAGTTTGAAAGACCTACACAAATTGGCATTCATTCCTTATGTTAATCAAACAGGACTCTTTAACCTTTACCAAGTTAAGCCTAATCCATTTGATATCTCAGAACAAACAATGTTATTATTGTATTGGTTGCGCTTAATTCCAATTTTATATAATGTTCAATTTCCATTTCAAAATTGAATTTCGTTATTTATATTCATTTTACAACAATCATATGGAAAAATAACATTAATTGATCCCTGTGAATAATTCTGCACCGTATGCCACACACTGCCACAAGCAATGAGTCAATGACACAAAAAAGAAAGAACAAAGAGAAAATTTACATAACTAAAATCAGATTTCTATAAAGTTTCACTAGAACAAGACATTTAACTTAATATTCAGCAATGCAATCAGATATACTTTTGTAGGCCAGCACAAGGGAGGAGTTTAAATGAGGCTGAAAAGTATAACCGGTATAACTCTGAATTACTTTTGAATAGTTCATGAAAAAATCAATTAGAATCATTTCATAATTAAGGTGAATTCTATTCAAACACGAATGAATTTCTCCAAATTTCTTTTGTAAGAAACACCAAAAATCCAAAATCTTTGTGAAAACCCAATAGAATTAGCCGTTTAAGAAAAAGAGAAAGATAAAAAAACAACAATATAAGATTCATAGTTTTTATACAGATAGAATGCAAGATTGGTATTAAAACATTGACCTCAAGCCCCATCCAAACAAATTTGAATCATTAGTATGATCTTCCTATGTTCGTAAAATAATAGAGGCATTCTGGTGAGAAAACAAATTAATCACAAGAACAGTAGCTCTACCACTAATGTGCTTAAGCCAATATTCTGAAAATTGGTCACAGTAATTGAGAGTCAATGCTTGAAGACTTGAGCAATCCTTTAGGAGTCGCAATCCATTATCTGTCACCTGAGAACCAGAAACATCAACTGAAAGTAAAGACAACCCTTGGGAAGAGATGACATCCATCCAATCATCGTTCACTCCAACATATTCACCCAGGTCAATATCCTGCCATATGCAGAACACATCAGATAAGTAGGGTCTAGGGTCAATATTCGTAAGCATTGAATACTCAAATTTTAGCAACACTTCCATTTCCACCAAGCCTCAAATACAGTACCTGAAGAGCACAATCTCTGAAGGCTTCAAGAGACACTTCGGTCAGGCAGTGAGAATCAACCAATTCATTGAAGATTTGCTGACTTATGTCTCTCGGAAGAATCGAAAAGGAATTGTATTTATGAAAATCCTGTTATAACTCAAAACATGTGTGGATCAAATAAACATGTGAAGACAAAAATAACCAACGCGAAACAACTAACAAAGCTGGCAAAAACATGCACCTCACGCATCTTCTTTATGCACAAATCCATGAGGGAGGGGCATGTTCCCCCTCCTGCACAATGATTGGGCTTAGCACGCAAACTTCTGGCCCTCAACCATTTTGTGCTGCCACTTCTACAATACCTCCCCGAGACTCCTCTGTGTAAATCATCTTCAACAACATGCTGATCTCTCTTCCTAGAACAAATGCCCCCCATCACTTAATTGGCCGATACCCTTTTGATCATATGCGCATGGAATGTGCCAAAGAAAGTCAAGTTCCCATTTCAAAGATTTTGTGCTGTTGGACTGAACTCTGTCATGTAAAATAAAATAAAATAAACAACTATGTCAAGTGTCAACCTAACTATAGTTCAAATTTGGGGAAAAAGATCATTGCAGAATTAATCAAGCTTATCATGAAACAATTAGAATAGAAACACGACAAAAAATCATAGTTACTAACTAACAAACAAAAGAACACAGAACACGTTGATTAAGTTTGGTGAGACTTTTATTTATCACAGTGGCGACGAGATTCGGTTACAACTTACAAGAGACGAGATTGAACAACTAACTTCCGTACGATCAAGATGATTCCTTCCTCCGTTGAGATTTTATTATTTAAAATTTAATACACATGTTTTTAAGCTTAAGTAATTTTAAGGTTTATCCATGAAAGAAGGAAATAAAAAAGTATTTTAGCTTTGATGACGGACCTTTGAAACAGAAAGCGTGGGAAGATGATAAGTGGAAGCGCGCAGGTTTGTTTGGAGAGAGAGAGAGGAATTGTATTGAAGTAATGAGGAAAAAAGGAAGAAAGAGGGTTGGGAATGGGAATGGGGTGTGTGAGAAGAGAAGCGTGACGAAGTGAAGAAAGAAGACACGTGGTAGTGAAGGCGGAGTGAGAGTGGAGCAGATAAGAATAGAATAGGGGGGAGAAGAGACGAGTGGGGTCATTCTCAACCATGCGGGTCCCACGTCCGCCACCTCCGCTCTCTTCTGTTGGATCTCTCCCTCCCCTTGCAAATCCTATTTTTCAACAATATGGAGGTAAATTATGTTTGGGCTTACAATAAAAGTTGAAAAGTATTAATGTTATTTTTATAATAAAAAAATCGATCCTGAAAAAATAAAATATATTTTTATCAATCCCCTTAAGTGCTAATTTTTTTAGATAGTAATTTGATATAACTAAGAAATTTATACATGAAATTTAATTATAAATAAATTAAATAATTTATGACATTTAAAACTTCCAAAATGAATTAAATAATTTATAATGGTTAAATATTTTCAAAAGCTGTAATTTTTGTTACTTTTTAAGTGAATACTTTTTAATGAGATTAGGAAGAAGGAAAGATGAATCAAACAGCCGGTTTTGGTATGTTTTAAGTAATGTGTTTAAGAAGATAGCGAAAAAATAATCAAGTTTATTTATTACATTAGAAAATTGTTTGACAGAATTACCAAAAAAAATTATCGTGACAAAATTAATATTTTTTCAAATTTGAAGCCCAACCATAATTATAGAACCGTATATTGATATAAATGTAAATTATTATACATATAACTTTTTTTATATAAAAGGAAAAAATATTGTTAAACTCCCATCAAATGGGGGAAAATACAACCTCTAGCATGAGCTCAGACCAGCATGGCCAGAAGCGGGGATATAAAAATTTATACGTATAAGTGTGTAACTTATAACTATAAATTAGTAAATATTAATATAAATAACATTACTAATAAATTATAAAGTATTTTATATTTGTTAATATATACTCATAATATTAAATATTAATAAATTAAATTTTAAATACTAATAAATTATAAATTAAATAAGCTACGCACCTTAACCTTAGTCTCTTTTTCTCTTATAGATGGTAATGGACAGGACGAGTATGTATAGTAATCTCTCATGTTGATTGAAATTTTGTCTCCTATTCACATGATATTCTGGGAAGCTGTTCAGTATATATCATGAATTTTATAAAATTTCATGTATATCCATTATGGGTGGCAAAATAAATTTGACCATTGGATTAATCCATTTAACCCATTTTTTGGTGGTTGGATTTGAGGTATTTAACCTATAATCTTATTTGTTTCACCCATTTTGACCTGCCAAAAAACAAGCATGCAGCAGGGCAAGGCGTGTGAGCAAGGCAGGCCAAGAAATTTTATTTTTTAAAATTAGGTAAAGATTAAAAAAGTATAAAATTTCATGTTCTTGTCACGTATTTTATATGAAAAATGATATTGTGTTTAAGATTCAATATTTTAAGTTAAGAGATGATCAATAAAGGTGGATTTGTCTCTTGAACATATTTTTATTGTTGTTGTTATTATTGGAGAGAAAGTACTTAAAGAAGTTTGATGGAATGATATATATTTTTATCGAATATACTCTCATTTAATTATTAATTATTATTTATAGTAAATTTATTAATTTTTATAATAATTACTTAAGTTCATATTTATAATTATTCTTGATTGGTTAGTAAATTTTTTTACATTAACGTTACCTAAAAATTAAGCTCTAAATTACTCTATTATAAATTTATTTATAATTAAACTTTTATTAATTAAATTAAACTTATTACAAACGTTCAAACTAACGCTTATCTCACAAGCGTATAGCAGATTCGAGATGTGGTCGCTTCTAACGCAAGAATTTATTATGGAAAATTTTCTATAAAAATGTATATATTTTTACTACCAAGCTATGACGAAACCAAATTTGGGATTTGGATTCAGATCCAAATTCAATGAATGATATATCAAATCCGCTTTTTCTGACTCTAAAAGATGTCTCACAGCGTAATCTACACTTCACTGCAAAGTGCAAAGTGTAACTAATGGCTTGAGAGGTAAAACTTTCAAACTCCTTATTATGTTTCCCCCCTTCTTGTTTGGTGCATGCGTAAAATGTTCAATTCTTTTATATAATATAAATGATAGATCTATTGTTCCTCATTGACATTGATCATTCGTTTTTATATTCTTTTCAACAAATCATTGAAAGTTTTAAACATGAAAATATCACAATTTTACTTGGTGAAAACCGATCTGGTTTTTCTATCAAGTAAAAATATGATAAATCATTTTTTGTCATTATGTTCAAATTAGTAACGACATCATTGTAACTTGTCATTTTTTCCATGAGTTGTACAATTTGAAATTATATTTGTTTTTTTCCTGATTCTCTTTATTATAATTGAAAAAATACCATATGGATAATTATAGGGGAAATAAATAGTTAATGCCAACTTAGTTATGGCATTTGAACCGAAAACTAAAAGCTAGGTAAAAAAAATGATTGCCAAACATACTCTTATCACAGGATTAAGTTTTATTCTTGTTGCCGTCTACACACAAAAAAGTACAAAAGATTTTTACATGCATATATTATTTATTTTTAGTTATTAAAATAAACTTTTCAGTTTTCATAAGTTATTTTAAAAGGAGGTGGGATGAATCTTTTTTTTTAACGAAGGAATGAAAACGAGAAGAAGAAGCCATACATAAACTACAGATCACTTTTTAAAAAATTCCTAAAAACTCAGGCCTGCGGGCATTGGCAAATGTTTGCTAGTATCAAGCAAAAGAAAAAGTCACCTTCATGCTTCATTATGCTTGAAATCTTAGTCAACTAAACTTCATTTTTTTTCTTGTAGAAATAATTATTAATTTGTAATTGAGTAGGTTTACACATACGACTAAGTAATCTAACTTGTTGGATCAGTTAAGGCAGTGCTAGTACTTTATAACTTATATACATTATCGACAAAATTCATTGAGACTTTATGTAAAAAATTAATAATAATCAACTAGTGGAGTTTAATCATCAAGAATGCGTGTAAAGCACGTTACGATATTATTAAACATTTTATTTCATATAAACGTGAAAAAATAGCCCATTAAAAGTTAAATTGAGGGCACCCCTAAAAAATACAAATCAAAGAAACAGTCAATGATCTCACTGTTACTATATTTGGAATAGTGAAATTATAGTACAGTGGAGCCTACCGGTGGAAATATGTCTAAGAGTACCTTTAATTCTATAACCAATTTCAATTTCATAATTGTAAAGTGTGGACTCTTTTTTCTGTGACAGGTAACATATCTATCCTAATTAAAATAGGGACAAAACTTAAAAGTGATTATATATATTTTTAGTTAAAATTGGAATTTTATCTCTTAATCTTATTATACATTTTTATTACCCAGATTATCAAAATAAATTTTAATCGAAAACTGCACCAACAACTATATATTTGCATCTAAATATCTTTAAAATATCTTCCACATCTGGAAACAATGACCGTTCACCTCTCGTTGTCTTTTGCTTCTACTCGTAGTCGTGGCTTCTGAACGCTTCAATTAAAAGGTCCTTTATCGTCATTTTTTATTTATTAGAAGTAGCTTTCAAAACAAATCAAATTATAATTCACCCCAAAAAAAAAAGCAAATCAAATAATAACTTTTCAAATAAATTTTTAATTTTTTTTATGAAAAAAAGTAACATAAATTTTAAGTTCAAAATAACAAATAAATCAGGAATTTTGGAACAACATTAAAAGGAAAAACTCCGTTAAACTCAGTGTTTTGTTTTGTTTGTCCTTCATTTTCTTCATGTTTTTTCTTAAATTTTAATATTTCTTTAAATTAATGTTTAACCCGACTTTTTACTAACAAGAAAAAAAAGCTTATAATAAGTGAAGTCAAATATTACTTTCAATGTACTGATTTAATTTCATAAACTTTAAGTACATCATTAATGTCAAGTAATTGTTTGATTAAATAAGTAATATGCACATGCTAAAACCTAAAATATTTTTTTTATAAAGACACATACTAAAATACTAGTATTGATATTAATTTCACAAAAAAAAAAATGTTGGATATTATCCTCTTCTTAGATATCTGTCACTGAAAGGAATATAATTTGATAATAGCGACCACCAAAAGCAGATAATGATGTATATTAATCTTGCAACAAAATGGTCAGCAATCTTTACCTTTATATATATATATATATATATATATAATATACTACTGGAGTATCTGACCAGTAACATCCATGCATAGGTTGAATATCTTTTTATAAATGTTTTTATAAAATATTTTAAATATATAAATATTTTCTTTTTTCTTTCAATTATAATTATTGGATTTGATTTGTATTTTATATACATTGATTTATATTTTTTATTATTAATTTCCTCTAGATTTTTCGTCATACTATTTCAGATCACTTTCTTAGATGAATAGTTAATCTCTTTTCTAATAATTTTATTTTTCTTTACCCTACTTTTTTTTCATTAAATATATATTTGTTTGGTTTACTTCAACTAATTTTTACCAGGTAAGTACACTTGTAAAAAATTATGAATATTTAATTTTTTTGTTGAAGTATATATTTAGATATTTATTGCATTTTATAATCAATATTTATTTACCAAAATTAATAAATATTACCAAACAATGTTTTTAAAAATATTAATTATTTAGTATTTGATTATTTTGTTCGAACCATACTTATTTTATTTGTCAAAATATGTTAATCCTTATTTTATCTAACAAATTTAATTTTATTTAATGAAGAATTAAATTGTTCATATTAGTTATAGAAAAAAAAAGTTATGCAACTAATAATGTAAATCATTTGATCACAATTCATCATATATGTTAAATTTATTAATTTTTAAAATAATTATCTTGAACTAATTCAAATAGTGATATATGATTGAACGATAATATAAAAGTAGTTTAGTATTATAGACATTAAACTTTTAGTTATATTTAGTATAAAATCTTGATAATTAAAATTATGTTAATAATATATATTTTAAAATTAGGTTTATGCATGGTATTTGACATAATTATATTTAACTTCGTTAACCTTGACCTTTAACATGCTTATATATATATATATATATATATATATATATATATATATA
>CM023947.1:7738816-7767620 GCA_013407115.1 Glycine latifolia
ATATATATATATATATATATATATATATATATATATATATAACCAAATATCCAAATAAGATAGAAAAAAGCTAAACGGTGTAACTTTATCTTATTTTAATTTATATATGAAAATGTTTATCATTTATTTTAATTTATTGACAAATGATTAGTTTTATTTTATAAATCTTAAATATTATTATTTTTCTTATTAATGATTTGTTTTCAACCTATATATATTTAATTTTATTCTAACCTTAAATGTTATAATAATGATAATGATAATACAAAGGCAACATTCTTTCATAACGTCCAATTATAAAACATTGTATAATTTTAATGATTTTAAAGAATAAATATAACATGAATAATTAATACTCATTAAGTATCATAAACAATTATAAAATATATAATAATAGTGTAGTTATATTATTAATATCGTCTTCCTGAATTCATTAAAAATGATAAAATAATTACTAGAAGAGAAATCAGATAAAAAAATAATAACATATAAAAAGTATAATTAATAATTTTTAAATACAATTTTTTTTACAAAAAATATCACTTAAATTATATATTTTATATAAATAAATATAAAAACATCAATTGAATCCCATATAAATAAATTCAAAATAACAATTCACAGATTAAAAATAAAAAATACTATTTGATACAAAAGTAAAAAAAAACTAAAATTTGTCAATATTTATTATTTATGATGAATTTAAATTTAAATAAATTAATTATTACAAAATATAAAAATATTAATATTAAATTATCATTTAAGGGGTTAATGAGAAAATATGACAATTGATGAGTGTGATTATAACTGTTTTTTTTTATGTATATGTTTCTTATTAAAATAAAGTAAGTAATTATTTGATGATTTTTTTATATTATTTATATTATTTACTATTTATATGAAAAGACATTAATTTTTTAATAAATTATATTTTATAATGACTTTTTTGTTTTAATTTTTATTTTATAAATTATATTTTAAAATAATAGAAAATATTTTTCTCACACAAAATTATTTTAAAAAATTAATTAAATCTATTTTATATTATATAATGAAAGCAAATAATGCAATAATAATTATATACATTTAAGATAATTGCATGTAATTATTATACGTATTTGAACTAAAAATTTTGAGCATTAATTAAAATTATTTTAAAATTAAATGTTAAGGTAAGCATATAATTATCATGTATCATTTATTTTTTATTATATGTAATTACTAAATGTTGCTAAAAAAATTATTTTTATTTATAAGAATTCATGATTATATTA
Organism: Glycine latifolia; assembly: GCA_013407115.1. Lineage (NCBI taxonomy): Eukaryota > Viridiplantae > Streptophyta > Magnoliopsida > Fabales > Fabaceae > Glycine > Glycine latifolia. The sequence goes on from CM023947.1 coordinate 7,740,091, forward strand.
ATTATGATAATTACAATTGATATAACCCATAGGGTTGGTATAGTGGTGTAAAGTTATATTGGGTTTATACGAGTGAAAACGTTATATTTAGCGAGATAATATGTATTTAATTCTTTTCGTGTGTAAAATTTTTTTGAATAAGCAAAAATCATGCATCGCGAGTGGAATTAATATATGATCAAGTGGATTGGGAGTCATTGGTAATCTCTGACATATAAAAAAAAAGATTGATATGTATTAAGATAATTATAAATAATATATATTTTAATTGAAGTAATAAAAATGAATGAAGTTATTTTTTTCATTTGGAGCTCAATTTTATCTTTTAAAGGCTATTTTCATCGATGATCAATAATTAAGTCAATAAAGAATATTAAATTTCAATATTCGACGCTAAACAAAGAGTATGTATAATAAAAAAAATTATATTGACAACCCATGCTTATTATGTGACCAAAATATACAAAATAGTTAACACTATTTCAAGAAGGAGATATCACTATAATGAAGCAGAGTGGTTAGGGATTTTTTGTAGATTTAAAAAAAAGGAAATGCATATGTAATTGAAGCAAAACACAAAAAATATCATTGTAATTTTCTCTTCATATTTTATAATATTTTCATTAAATCATTCATATATTATTATTTTATTTGAATAAAATTATTTTTGATTATGACAATTTTTATTTGTATAAATAACAATTATTTTTCTAAATGCCATTGAAATGATAATTAATTGAGATGAAAGAAATGGTTCAAAATATTAAACAAACTATATTATATAATTTTAAATTATTATCTTTACAACTCTTATAATAAAATTACTATTATTATTGTTATTATATTTGCTTATAGAAATAAAAATAAAAAAGTGAAATAGAAATATTTATTATATTAAAAAGTAATTCTATTTTTAAATAATTAAAATTATTTAATATGTTATTAAAAATATTAAAATAAATAATTGATAAATTTTCATACTAATAAATGATATTTCAATTTACCTTAAACAATATAAATTTACATATCTTAAAATAAAAATAAAATGCCAATTTCCCGTTGCATGGTCTACTTACTATTTATTCTTAAATTATAAAATATAAGTTTAAATCATATAATAATTCTTATAAATAAATAATTTTAAAAATTAAAAATAATGAAATTAAAGACAAAGAACACAAAATAATAATAATAATAATAGACAAATCTTATTGCATGATTAGAACCATATAATTTATGTCATGATGAGGTTAACCAACTCAAAATTTCAACAATATAACATAATTAAAAATATTATCTTCAAAATAAATAAAATATCATTTAAAAATAATTAACAAGGTAAATATTTTTAAAATTATATAATTTTTAAAATAAAATAAATTTAAAAATAGTTATTATAAACACACGAAAATCAAGTACATGCTAAAATAATATCCACAATTACAAAAATGACACTCAAATTAAAATAATTATATATTAAAAATGATTATATTTACATTCTTTTTGTATTTATATTTTTTATATAGGTATTGCACATTATTTGACGAAAGAATAAATCATAATAAATTTAAATAGACTTAATGTTTTTAAGACAATGTCTATTTAATTAAAATATAATTAATCATATTGCTCAATTTTATTATAATTATATATAATACACTTCTATATATTTAATTAAATATTAATAATTTTATCTATGTATATATATTTTAAATATATGCCAAAAAGAAATATCAAAATATAGAATTTAAAAAATATATTTGAGGTTTGTTAATATACTTACACTTCAATTTTAGTTGGAGTTTATTAATCATAGTTGTGAAAATCGGTCCGGACCGGCCGGTTGGACTGAAACCCGATGGCCGAACAAGGCTGATTCCGTGTTCAGATCAAAAATGTACCTGACCTTGTTAAATCCAACTGAGTTTTTGGTTGGATGGGTCCAGATTTTTGGTTGGTCCGATTAGGTTTCCAATTTTTTTTAAAAAAAAATTGGATTTTAGATTATGGATAGATTTTTTTATTTAAATAATATTAATTATATACTTATATATAATATATACATGTATAATTTTGAATTTTTAATATATATCGGGTCAAAGCAGACCAATTACTGGCCCACCAATTGGACCACGGACCCACTATCTCGACCGAATGAATCACCAGACCAATTTTCATAAAAATGGTATGAATAGCCTACACTAAAATATGTTGGATAGAAAAATGATCCTTTTTTATTTTATTCCTTTATTTTAGGGAGAGTTTTGGAATTTAATTGAATTTATATGATTAAAGAAATAAATAACCAATATAAATTAGATGTTACAATATAAAAGTAACATGAGCTTGTACAAAAAGAAGTAGCATGAGTAGTTGATTGATACTTGAGTTTCTATTTTGATAATTAAAAATTAATTTTGATATTCTTATACATGTGTTTTTGTTTTACAAATTTAAATAAATGCTAATTTTGATGTCAAGTAATAATATTAAATATTATGTTACTGCTCATGCACGTTTTTTTTTAAGAATATCAAATGAAAAAGAGAAAAAAATAAGTTTAAAGCAAACATCTTTCAATAAGTCTTTTTAGAAATTCAAAAAAATAATTACAGTAATCACTATGCATAAAAATAAATTTATTATAACGTTAAAATCCTTAAACTATGAGGTAAATGTCTTTTTTTCCTATACTGTTTTTATTTTCTATTCTACATTGTACTGTTTTTTGTTTTTTATTTTTGAAAATGAACATTAATGTCCAGTTCTCCAATTATAATTAATGTCTCTCCATTGAAACCTATTATAAATATAAATAGCAATTATGACACCTTTTGGTTTTTGCACTATTTCCTTTTCAATAAAAATCTTTTATGTTAGATTTTTGTACAATCTCTCATAGATCCTCTACTTCTCTCTTGCATTAGCACAATTTCAACTTAAGCAAAATCTCAGGTATAAGTAAATAATTTCATCAAAAATTTGATTTTTTATTTATATTATCTTCTCACATTTTCTTCCTTTGATCATATTCTTTTAATTGTGTTTGTAATGGTTTGTTTGGTTTGTATTTTGTAAATGAGTTTAGTTTCTCTCTCTCTGTCTCTCTCTCTCTCTCGCTATATATATATATATATATATATATATTAATTTGTGTTTTTTTTATTACTGATTTCATTTCCGTTTTCATCATGTTTTTAAAATAATCTCGTATAATATTGTTTCTATTTCCTATAAACAATAAAATTGTTTATATTTCGTCAACAATCTCACTCCATTTCAAAAGTGTTAGCATCCTTTATTCAATAGGGGTGATGATTTTTGTTGGAGGAAGAGTTTAGGTGGAGAATTGCATCCTAATAAATATTTTTAGTTATATGTATACTTTTAATACAATACTAAATTATTGTATATTTATTTTTTTATCATATGTTTGGAACGTGTGAAGAATAATTGAAGAAATACTTATATGTTTCAACAATTTACATATATTTATAATTCTTTGTAACAATAATTGTTTTACAATAGCACATGTTATCCTATTTTTATTAAAATTTATACTAATTATATATCAAAACAAATGATTCAATAAAAAAACTCGAATAATATTTTTATTATAAAACTATGTTATTTAATAACAAATCATCCTATAACCCCACAAATAAATTTTATTTTGTGCATCACATGGGTCAAAAGCTAATAGTATATTGAAGAGACGTATCGCAAAATAATTGTATGACAATTTTTTTGTATGGTTAAATTGCTTGTGAGTTCTTATAGTTTCATCAAAATTTTAACTAAACTTTTATATTCTATAATTTTTAATATAATCTCCATATTGTAAAATAAAAAAAAACCATAAATCACTAATAAATATTATAATTTTATTAGTTTCCATCACATTATAAGATCTTATTTAAAATTTTGAAAAAAGTTATCTTTCTTTAACATATAACATAAATGAATATGCTTTTATAATTTAAGTTTATATTATAAAATAGAATATATAAATTATGAGACACATATATAGTGAAAGTTATTAAATGAAATAACTTTAGCCTCTAGTCTTTATTATTTATGTATATTTGCAAGGATGAGTTTTTTTTTTTTATAGTGTAAAGTTAAGGTTAGATTAGATGCTCTCGTACAAAAGTGACATATATTAGATTTCTTTTCCTATATGAGGACATATCTCGCAAAAATGTTAATTTTAAGAGAGCTAGTGAAGTAAATTAAATCATATAATACATAAATAATTAAGATTTAATATTATATGTCTACCGAAAAAATTATGAGTTTTTTTAAAATAATGTAAAAAAAACTCGCACTACTTGTTTGTTTAATTTTGACTACTTTCAAAACAACTAATAGTCAATATATTTTCTTAATGCGACACTTAATAGAAAGGTATCGAGAAAAGAAAAAAGAGTTACATATGGTGTTCATAGATATTGAGAAAACATACCATAGGGTCTCAAAAAAGTCTTATGATGGACTCTTGAGAAGAAAAATGTAGCATTAAAGTATGTTAATGTAATCAAGGATATGTATGATGAAGCTACTACATGTGTGAAAGCTTGTAATTGAATATCAAGGTATTTTCTTATCATGGTAGGTGTTCACCAAGGTTCAACTCTTAGTCTTTACTTCTTTGTCTTAACGATGGATGAACTAACGAAAGATATTCAAGAGGAAATGTCGTGGTGTATGCTTTTTGCAAATGATATCGTGCTTATTGATAAGACCAAAGATGGTGTTAATAGGAAACTGGAATTGTAGAGAAACACTTTGGAGTTTAAAAGATTCACGATAAGAAAGAGCAAGACGGAGTATATGAAGTGTGAGTATTCGCGGGGTAGAGATGATGGTCAAGATACAGTACATCTACTTGGTCAAGAGATACCCAAGAAAAATATTTTTAAATACTTGGGATCAATTTTGCAAAGAGGTGGTGAGATTGATGAGGATGTAAATTATAAAATTAGAGTAGGGTGGATGAAATGGCGGAATGCATCTGAGTTTTTGTGTGATCGCAAAATTCCCCTTAAGTTAAAAGGAAAATTCTATAGAACAGTTGTAAGACAGGTAATATTATATGGAGCGGAATGCTGGTCAGCACAAAGGCAACATAAGCACAAAATAGGGATAATAGAAATGAGAATGTTAAGGTCGATGTGTGATTATACGAAGATGGATAAGATAAAAAATGGGAATATTTAACGAAAATTATCAGTAGTTCCGGTGTGTTAAAAGATGAGAAAGCATCGACTGGGATGATTTGAGCACGTTATGAGACGATCACTGGATGTTCCTGTTAGAACAAGAGTTTGTTACTAAGAGTTGGACACAAAGAGAGGTAGAGGTCGAGCGAAACTCATCTGGGGAAAGGTAGTTAAACAAGATCTAATAGAGTGAGATATAGATTAGCGGACGATGTGTCTTAGGATGAAGTGGAGAAAAGTTATAAGTTTAGTGGAAGGTTAAACTCATTAGTATGTCTATGTTCCAATCATTCTCTTTTTTTAAATCTTTTCATTTTCATTTCTTCTCTCCTCCTTTAATCCTTCTTTTATTTTAACTTATTTTTCCTTTCTTTTGTCTTATTTTCCATTTTTCTTTCTATCTCTCTTTTTCTTTCTTTGTTTTATTTCCAATCTGTCATTGAATTCATCTACCATCGATTCTAATTAACTTGGATTAAAAATATTGTTGATGTTGATGTGTGTTTGAACAATTAATACTATGTTAAACTTTTACACTTGTTTCACTTCATAATTTTCTCTAGAATATGAAGTTAATCAATCTCATCACTAGATTGCAAACTTCTTATAAAGTAATTTAAGTTAATCATTCCTTATTTGTTTTCATGGATAATGCTATTTAAAATATCAATAAATGTACTTTTATAATCAAACATATATAATTATGTACTTTTATAATAATTTTTTTTTTATATTTTGCAGTCCAAAAAAATTATTTATATTTTAAAAAAAAATATTACCGTCAAATTATTTTCATATAATGAAATATTAAATAAATTTAAAATTTTATAAAAATTGTTAACTTAAATCAGTTCAATAAGAAATTTTAATTTACAACTGAATTAATAAAATTTAATATGTACAAAAAGTTATTAAAAAGAATAAATTGTACCATTATATATATTTGTTTCATCCGCACACTAGCAACCGCCAGAGGAAGGAATGGGGGATGGGACCTCTAGGTTCTAGCAAATACATTCGAATTCAATACATAGATTTCAAGGCTTATCAGCTTTTAAATGCAACTTAAATTAGTTACAAAAATAGAAAGAAAAAACCATAAGAGGATGACTAAATGTAACCGCACAAAATTGCACATGGGGGTGTGGTAGAAAAGAGCCACAATAAATTGAATTAACATAAACCAACCCAGATGTGTGTCTATGATACATTACAGGTTGGGTTCAACCACTAGACAAGTAAATATCATGATGAGGGTGTAACAGATCTGGTGTTCCGTCCAAGGCCAAGACCTAAGCCCAAGGGAACATTGTCATTTCTGGTTTTGCCATGGTTATTATTATGGCTACAATGCGAAGAATGAACATGACCATTAATATGACCATGATGTGTTTTGGAGTGGGTACTGTTGGAATTGGAATTCACATTAATAACATGGTGGCCATTTCCATTTCCCCTTGCATATTCGGAATGGGTATGCGAGTCTCCATTTGCTAAGTTCGAGCTTCTTGCCATGTGCATCATTCCTATACCCTCCTCTGAGCTACCTAATTCTTCAATGCACTCAACATCTTCGTTGTAACCATTGATCAAGAAATCAGAACAGTTCTTCTTGATACCATGATCATATGGGTTTCTGAATCTACCACCTGGACCTCTGAGGTAATTATACCGCAGTGCATTTGCCATTTCATTTGTTGTAATATTGCGTGATATCTGTGTCATGAAAGTAGTAGAAGAAAAAAAAAGGCACGTGCTTCTGATCAGAGTAGAGAATTTCTTGTGCAAAAAATAAAAAAACTAAATAAGACCTTCTAAGACATACCTGACTAGCCTGCACAACTGTCAAAGTAAACACACCAAAGAAGAGGAAAAAATCGGCTATTAGAAATGATATTGCACCAGTGTGATTGTTGGCAACATACTGAATCCATGCCCCAAATGACTGAGGTGCAAGTGGATCAGTTAACACTCCTGCACGCAGAAATTTATTTTTCATCAGCAGTTTAAATTGCAGCAAAATGAACAATGTAACTCAGTAACTCTTATGTCTCAGCAGACACATACTTGTAAGACAAACTCCACCAGTCACCAACATTGCTGAAACTTCAAGAACAAGAAAAGCAAAGAAATCCCATTTGTTCTTCTGCAATCATAAAGTGTAACAAAATCAGGTTAAACCAGATTAGTTTAATCAGTCAGAAAAGAGAATAATTGCTTGATCAAAATTAATGATGATGAAATAAAACATGGGATGAGTAGGATTAGTAACCATCATCATAACACGACCAAGTGTGACAACATTAATAGTCTAACTTATCCTCTGCAAATATTATTAACCAATCATACAAATACGATGTACTGAATACAAAATGGCATATTTTAATTTTTATGAACAAACTCAAATAATTCATCTTATAGACAAGTAGATACATTTTATTTGTAGCTATAACAGATTTAAACTAAACAGTCACTAGCAGACTGGTCAATCTAAACTGTTCACACTACAAAAATCCCCAGGAGGAGTGTATTGCCAAATTATGAGTCTTCTTTGGCGTTAAGAGGTGTTTTTATTAATACGTGACATGCCACATGCTGGAGGTTCACAAGGTGGCATGTTCCATACATAGGTTAGAGACCAGAAAATAACAAAAATGTCCTAGATTAATATCCCCCTCTTTAAGTAAATGATAAATTGAAAAGCTTAAAATATTCAATTAACAGCCAAACGCAAAGCTTGTAAAAAAAAAAAAAAAATCATCCAGAAGTACCTTGCCAATGCAATTGGATACCCAAGGACAATGGTGATCAAATTGTTCCACACAATGATCACAGGTAGAACAGTGTTTTGCTCGAAGAGGCCTGACAATCTAAAGAAAAGGCAACATAAAATTGTGTATGAAACAATTCAAAGCAAAGAAAGATGGGCATGTGTAATCTGAGTATGCAAGACATTGATCAGCTTTACAGCAAGAAGTCAGACAATCAAAAAAAAGCAAAGAACCTTGCATGTTGCACAAAGCTGGGACCAGTTTCCAGCTAGCAAAGCAGGATTATTTATCTCAATCTTCAACAGAGGCTCCTGCCAATCATAACCATTCAATATTTTGAAGTCAATGCAAAGGGAAAAAGTTATAAAATCCTCAATAAAGAACCGAAGTGAAGATTAAGTGGAAGAACAAAACTCACATCATCTTTTGTATCCTGAGTGTCATGCATATTCATTCTGATATAACCAGGATCCTTGCTGTCAAGAGAGGAGGGGAAAAGAGACAGTAAGAAAACAAAAAATAACATAAAATAAATTTAAGTGTTTTCATAGAATACAGCAGGTGTCTACAAACAATATGAAACTAGATATTCAATGGCTCAGCAACTGAAAATGAAATATGATAGACAGTGCGTGTCTATTTGTGGGTTGTATATTTATCATGTATTGAGCACCATACATTACAAACCAATGCCTTCTTGGTGTGAATGCCATTGATTTGTTATCTTGAGAACTCAAACACAGGTTAAGAAAGGAATTGTTGAAAAGTTCCATCAGACACCAAACAATACGGAATATTTACACTGTACAAGGAAGCTAATCAGAATATACGCCAAGAAGCAGGCATCAGTGGATTGTCTTACTGTAAAATAGGCAGATTAGAGACATACTCGGAAGACCCATAACCATATCATCTAGCTATAAGGGTAGCAGGGAAAGAGATGGTTAAATTAGACGTGGATGTACCATAATATAACACATAATAGTCTTTAGTAATCTGGCAGAAACAGCAACCAAGCCTTTTCCAAGTAGCCAGGGTTTGCTACATGGTTCAAAAGGTGTCATGATGTTTTGTTGTAAATCATGTCTACAGAGTTCAGACAAACTATTGAAATATAATTCTTTCTTAGTGGTTTTCCCAAAGGTTTTCTTGTTCTCCCTCTGCCTCTAGTATCAGGCTACCCTTCATCTAATCTATTTTCCTTACCAGAGAGCTACAAGTCTTCTCCACATATATCAAAACCACCCAAGGCTAGATGTTATTCATTCCCAATCCAATCTTATCTAATATGTCCACTCATCCAATGCATCATTACGACCTCTACCACATTGAATTTTTTCTGTTGTTGTCCTGTTACCAACCAATATTCAATTTCATACAACATTTCAGGCCTTATAGATGTGTAATAAAATTTTCCTTAAACTTGAGTTGGACTTGTATCTAATGTCGCAGATAACACCTGAAACACTCCTCCATTTCATACGTCCCACTCGAATCCTATGGTTTACACTTTACATTTCTCTTTATTTCTCCTCTACACAACTCGTCTGGAGAAGAGGACACCATAACAATTGAATAATACATTGCATAAACTTGCATATTGATACAGAATAAGAGTTGCACGGCTCAAACCACCAAAAATCCACATCCACCAATTTCAAAATCAGGTTATATCATTCAAACTCCCATAGAGATTTAACATAACAGCAGCAAAAAATCCTAGAAGAGTCTCAAAATAAGATCTGGTCCTTGGACATATAATGGCCTAGAACTGTATAGTTTAAGTCCACATCACTTACCTGCTACACCTGTAAAACATCACCAAACCAACACTTGCAAGTAAAACTCCAAACCATGCAAGAAGGCCAGCTGCAGCTGTCATCTTTGGCATTTTTGTTGCTGCAGAAAAAAAAAAAGATGCAAATAATAGTGAGACAACCATCAAAGTAAAAGGATAATTATGCATGCAAGTGCTCACATGCACACATATTGATTCCATATGCGGAAGCCAAGATAGATACCCAAGATGACCGAATGAATATATGTAACCAGCAGCACAAGAATTATGCACCAAAGGACAGGAGCAAGTCCTAATTTGGAAATCTTTCCAAGGCGGCTGTTCCCATCACAGCGTTTGTCAAGCAACCTTCGGGCATTTCCCTGCAATGTATCCATAATTGGTTAATATTGGTTAATGTATAGTAAATCCACAACCATTCATTATAACTAACATTTGTAAAGAATAAGCCATAATAGAAATGTAGATGTACCACCACTCAGATACCAAGTAAACTTTGTTTTACAAACTCTCAGACAACTATACCCACACAAAATATTTAAGAGTCACTTTACAGTGGGACATGATCTTATGATATAACAACTATGAAGTTTATGGAGGACGAGAAAATTTTCATTTATTCAGCATTTTCACTTTCAGCACTTATCCTTTTTTAGTTCCAGAATAGTAGGATTATATATTTTGTAAAGGCTATACGAGTTAAAACACCATATAACTTGTAGGAGCAATAACTTTGATATGTCACTTTTTAAAGATCTGGAGGAGTTTTCAAGAGATCAAATATGAAGATAAGAAATTAAGAATAATTTTGTAAATTTTGTCGGCACATAATCAGCATTCATCACTCACTCATCTAAACAATACCTCTTCAAATGAAGGGTGTTGATGCTGTGATGTGTGAATTTAAAAGAAGAATTTCAAATACATTGCTAAAAGTCTAAAACCAGAATAAGAAAGGATGCTGAGTAGAGTTAGCAAATCAATACTCAAAGAACATTTCATCATAAAGTTAACACACATAAAAACTCCACTCAAGCACCTATCCTATAAATTCCATTAACACAAATGATTTTCAGTAAATTAAGCAGGAACCAGTCCAATTCTCAAAATCATTGGGGGAGGGAAAATTTTGAAAAGATGGAAAGCAAATTGCCAATTCAAATGGCATTACTGATCAAATCAAACTATGTTTCTCAAAATCATTGGGGGAGGGAAAATTTTGAAAAGATGGAAAGCAAGCTGCCAATTCAAATGGGATTACTGATCAAATCAAACTATGTTGATTATAAAACACCTACAAGAAAAAAAGCAACTTGTCTGTGATTCTTATCAGAAGCAAGCTGTGCTGGAGTCAGGCCTGTATTATCAGCCACCATAAGATCTTCCTTCTTGCCAGCCTGTACTAACACGGTACAGGCCTCCAAGTTGCCCCTAATAGCAGCCCAATGAAGAGGAGTGCAACCTGAATAAATTAAGAAAAATAAAAACTAGAATAATGCTTTGAAAATAAAAGATCAGTTCATCATTTAGTGCATGAATAATTTGAGGAGAATAAATGGAGTTCAGGATAGAGCATTAGAACATACCCTCTTTATCTTGACGTCCCCTGTGTGCATCAAGAAATAACAGAAGACGTATAGAATCGGCAAAACCTTTGTAAGCAGCCCTAAAATTCAAGAAGGGAAGAATCAATTAAAGCACTTAAAAAGTGAAGAATTAAGTAAATATTCCACATAAGCAGAATCGTTCGAAATTCTAAGTTGAAGGGAAAATATTCATGTGAAACCAGAAATTTAGCACAGAGGAAACTAATGTATTAACATTGTACATTAAAAATGATCAATTACAGGAAAAAAAATTAAAAGGAAAATATTAGTGCAACTTTGTGCAATATTATCCTGAGGAACAAAAAAACATAAGCAAAATTGGATAAAGATATGACATTATGACCAATATATTAATGAGAGAATTCCAAGTATAAATATAATGAACATGGCTACAGATGTAACAGAAATGAAGTTTACCATGCATTGCTTGGCCTACTAATTTAAAAATCATCCTTCATGCTGGGTAATAAATGTGCCAAGAGAAATTACATGATTACAACCATTTTTGTATTAGAACAATTAGACTTAAAAAGAGTTTCCAACTTTTCATTTTCAACTTGGGCTAATTGGGACCAGCTTCCTAGATGGTGCATTCACTAAAACTCTACCAAATACATTCTTAGGTTCATGTTCGGTTTTCAAAGAACAAACCAACGACACTTTCAGTGTGCTTGAACTAAAAGAAGACATCATAAACCAACAAAAAAATACCAAAGGACACATACTCAACAAAGAATTTGTCAGCATATCAGCTCACAAAATGGGTGCTTGACTGCAGAGCAGAGTGCAACAAATAGAAAAGGGAAATTTCAATAGAAAGAAAGGTTGAGCTACAAATTGTTGATTACCAATGCAATGGGCTTCTTCCATCATTATCAGGAACATCAGGATCAGCATTCCATTTTGAAACAATGTGGTAAAGGAAAGCTGTCTGACCATATTGTGCAGCAACATGTGTTGTCTGCGTCCAAGCAAATCATAATTAATAAAATTAACATTTACAGCTGCACGCTTGTGCTTCTAGTAAAACAAGAATCCCAAACTACCAAATTAGCAGATGTAACCAGAAATAGACAGCCAGGTATAAGAGCTACATAACATGCTCCAAATGCCTTACCCCAGCAATCTCTTGAATAAAGGGAAAAGGAATCACATCAATCTAACCTGATATCCATTCATATCGGCAGCACTCACTCGAGCACCCTCCTGGAGTAAAAGCTCCGCAACCTGAATAGCACCCCGAACCGCACTCCAATGTAAGGCTGTCTGGCCAGTATGATCCGTTGCATTTACATCGCCCCCATGCTGCCAACCACAAATCAACCAGTTAATTTAATATAAGACTAATTCCATACTTAATATCAAGCCAAATTTGGATACATACATTCAATTGCAAAACAAACAAACACCACATTCAATTTCCATTTCCATAACACAAACATGACCTACAAGCTAACCTGAGCTGATGAGCTAAGCTAACCTACTTTAACAAATTCAAACCACCAACATCATCATAATCAAATTTTATTCTCTTCTGCATCTATATCATTCCCTCCTTAAACAGCAATAAGTAACTAATTCTTACATTTTTTTTTCTTGGAGTAAAAAAAATAGTAATTCAGTGAGTGCCAAAATAACATACGCATTCAAACAAGCTCAATGAAAGCAAAGTAAGCAAAGCAAACGCAATTCAACAAACCGATCAAAGAACCTCAATGATGTACTGAGCAGCGGCAGTGCGATTGTTGAGTGCGGCCCACTGAAGCGCGTAGTATCCCAACCCGTCGGGCTCGGTGACGGGGCAACCATCTTGCTCCACCAATCTCTGCAGTTTCTCCAAATCCCCGTACGACGCCGCCGTGTACACGTCGTTCCGGAGGCTCTCCTCCGCACCCACGACATCGCCGCCGCCGCCGCCGCCGGACGCCGCAGATTGCTCGTCGCGAGACTGCACCTCCTCGACAACCTCGATCTCGGACGACATGGATCGAGAATTTGTGAAATCCGCGTTGACTTGGAAGGAAGAGGAGGTTACGATTGAAATAGAAATGAAAAAAAATCGGGGAATGGAGAAATGAGGATTGGTTGGTTTGAATTAATTTCTAGGGTTTTTCAGGCACGGTGAGGAAAAGAGAGAGAGAGAGAGAGGGTTTGGGTCATGGCCGTCCCTGTTGACCCTCTCAGGACGAAACAACGAAGGAATCAAATCAAAGAGACAATAACAATAGAAGAGATGGATGGTTCTACTGTCCATAGATAGACATATGATAATATGATATCATGATAGCAGGCCACGCCACTTGGAGTGACTTTAATCTTTTCAAATTCCCCCCTTAACTTTATTCGTTCGTTCACCCTTTCCCTCAAAAATATCCACACTATTTAGTATTTCCTGTGCAACCATTTCTGTTTGTAACTAAACTTATATTCTAAGTATATACACAAAAACTAAAAGAGAGAGAAATGTCCTTATGTGTGAAAATTTAAATCTATTTTTATATATATGTAAAATTTTACGGTTAAATTGTTTTATTAATGTTGTATTTTATTTTTTTAGTTTGATTTTTTCGTCATTTTAATTTTTAAAATTAATTTAATTTGATCATGTGTCTAAATTAAAAAACAATGTTAAAAAAATTATATTTTATGATTGTTTAAAATTAATTAGTAACAGCATAGTAACACATTCAGTCGATAGGATCAAATTTAGATAACATGACCATTCAAATTAATTTAGATAACAAAGACCAGATTTAATTAATTTAAAAAATTAGAAAATCAAATTGAATATTAAAAATAAATTAAAAAATAATAATTTAACTCTATTTTATCTTAATAATTCTGTCTGGTATTTTCATCTATTCAAACATTAACAAAAGTAATTGAGCTTCAATTATGAGTTTCATAATGATGTATTATCAAATAAAAAAACTAATAAAAAATATTCTTAAATAAACTTAATAATTTATCATGCATGTCATGCAATTTAAATGATAGTGTAAAAATAATTACATTAGCAATACATATTTTTTTCATAATTGATTTACATGATTGTTTTATTACAAAAACTAAAAATTTAATTTTGATTGAATTATTTTACTAAAAACATCTCATATATGAACTTTTAATGTTTTGTTCAACTTTTAGAAGGAAAATGAAAGGACCAAACTCCATCCTTATTGAAGTTTTGTTATCCTCTAATAGTGAAGAGAAGGGAAAAAAGAGGATTTAAACATTTTTAAGTGTATTGACTAACACACTCTTATGTTTTAAAATCCAAAATGTTAAGGGTATGGAAATAAATTATTTTTTGAAATCTCTTATCTTTTATTGTGAACTAAACAAGAAAAGAATTAGTTATATCTCATCCCCTCCTCCTCTTTTTTTAGGGTGTCTAATTAAAATCTCTTCTCCTTCCTTCGTATCAACCAAATAATTTCCACAAAAATTATTCATGTCAAATTTAAAATTCACTTTGCTTGATGGATAATAAGGAAAGACAGGTATTTCATTTTTTTTTAATTGATGATTTTTTAATCTCTGGGTATCCATTTGTGAAGTTAAAGGTGAGAGAAACTTACTGATAACAACAAAGGTAAGAGAAACTTTGTCGCATGGTTAAAGGTTAATCGTACCACAACTACCTTTTTATCTAAATTTCCCATTTATAGTATATGTCAAGAGCTTTTTTTTTATTATTTTTTATTCTCTCGGTATCCATTTGTCAAGAGTTCTTTTATTTTATTTTTTGACGGAATGTATATCAAGAGTTTTATTTGGTATGAAATATAAGATGAGTTTGATGGTTAAAGAAAAAGGCATGTAAAAAAAAGAGTTTCATTTTGTTGATTTTGCTACATTGGGTTATCCGACGAGATATCTTTTTCATTATTTCATTTTTTATAACCTATCAATTTGTAATAAATAGTTATTATTATAGTTATAAAAACAGGTCCTTGTGAATATTCGTTTTATATACAAGCATTGTAAGTAGAATGAGTGCATAAACACGTAATGATGAAAGTGTTGAAATTAAGTATTGAATGTTTCTATGTCTAACAGTTTTTCATCCCATTAATGTAATTTGCCAATGAAATGCTGTTTATCAAACACCATAATTCTTTTTAGGATAATAAAGTTTGGAAATTACCTTGGGTAGGATGCAAAAAAAAAAAGTCTTACCTAATTAATTTTCCTTATTACGCGTGAATTTTACATAAATGTTCATAAGAAATAAGTTCCCTACATATTTTGGCTCACAAGTAATATTTTCATAGATGATAATAATAAGTTTCCTGAATAATTTTTTTCGGCAAATACAATAAAATTTGCATAAAATTAGCTTGACAGGATGATACAATCCTAAATACTAGGTCATCCTTGAAACTGCACAAGGACTTAAAATAGTTGAAGACATGACTGTAAAGCTTGCACTTATTATAGTGGCCATGGATAACCTATAAAGCAAAAGATAGTACATCAATTATGAGCTAATATTCTCAACCAGCTATTCTGAACAATTAAGAGCTAAGAATTCTATAATATTAGCTTCAAGATGCAAAGCACTAGAAATAACTTCCGCATTCAAGTTATTCGGAACCTGATGGAGTTAAATTTTACTTAGAATACGAAAGTAGTCTCATTCTTTTAATTTCCATACAAAAGAGACATAATAAATTACACTATTCAATTTAAAATATCTATATTTTGCATTTTTTACATGATTAAGCTTCATATAAGATTCACCTTAATTTAATGATACATCTTTTCGAGTGCAGTACCTTCATAAGAAAAGTATGTGTTGGAGTCCAATAAGTATCACCACATATTCTAAGACTTAAATGACATATTTGAAGTTTCTGTCACCCCCTTCTCATAATCCCTTCATGAACAATGTTTTCTATTATCATCCGTATAACTACAAATATGTGTTTTCTCTTCATAGTCGTCTTGTATCTGGATAGACTAAGTTTTTTTCTTCTTTTTTTCTTTAACTTGTTAGATTAATTTTCTCAAATCAACACAAAATACTTTTACTTAACACATTATTTTTTCAAAACTAGTTGTGATAAATTTGGCCAGAGAATATAAAAAGTGTTAGACTATTTGTTCTTCTAAGCTCTTCCTAAAATAGAGGTCATTTCATTGTGAGGACATTTGTTTCTTATGTTATTTGTTTTCCAGATCAAGATGTGATTTCCTCAATAGTGAACTAAAAGTTATGCCACCTCTGCGCTCATTCTCATTGTCACTGCTATACTCACAACAGGACACAGATAGCCTGATCCAAATCACTGGTGGTTTTGGTCTTTGTATATTCTAAAATATAGTGGATTTCATCCTTAATTAGGTCAAAACAAAGTGTAAAAGTAGGAACAAAATCTATCATATTTCATAAACACGAGGACCAAAATCATTGTTATTAAGGTATAAAACTAATTTTGATCAAATTTTAAAATTTAAGAGATGTAAAATACATTTTATCCTTTTATAGAAAGTGAGAAAGGAACGTCGAAGTTGTATAATCTTCTATGAAAGTAAAGAAATTGAAATTGCAACTTTAAAGAAAAAAAATATTACATTAGTGACTTGATCATACATGAATCCATCCATATATATTGTTTTGACTTTGATTAGCAAATACATGGATCAATTGGTATATAGATATATATTGTTTCAATTTTAATCATCAACCACTTGAATTAATTAATATATATTATTTTAGCTTTAACCACCTATTGTATTTATCAGTTGGTACATGTTATTTTAGTTTTGACTATCAAACAAGTAGATTGACTAATACTTTTACATTTACATTTCAATTTTGACTACCAAATAAATCAATCATCTTAGGACGAAATGAGATATAGATTGACGGATGATATATCTTAAGACGAAGCAGAGAAAAACTATAAATTTGGTGGAGGGTTAAACTCATTAGTAATTATATGTTCAAGTCAATCTCATATTTCAGTTCTTTTTCTCTTCTTTTTTTCTCTTATTCGTTTCATTCCTCTTTTATTTTTACTTATTTTTTCTCTCTTTTATTTTATTTTCACTTTTTTCTTCTCCTATCGTTTTTTCTTTCTTTATCTTATTTTTGATTTATTATTAGATTCATCTATTACTGACTTCAATTAAATTGGATTAAATATGTTGTTGATGTTGATATTATTGAAATAAATCAATCATCTTATATATATATTACTATTTCAATTTAATGTTCTGCAAATCAAACGTTTTGTAAAAAGACCTATCAAACGTTTGCTTATGGAGTAATTCAAAAGATTTTTTCATCTATAATAACCCTAGCCGACTATCGCCTTGCATAGGATTTCCCAAAAACAAAAAAAGGTTGGGAGTGACAACATAATTTTGGTCACAAAAACCCTAACTGGATCAACCCAAGGGTTTATCCTAACCGGACCGAACTCCTTCTTTCCTCACTTCGACTCTCTCTGACTGTCAGATTCAGATACAAATTCTAACGTAACCTCTTCTCTTCTTTCTCTCTCACTCAGATTTCTCTTCTCTTCTCTTCTCTTCGATTTTTATTTCTCTTTCTTTTTTCAATTTATAGTTTAGGATTATGGAGGATCCATCTTCTCTTAGCTCGGTGGAGAGCAATGTGCACTTAGCCTCTGTTCTGGAAGCCATGGCGGTGGATACTGTTCTCGCTGCTGCCAAATCTCTCATTTGCTTCTTCATTCTGGTATTCCTCGAACCCTCTCCCTTCAATTTTGAGTCTTATAATACCTAAACCGTGTTATGTAATTCTCGTTAATGGCGTCACGAATTGGTATTTCCAGAGAATTACAATAATCTCGTGCTCTTTCATACTCTTTTTTGGTTCGTCAAAACCGCTTGTATTTTTATCTAAGCCTGGCTTTTAACTTCTCTTTCGTTCGTTTGCTTACTGTTTTGAGAGCAATTTAGGGATTTTTTTCTCTTTCTGAAATCTTACCGTTATGTCCTTTGGTCAAAGTCAATGGGAGCTTATACTGGAAATCACTGTGAGGATTGGGGGTTGATTTGGTTGCAGCAAAACCCTATTCATAATTGTTCTTCCTTGATGTTGCTACACTGGGGGGCGTGAATGATTGCAGTGGTTGCCCTGTTTATTTGTGTTCCAAGCCAAAAATAAATTCATAGTCAAGTGCGAAAGAATAACATTTTGTTTGTTGTTTTCCGTAAGCTACCGCTGTTTTTGCTGATCGAGAGTGCTTGAAACATTGTCTTTGCTTTTTATTTGTTCAGGTCAAATCAAAGGCAATCAGATTAGTATAATCTGTTTTAAGATTCTTTTTGACATTTAAGCTCATTTCTTCTACAATGCTAATTCTTCTGCTTCGTTTGCTTTAAGTGCTGTGCATTCGTGCCTTTGTATGTGTGATACCTGTTTTTTTTTCCATGGTTAATGATGCTTTGGAATCTGAAGTTTCATTAAAACATCACATTGACCAGATGTTCTCTTCAATATATTAACCAGTTATTCTAGCAACACATTTTGACAAAGTTTGGTAGTAGCCTAGTAGGAGCATAGGACAGTTTGCTAATGTGGGGTCTCATGCAAGTTGTGCCTGCATTAGTTGCATTATTTTTTTTTTAGGTTTCTTCTCCTTAAATTATGCTAAATTTGTGTTCTGCATTCTGCTTGGAAATGGCCATGGATATGATATTCTATTTTTTCCCGTTTGTCTTGGTCTTTTTTATCTGGGTCTAGTATGCCCTGGATTTGTTGTCCAGTTGGAAAATGTGTTTTAGAGCTTAGTTTGCATCGATGCGCTTGCTTGGAAAGATATTGATAAAGCTTCATATTGCAATAATAAGTCTGTGTTATAGTTAGGTCACATGTTAAGATTTGTGTATTTTATGAGCTTGCTTGGTTTGTTTTAGACCTTTTTGTTCGTTTTTGTGAGACTAATGTATAATGCCATTAATACAGTTCAAGTTTTCTTATAGAAGTGGGTACAAATGATTATGTCTTTATGTTTGTTCGTAACCCAGACTGGATATCTGCTGACTGACATCAATCATTCAGTGTCCCCAAAATTGACCCCAGTGGATGGAAGGTGAGAATAAGTTTATGCAACTCTTTGGAAGATATAATTTGCTTTATGTTTGGAAATTTTTGTAGTTCTGATTTATGCCAATTCTTCTTTTTCAGATTTCCTTTTGATGATCTCTGCAAGGGAAAACATACTTACCATTTAAACAAGGATGCTAGTGATTCAGATGAAGATGAGGATGAAGAAGATGATGATGGCGCAGATGATCAGGATGATGAGGAAGGAGATGAAGACTTCTCAGGTGAAGGGGAGGAAGAGGCTGACCCTGAGGATGATCCTGAGGCCAATGCTGCAGGAGGAAGTGACGGTGACGATGATGATGATGGTGAAGATGACGACGATGATGACAATGGTGATGATGATGAAGAGGATGAGGAAGAGGGTGAAGATGAAGATGAAGATGACGAAGAGGATGTTCCACAACCACCTGCTAAGAAGAGGAAGTGAAATTGGTAATAGTTGGTAATTTCTTTTCCTGCCATGTAATGCCCTGGCCAATCTTAGTTCTTGGAACATGAATATCTTTCAAATGGGCCCATCTCCACATATAGAAGTTCAATTTATACATTGTCGTTGTTATTTCAGTTCATTTTCCCCAACATTATTTAGTAGTATGTTGTGTTAGTTAAACCATCGTTATTATTATTAAACCCTAGTTGTAGAAAAAAAAAACTAACTGAATATTACGTCAATGGGGGCAACAATGTTTATAGTGAGTATACTTGATCTTAAATTTCACATACTATCCTCACAACTAGCCAAAAGTACCTCAATCATCTTAATTTTTTATATCTATATACTTTGATTAATATGTAATTGATCGAATACTATTTGAAAATAACTATTATGCTCATAGATGAAATAA
The DNA here is from genome assembly GCA_013407115.1 of Glycine latifolia. NCBI lineage: Eukaryota > Viridiplantae > Streptophyta > Magnoliopsida > Fabales > Fabaceae > Glycine > Glycine latifolia. The sequence goes on from CM023947.1 coordinate 7,760,423, forward strand.
TTTAAATGTTTTGGGAAAATTTTCCTCTCATTGGACCATGTGTTATATGCATTAGGATTTTTCTTCATTAATATTTCCTTTTGATTAACAAAATAAGAGGACTGAACCAAAAAGAAATGCAAAGAATGAGAATTGTTGAAATTTGCGTACTGAAAGATCGATTGGCCAAAATAATCACGAGTAACTACAATATTACAAGTTTTTTCCTCTTGGGAAAACTTTTAACCTTCATTAATAGATTCGCTTTTTGTGGTTTTCTTGATCAAATTAAAAGTTAACATTGTTTTTAATTGCTTGTCCATCTAAACTTCTAAGTTCTAAACCTAATCGTGTTTGGATGGGCGATTTTATCAATTTGAAGAAATTAAAATACATGTCATTTGAATTACTTTCAATTGAATTTCCTTCATTAGTTTTTTTTTTCAAATGCTTTAGATACAAAGTAATTCAAATGTCTTATGTTTCCATTTCTTTATCTGGAATGATTAGTTCAATTACCACATAATGCAAAAATTCATTTTTAAATAATTATTTTAAAAATAAATTTTTAATTTTAGCTTTACCAAAAATAAACATTAGCCAATTTTTAAATATTGAATAATTCAAAAATAATTTTAATATTAGACAATGTTTAATAAGATAAAAATATTTAAAATATTAGACTATTTAATAATTCAAAAATAATATTAAACATTATCTTTTAACCATTTTTTTCTATAAATTTACAAAATATTTTAAGATTACAATAACATGAGCATTTACAACATGTCTAATGATTATAAAATTACAATGCATCAATATTGACTCATTTATAATTTATAAACAAACTAGGTTGTTCGGATTAAAAACGAATAGTTCATAATAGTTAATTTAGCGTGTGATTGAGATAGTTACAAAAATGAAATATTTCTATAATCAATTACGTGTAAAAGCGATTATAACTAGAATCAATTTTTGTTTGAGTAAATTAATTGAAAAGTGATTTTAATATAATTAATTTTGTTAGGATGAAAAAAAAATTCCACATGATTAAAGAGTAGAAAAACATTTAGCGGTAAGGTTCTCATACTTTTTTTGTGTGTGCAATGTAATGTGGAGATTTACGCACTGCGCTGTTGTATGTGGTGCAATTTGTTGGCATGGATTGGACACATCTTGTGTTCACATGTGTTTTCTTAATAAATTGCATTGTCTTAAAAAAAAACAGTATGAAAACAGCCAGAAAAAATAAAAGTTATTGGGAAATAATCGAAAGCTGCAAATTCAATATTCATAAAAATCATTTATTTGTTAAAATAAACGCTTATTTAATAAACTAACGAACTATTTGATACTGCAAATTTCATATTCATAAAAAACATGTATTTATTGAAATAAAAGCTTATTTTAATAAACTAATGAACTATTTGTTTTTTTAAGTGTGATTGTCTAAATTGCTTCTGTTTTAAAAAAAATAATTTTCTACTTATTTTAAAAAACAAATCTTGAGTGAGTTTGTTTAAACGCTTATTTTAAAGGTCATTTTGTTAAGTTTAAGCAAACTCACATGTTATCTCAAACATATAACTTATTTTACAAACAACCTTTTTAGCTTTTTACACATTTATGCAATTATCTCAAATATACAACTTATATTGCAAACAACCTTTTTACAGCTCACAAAAGAAACACTTTTTTACAACAAAAACAAGTGAATTGAGAAATAATTGTTCCCTAACAAGCTCTTAATTCAGAAAAGAGATATTCTGTTTATGATTTTTTTATATAATTTTTTTGCGTCTAGTGAAAAAACAACAAAGACAACTCAGGACAATCCCTTGACAAGAGAGCATCCAGCAGGAGGAGAAACATCCAAGAAACAAATCGGTTGGGATTGACAAACCCCACTGTTAGCTAACATTATCCTCCCCAATAACAAAAGAAACAAGTTAGTTGTGGCAGTGAAACTGTATCCTAGGATTAAGCATTGTTCCACAAGAAAATAATAACAACAGGAACGTGAATCTTCTCAAATTGCGTTTTGCCTTTAAACCTTGAGCAAAAAAATTGTATTATGCTTTACTTAACCATTCTAAATTTATAATAAAGATGGTCCTTAACTCATCAATAAAATGAGACTATTTTGTCTTAATAACATAGATCGCTGCAGTGATGCCTACCAAGGTTATTAGTAAGGCAATAGCTGAATAATCTTTGAAAATATAAAATAGAAACAATAAATCAAACATACATAAACAATCAAGATTATCAATACCAGCAATCCACCAGGTGCAGGGCATAAGTTTATCTTTATTCTCACACTCTTGACCACAGGAGCATAATTTAAAATGACAGAAAATTTGTCTCACTAAGGTAGTTTCCCAGATCGAAAGATGGCGAACTTGGAGGCTATGGAGTAAGAATAATTGATTTCATTCTCCTTCAAGAACTCCTCGAGGAGGCGTTTAGCTCCTTCAGGATCAGAACTTTCACATTCAATCTCATAGAGGGTTCCAAAGTCAAACTTGGTCTCATCCACCTCCAATTTCAACCCCTTCCAATCATACACACTCCTCAAATTCCTAAACCCTCCCAGCCCCACTAGCCCCTTTTCAGTTCCGAATTCCTCTTTCACCCTCCCCAAAACCCTAGACTCCACCCACCCTAATTTCGCCGGTTATGCGCGCCCGATCCTCGGGTCTAGATCCTCCTCGTCCTCCTCCACGCGGCTCACGCCGTCCACCAGCACCGCCCGCGCCTTCAGCGAAGCGACGCACCGCTCGTCGTCGCCGTAGAAGCGGAGACGGAGGACGCGGCGCGCGGAGAGCTCGGAGGCGGCGCCGTCGAAGAAGAGGTTTTGCTGGCGGTGGGTGACGACGTGAAAGTAGGAGAGCAGGGTGGTGACGTGGCGGTGGGCGTTGGCGTTGGCGAGGCGCAGCTTGACTTCGACCTCCATTAGGGAAGAAAGTATGGAGGGGGGTTTACGAGGAGAGGCCGATGCGATGCGCCTTGGAAGAGGGATCTTCGCCGCCGCGATCCAGCTGACGGAGGAGAGCGGCGGTGCCAGCGGGGGCGGGGGCGGTGGTGGTGGCGGAAGCGTTGCGGCGGCGAACTTCCTCGAGTTCTTCTTTATCTTCGATCTTGACTTCGATTTTGGTTGGCTTTCTTCTCAGCATTTTGCAACTGATGCTCATTCCTCGCCGATTTCATTTAAGTTAGCCCTATCCCTTCGTTCCGTCACCCACATTCGGGTCGGGTCGGATCCTATAACATTTTCTCCCTCATGTAGTCCTCCAGCGGAAAAAAATGAAAAATGAAAGTAAATTAAAATAGAATATAAAAATATGAATTGTATTTTATTTTATTATTTTTTTTGTCTCATCCAGCTCAAACCAACCCGTAATAGTATAGTCATAACAAAAAGGTATAACTCAATAAAAAAAAAAGGTACTTGAGGAACTCAAAAATGTATTTATGTGAGTAAAAAGGCCACACTAACTTTAAATGCATTGATAATATATCTAATAAACAATTATGGTATATGATAAAATTACTATAATAACTCGTTTTTCATAAGGGTTAATTTGTAAAATATAATTTATTTTTATTAAGATTTTTAATGTATTTTTTAAAAATTTATTTATTCATGATTTTAAGTTATTAATAAAAAAGACTAATAAAAATTGTAACTTATGATTTTTATTAATCATTTAATATAATATATTTTAACAATTGTTTTTAGAAAAAAAAAACTATAACATTATGCAAACAGTGTATTTATAGAAAATAAAAATGAGTTTAGAAAGATGATGCAAACTCAATTTAAAATTTGAACTAAATTTAATAAAGTAAAAATTCTACATAGATTAAAAAATGGGATAATACTTATTCCTTAAAAATATAGTGAAAGATTGATAATTGAAAGATGAAAATTTAAAATTTAATTTTTAAAATTTACAAAAAATGTTATAAATTTAAATTATTATTAAATATTATTAATTAACTCAAACATATGTGCTTATATAAAAAATGTAATAAAAATTTATGTAGAACAAAATTTAAAACCTTTATTTAAAAAAAATCACTAAATTCTTATCGTGATATAAAAAGAGTTCTTTTTCCATCCTTCTTGTTGTGATTATAAAAAAATATTCTTTAATTTTTTTAATTATATTTTTCATCTTTAATGTACTATTACGGGTGATGTATGTGAAATTTGTCAAACCTTATTAGGGGATACTTCTCCTGATAAATATATTAAGGGCAAAACGATTTATCTAACATGATTGCGCCAAAATTTTCAAAACCTTCCTGTTGATGATGATGATGTTGTAATTGCACAACCTGTCATAGTTCATATAATGATGCTCATAGGTAATTGTTTAATGTCAGATTCATCTGGAGCACGCATTTATTTTATGTATCTTATATTGTTATCCAACTTGATTGAGGCAGTGACTATAGTTGAGGTGCAACAATATTAGCTTCCCTATTTTGATCACTAGATCGGGATATTAAGTCTTCACAAACTGAAATAGGTGGATGTTTGTTGTTACTGCAATCATGGGCAAGAGACCGCATTAGATGCATTGTCACACATATACATTACTTGTCAGACGAAGAAGTACATTAAGGACTTGGATTTCCGCTTGTACGAAGGTGATCTCATCCTATGACAACATACCCACCAACTCAGTTAGATTGATACGCAACATATTTAATAGACTATATATAAATGATATTCATTTCTTAATCTTCATATTAAATATTTTTGTGTGTTTCTTAATCGTTAATAAATATGTGAAAATAATAATATATGTCTTACAGTTCTTGTGGACACTTTATGAGACACCCGAAATAAGGTCATTAATTAATAATGTTGATATATATATGATTGTTTGTGCAAAAATACCTCTTATATGTTTTGTAATTGTGGAATGACAGTAGACATAGTCATGAGATAATTTGGAATACGACAAAATATTACAGAAGACCCATCAAACCCAAGCCAACTTCACGATATAGATATGAGATAGAAAACAAATATTTTGATTTACCATCATCGTCATTGGATTAAAACATGGAATCATTGGAATGATTTTATTGTTCAAGGTGTAATGAACCACAATATTTTGCATGAAAATCCAGAATACATGCAATGATATATACATCGAATTAGACGATATATATCGCGTGAGGGGATACAATCTATTGTCGTTGTAACTTTACTCTTACAATTTTGATAAATTATTTATCGCTATTATTATTCATTATATATTTCTAACTTCGTAAATCTTAATTTACAGTCTCATCCTGATCATCACCACCATCAATCACATGATGAACTCAATGTACCTCCAATGCATGTTTCTGGATTTATGCCCCACTATCATCAACCACATGCACAACCTTTTTTCCAATCAGTGGATTTATCTGGATACATGCCTTAAAGATGTGAACAAGGTTCACCATTTGAGTTCTCATCATATGTGCCTCAACACTTATTTCAAATTCCTTCTACCTCAAATATTTTTTAAGGACCTTCATAAAGGTTTGGAATCACTTTCAACACTCCACTATCAGCATATAACCCACCACCATCGACTTCTTTTTATCGTCCATCATTATCTACTCAAATGTATGACATGGGTAATAAGGATGACGAGGAAAATGATGATGATAATAATACCACCAATAATGATGATGATGACAGTGATGATCATGTTTCTCAACAACAATAAACACAGGCACATGATCATTCAAGAATAAGAGAAGAAAGAGATGATAAAACAAGAACAACCCATCAACAAATCCAGTGCAATAAGATGAAATACCTCAACGCGTATATATAAGAACTTGTTGTGGGACATCATCCCACTATTAGTTCTTTTTTTCTTAAATGAATGTCTAATGTATTTCAATTTTATTTGTTAAATATAAGCCTTTATATTACAATTATTGTTAAAAAAATTAATTAACATTATTGTGGCAAATGATTAATTAAGATAATGATAATTATAAAAATTAATTAACAAAAGAAAAATAAATATATATTATTCCATATATTATAAGTTAATATTAATAACAAAATATTTTTATCTAAGAATAAGTCTTTTAAAATATAATAAAAAATAATTATAACATAAATTACTAAAATTTTAAATAAAATGATATCAAAATTACATACAAAATATTAAATAAAATTACTAAAATTTAAATTACTTTCATTTTTAAATAATTAAATTAAACTAATTTCTATAATTTTTTAAAAAAATACACAAAATTGAAAAAAAATTGAAGAAATTTTCAAATAGAGAAAAATATTAAAAAAATAAAAGAAATGAAATTGAAAAAAAAAATCATACAACTTAGAAGTCGTAGACAAAAAAAAGTATACGACTTTTAAAGTCATAGTCCTTATATTAAAAAAAAAAGAGATAGATACGACTTAGAAATCATAAATATATTTTTGACTTAGGGATAAATAGAAAAAAAATTTAACTAAAATTACAATTTTAAAGTCGTAAACAGGACAAAAAAACATTAAAGTTATAAATTTTTTTACAACTCAAGTTAAAAAAACAAAAAAAAAACATAGGTCACATAATAGGTGATATAATTTTTGAGTTAGAAGTCATACCATCTTCTATGACTTACCACAATTTAATAATTATTTAAAAAATTATCCGACTAATTAGTTTTAAAAATTACCCCTATGATGCCAAAAAGTCTTCAGAGTAGCATTTGAATGAATTTATTGATTTTTTATATAATAATGAATTTAATTTATGTATCCTAGTGAATCACGTTTCATGTCGTGGATTTGTTTAAATTTAAATGTTTTCCAGGATGACGTGGAAACTAATTGTTCGCCGTTTCGACATCAATTTGAATCCCAAAACCCTAACGGGACCAACCCCAGTTTCCGGCACACACTTCTTGTCTCTTGTCTCTCTCGATAATTTGGGTTTCATTGTTCTGTGAAGCAAATTTGCGGTGTAGCAGAGGCAATGGAGGTTCAAAGTCTCAGCTTTGAGGAGAACACTTTGTGGGTTGGCTCCTTTATGGAGGCTTTGGTGCTTGACACTCTCCTTGCCACTGCCAAATCTCTTGCTTGCTTTCTCGTCGTGGTATTGCTTTAAAAAAAAAAAATCCCTTTTCTCTTTTGTTATCAGACATATACGTTTTCCTCAATTATGCTAATCTCAGTTGCACAACT
>CM023947.1:7767630-7781655 GCA_013407115.1 Glycine latifolia
TATATATATATATATATATATATATATATATATATATATATATATATATGTCCAACATTTTCAGTAGAAAATTTCTTTGCTTTACTGGGTTTGCATATATTTCTCTGTCGTTCAGTTTTCACTCGTTCCATTATCATTTTGTTTTTTCGTTTGTTGGTTTTTGTTCAAGTCTTTTACTAAAATGTTCCTTATCATTGTAGTTTGTGTGGTTTTTTCACTGAAGTTCCCCTTTGTAAGAATAACACCTTTATGTATTTCTTATGGGGACCTTTTTGCTTGGTTTTTTTTTTTTTTTTTTTTGGGTAAAGTTTAGAACTTTGTGTTAGTTAGAATAAGAGTCAATATATTGGAACAGTGGAATACAGCTCTTATTGTAGCTAGATGGGTGCCTGATAATGGCAGTCTTTTCTGTGGAATTCATGAATGAGGCTTTCGTTGTGTATTCTTGCATAAATTGGTATTGGAGGTTGGCTAGAACAAAATTTGAATCTGAGTATTGAACAGCCAGCACCGAATGGAGCTAGATCTTTTTTTTTATCTGACATGTCAACTGATTGCTTCAGCTTCCTTCTCCATTCATGCTGCTACTTCTTTCTTGTTAGCTTTTAGTGATGTTTAGGGTAGAATTATGTATTGCCAGCCTAGCCTACTACTCAACATTTTTTGTGTGATTCATGATGTATCTTAGTACTAGCTATATCTAATTTCTAATATGCTGTTTTTTTCATCAATAGTGATACCTTTAACACCAATAATTTATGGAGCAAGATGTCAACAGGGATTCCAACAAGACATTTGTGGCTAAGTTTAGGAGATTTTTAATTTTCTTGAACAGGGAATTGCTATGATTGAGTCTGCACCACATGCTTGTTGGTTTTGCAATTTAAGCTTGTCAAAATGTGAAACTTTGGCTTCGTTATTTCTATAGCTACTGTAGGTTATTCTTTAATTTACTGTGTTGTACCCAATTGTCCTTCCACCCCTCTCTTCTTTCTCAAGTAGAGAGCTCTTTGCGATAAATTTTATTGGAATTGTTACCCGTTACAAACTCTGTTTGTGGCTGTGTGCATCATTGCGAATCTGCTTGAAGCTGTGCACAAATTTTCAAACTGTATGTTGAGATCATAGTATAATTGCATTGCACGCACCTCTTCTTTGTGTATGCCATGAGCTTTGTTACTGTTCTATTTTTCTCTGTGAAATTAGAACATTTTCTTCACTATACAAACAGTTACATTTGCATGGAAGTAAAGATTCTTGTTTTCTTGTTTGTGTTTTCCCCAGACTGGATCTCTTTTTACGGATGTCAATAATTTAGTGTCACCAATTGTGGATGGAAGGTAACAATGAACATATCTTACTTAATGGTGTTGTGATTGTTTTGGTTTGGGATATCCAATTATCCTGATTTGTTTTAATTTTTGGTTAGGTTTCCTTTAGACCAACCGTGCAAGGGAAAACATACTTCTGAAGAAAACAAGGATGCTAGTGATACAGAGGATGATGATGATGACGACGACGTGAATGACGGAGAAGACGACGATGATGATGAAGATGATGAGGATTTCTCTGGTGATGATGGCGGGGAAGAAGCTGATTCTGAAGATGATCCTGAGGCCAATGGTGGAGGTGGAAGTGATGACGACGATGAGGATGATGATGACGACGACGACGATAATGATGAAGATGATGGAGATGAAGATGATGATGACGAAGAGGATGAAGATGAAGATGAGGAGACTCCACAACCACCTTCTAAGAAGAGGAAATGAGAATTATACTAGTAGGCAAAAGTTGTCATCTTCCTGCCCTTTGTAATGCTTTCTAGTTTTTAGTCAAATTTAGTTCTTAGGACAAAGATTTACGAGCTTGGACCTGTCACCCCATGTTTTTGTTGTCTAATATCATGATTTATGTTAGTATATTCTCATGTTACGATGTTATTAGCTGTGGAAGGCATTGCAGTCTATGGCAGAATCATGACCGGTATATTGAAAGTGAGTAACGGAGAATATAGAGAACAACAGGGAGATGTTGTTGGAAAAGAGAAAATTATTCACATTGCTAGCGCTGTGGCCACCATGTTAATGGCAGCTGTCACTGCTCGCCATGCCACGGTACAACATTGACACTTCGTTTTGTGGGCAAAAATATGGCAAAAAACATAGCATTAGAGAAGAATGGAGACACTCGCATATGTGTCTGATGTAGGAGGATTCAAAGTTAATTTTGAGTTGCAGTACTTTGGTTGGCTTGGTCATCATTATTCTTCAAACAACTTCTAACAGCTGTCATAACTTTTCACCTTGAGGAAAATGTGAATGTTTAGGGGGGCGAATATTGTTAGATAACCTTTATTAGCAGATGGTTACGGGTTTGTTAGTCAATTAGGGGGTTACTTGATGATTCAAGTGGACCATGATGTGTATATAAATAGAAAGAGGGATTAAGAATAATTTTATCTTATAATTTGCAAGGAAATGAAATTCGGATTGTTGCATAAGTTTATAAACTTTTATGTTAATAGAACTTTTTCTTCCTAGTTAATATTGATATTATTTATTTAATTATTAGTATTTTTTAATCAGTAATTTAATTATTAGTATTAATGGATTAATTATTTAGTAACGAAAATAAATTTAAATATAATATTATAAGATAGCGGGATATGTTACCCTACCATTCCTAAACAAAATGATTGTTGGAGGCTACCTATCATCCCCAAACAAAATTGAGAGCCTATTACTTATCTTTCCCAACAATTTCATAAGGATAATTCCTTCTGATTCAATCTTCAAAATTGCAAATTGCTTTTAAAAGTTGAGACTATTGGCTCAGAAGGTTAAAGAATGTATAGTTATTATTTGAATAAATAGTTATTTTTATTTCTGAATGTATAAAACGCTGATAAATTTGTCATCGAAAAATGAAAATTTAAATTTTAGTATCCGAAAGTGAAAAAAATAAGACAAATCTATATATCGGTTAACTTTTGTCTATTACCGTTAATGAAAGAGCCTATATGATATAGACACAAATCTGTTAGTGCTCTATACATTTAAGGATAAAAATGACTATTTACCAAAAATATAATCTAATTTTCATCTTCTTCCCCTTTGTTATTCGTTGCAAGCATAACATTACATTAAACACTTAAAAAAATAAGAAAATAACCATAAGGTAGAACAAACATAATAAAAAATATAATATTTTTAATAAACACAATTTGTCTATTGCTCTTTAAATTTCTAATGTGACAGTATTATACCCAAAATATGATATTCAAACAAAAATGCACACTCATTAAGTTAATCCTTACAAAAAAATGAGATTCAACTTGATTTTTTTTGTCGCTACCTAATATTATCACAATAAAAAATTCAGAGCAACAAATAAATTATATTTATTAATCAATATTATGCTTATTATTATATTTGTTCTAACATATGTTTGCTTTCCTATTTTTAAGTGTTTAATGTAATGTTACGCTTGTAACGATTAAAAAAGGGAGAAAATAAATATTAAATTATATTTTGGATAAATAATCATTTTTGTCTCTGAATGTGTAGAGCGTTGATAAATTCATCCTTAAATGTGTCACATAGCCTCTCTTTCATTAATTATAATAGAGGATAAATGAATTTGTCGCATTTTTTTTTAACTTTTGGTGACTAAAATTTGAATTTTCATCTTTTGAAAACGAATTTGTCAACACTCTACATATTTAGGTACGAAAATGATTATTTATCCTTATTCTGGTCATCTATGTAGTTATAATAACTTTTTATTATTCTTTATAGTTTAAAACATACATTCCATTCTGATTCTTAAAGTTACAATTTTTTAATCCTTTTAGATATAAATCCTTTAAAATTGCTACAATATTAAAAATGTTTATTTTTTTTAGTTGCAGTTTTTTCAGAACCAGTTTAAGCTTTGTGACAATATTAATGTACAACTGTAGAATTAAAATGAGATATTTTAAACTAAAAATTAAAAAGAAAAATTGTTGTGACTATAAAAACAAAAAAAATAACTAAATCGTTAGGGAATTTGGCTCTGATAATAGTTCCAAAGCTTGTTTTTTTGAATTGTTACAAATTTTGAGATGGTTGTGTTCACGGGGAAATAAAACTTCTACTTAATCAGCATCTTATTTTGCTTACAGGTAATTACAGCAAAATATACTTATTTTGTAGGACTAAAATATTGATTATGCCATTAATTTTTTTATATTATGAATTAAAATCTTCAAAGAGTGAGTGTCTTATTCTTCTCAATAAGTGAGGGTCTTATTATTCTCAATATTTTCTCAACTAGTACAAAATATTTTTCTTAACTATCTTGTTTTTTGTGTGGAATTCCTCAACTATCTTCAACAACCATTCTTTTATATTTATTTGTATAGTCTATTTTTTAATGATTTATTTGTTTCAATATAAAAAGAACCTTAAATTATAATTTAAATTATTTATCATAAACCTATAATATAATTTATATATTCAAACATATTTATTTATTATGAGTTTTAATTATAATATATTAGTATTTTAATTTGTGCATTACACATAATAATATTTGTTTGTATATAACTATAATTGAAATAAATGAAAGTTTTAAATATAAAGATATATTTTGTATTTATAATTAATAATTAATTATTATATAAGATTGTTTTCATATTCAAATGAATATATGATTAATAAAACAATTGAATAGATAACGTTAAAGTGAGAGTATTTTTTTTAAACAAAAAAGTTTAGGTAAATTGGATTAAAAAACTGGTTAAGGTAGAGACATGTTTTAAGACTCACTGGGTACTTATATATCACATTCTAACAATGTATCTCACAACATCATCATGTTTAGTGATAGATTTTAAATTGAGATTTTAAATAACTTTTTGGTATGTTGCATAGTATTAAGTAGGATTAAATATCTTTTGCATTTTTTTTAGTGGTAAATCTCATTTTGAGATCTTAGTAAGAGAGAAAAAAAATTATTCTTTTTTTAGTACTATACAGATATTAAGGATTTTTCTAGAAGAACTTATTCTCCATATTAGTGATATGTTTACTTCCTTTATTAGGAAATATAATGAATATCATATATTGAGCTTAATATCTTTACTTAAAATTTTACTTAAAATCTTATATTAAAGATGCTCATAATTTAAATCACATCTTTGTAAGATATGAATCAGATTCTTTTTAATTGGATCAATCTTTGTTGGCAAAATGAGATTGACTTAAATTATAGAAAAGATATATTTTCGGTTGTTGCAGAGAAGTACATGAAATACATCTCCTAAGAAAATGAGAAAGGAAAAAAATGGTTCACTCTCCAAATTAAGAATTCTAATTTATAATTAAAAACAAATTTTCATATTTAAAGAAGTTTATTTAATAAATTTTAATTATATAAAAAGTATTTACTTTGAGACTAAATTACTAGTAATTACATATTATGCATATATTAAAATACCGTTCTCTTTCATCTTTTGAAGAAGAAATAAATGAGTGCATCATTTTGATCCAAATTATAAAAAAAAAACATATACTCATTTTTAAATATATTAATTGATAATTTTTACACTTTTTATTTATTAAAAAATCTATTAGTAAAACACTCATTCATTCCTTATATAAGGGAATATATTTATTGACCTACTATTAATAATGTAAGTTACTCTTGATAAAAAAAACTTTTCTCTTAAATTTCAAAATCATAACATTAAAATACAATCACCACTTAAAGTATTCAATACTATAATCTGAAGGTGTTCCTAAAATAAGATTTAAATTTATAATATTATTAATTTGATGAATCTTAAATAAATCACAATATGTGATGATGGAGCATGTCATTCACATTTAACAGGAAAAAAAGTTTTTTCATATTTGGTAAATATGATTCTTGATAAAGTAGATTTTAAACAATTGATAATGTGTAAAATATGTTTGTTGGTATTAACATGTTTTTGGAGAATTAAAAATTCATGATAAGTAATTAAAATTAGAAAAATTGAATTTCTACTCCCTTCTTTTCTTTGATAATGCTTTTGCAAAAAAATGACTTAAAATTAATTCCCAAAAATTATAATTTCTTTTGATAATATTTTTTACAAATTATATATCAAACTTGACATTTATAATTTTTCAATTTAAGATTTAAGGTAAGTGTTGTCAAAGTAGTGTTACAAAAATTGGTATGGACCAACTAGTCAAATCGGGATCTAGAAGCCTAGGATCGGTTTTGCTTTTGGACCGGTTACATAGTTGACCCGGTCAAACTCAGTCAAATCGATAATTGAATCCCAATTGGATCAATCCAACCCGACCGATTTTTTAAAAAATGATATTTTTTGGAAAAAATTGATTTTTTAAATTTGGATTTTGGAATATGAATGAACTTTTCTTACTATAATGTTAGTTACATATTTATATATGATATATATATATATATATATAAATATATAATTTTAAAATTTTAATATATACTAGATGAAATCAAATCAATTAGAATAACTTTAATGGTGGATCTTGCGAAGGGATCTTCAGCTGAGTATCTCTCTTTTTCCAGATTCATCACTTAAAGCATCTTTAATGAAAGATCTTAATAAGGATTTTGAGCTCAAGATTTGGTATTTACTAGATCTCCCAATAAAAGAGTTGAAGAGATCTCCAATATGGAAAATGAGTTCTTGTAGAAGATCCCTTAAGATATACACATTGTTGAAAAAAAGAATAAATTTTATTCTTCTTTCTCTCTCTCTAAGATCTCAAAATGAGATCTACCATTTAAGAAAAAAAATGAAAGAGATTTTGAGAGATCTTTAATCCTATGTGACACTATAGAGTCTACCAAGATGTAGTCTAAAATCCCAATTTAGAATTTACCACTAAAGATGCTTAAAAGAGGAATGAAGATTTCCACGTGGAGATCCTGTTCTTCTCCAAGAATCCTGAAGATATGCACAGAGTTAAAAAAATGATTTTTTATGTGAGAGGACGAAAAAAAATAAAACAAAAATTAAAAGTTAAAATTAATTACATGCTTTATTAATATTCATATTTTTTCATACTTTATTAATTAAAATTAATTACTTAATTAATTTAATTTAATTTAATTAAATTTTAAATATTTAAAAGTATGGTTCATGTAGGATCTATTAAAATTATCTTAAGATCTTTAATCTTACATAACACTATAGAGTCCAAAAAAAGTGATTTAAAATCCAATTTAGATCTACTACTAAAAATGTTATTGCTGACTCCCAATTAAACCAATTACTCAGTACATCAACCGAATGAACGGTGTTTCCCAACTGTATTCCCAAACATTCCTATAAAAAAATCAAGATGACATACTGTAATGAAATGAAAAAGGTTGTTGGAGTCTACTCCTGGTTCAGTTGCAATAAAAGGCATTGGAAGCTAGGGAAGGGCGTAGAAAGTGGTTGACGAAGAAGAATGGAGAAGTCAGGGAAGAGGGTGTTGTTGACCTCCAACAGCGACGACATTTCGCAAGGCATTGTGTTCCATTTGGCCAAGCAAGGGTGCAGGTGAACTCTCCCGCATCTAATCATTCCCGTTTGTTCTTTCTTGAATGATGAATTTGTAATTTGTTGATGGATGATTGATTCAGGTTGGTTTTGTTGGGAGATGAGAGTTCCTTGCAGAGTATTGCGCACAAAATCATGGATTCCCTCTCCCTCGCAGACAGAGGCACCGTGCAAGTTGTTGGATTGGACATGGAAGATCAAAGCGATCGACTTTTCATCACTCTATGGATAAAGCATGCCAGATTTTGGGGAAATTGGATGCGTTTGTCAACTGTTACACCTACCAAGGTAAACTAAAAGAGTAATCGTATTATGATATGATGATTCGTATATTGCTGCTTAAGGAATAAGGAGTGGCTCTTAACAGGAAAAATGCAAGAGCGTCTTGAGTTAGCTGAGACTGAGTTCAAGAAAATAGGGAAGATAAACTTTATGGCGGCGTGGTTCCTGTTAAAAGCAGTTGGGCAAAGGATGCAGGATTTCAACACACGGGGCTCCATTGTCTTCTTGACCTCCATAATTGGTGCTGAAAGAGGCCTCTATCCAGGAGCTGCTGCATATGCCTCTGCCTTGGCTGGAGTGCAGTAGTTGGTTAGGGTAACACTAATTACAATACAACCTTCAATTGTCCTATCTTATATATCAAATATGTTATTAATTCTTGTAATTTGTTCCTAACTTTCTATATTCGGGACTGCTTTTATTCTAAGCTTGCATAGAGAATTCATGCATATAAAAGCACGAATCAGATTTGATTTGGCATATATGGTGATTGTTTTATTAAATTGTTATGACTAGTTTTCGAAAGCCAAAGCAGTAGGTGTTATTTGATCAGTTGACATGATTTAAAGTCAAATTGGAATGCTCATGGCTGGTTAACAAATTTGTGTGACAAGAATTATAAGGTTGACTTGATGGTTGAAGGGAGAAGAGGGAGGGAGAAATTGAGGGTTCGAATTCCTTTCATTAACAAAAACTAACAAATTAACAACTAATATTGACCGTTAAAATAAAATTATGTGGCTACTATAGAGGTGCTGTATGATATAATTCAGCATATGATAACATTGTCTCGAATGACAAAAGTGAACACTTACTACTATTTCTCTGTTGCTGCTATGAACTTTCCTTGTCGCATTTTGGCTGGAGTTATGCCTATACTAGTAGTACACTATGCTAGAATTTCATGTTCTTCAGCACTGAACTTTGGATATTGTAGCGTTTTACTGGGTTTGGGTCATTCAAGATCTCATTATATAAGCATCTGATATATACTACTGCTGCATAATTAACCACCAGTCCAGGCTATCACACAGTCCTAGAGTTGCATTTCAAATTTGGAAATAAGGGAAAGTCTGATTGGTACTCTTCGATGTTATCCTCTATATAACTTTATTACATTTTAAATTTATGTGTATTGTATACTAGTTATTTTTCTTCAGGCTTCGGCTTTGGAGATAGGGAAGTACCAGGTCAGAGTTAATGCTATTGCTCGGGGCCTGCACCTGCATGATGAATTCCCATTATCCGTGGGAAAGGAAAGGGCAGAGAAATTTGTGAAGGATGCAACACCACTTGAGAGATGGCTTGATGTTAAGAATGATCTGTCTTCTACAGTCATCTACCTAATCAGTGATGGATCACGCTACATGACTGGAACAACCATATATGTTGATGGGGCACAGTCTATAAACAGGCCTCGGGTGCGCTCATTTATGTGATTTTTCCTCACATGTTGGCACTGAAAGGATTTTTTGCAAGGAATGGTCTGCCATACACATCTGTTTCATCATTGTCCCACGTTTCTAAATGTTATGATTATGCCAAGAAAACAACCTAATGCAGAAGAACCAAAAGGTAACCAAAAACAGAGTAATAAGCAGGAGACAACCAACAGAGAGAAAGAGAGAGAGAGAGAGAGCAAAACGGATTTATGTGGTTCACTCCAAAAGAGCTACATCCACGGGCAACAACTTCTAAAGGATTAATGGAATATTGTGTGTTTTACAAAGAGGTGCTATGATCCCTTTTATAGCAACAGGAATCAATAAGGACCAGTTAGAGGAATGTACCAAAACTAACAAAGCTAATAACAACCTTTTAACAAAACTAAAAAATACACCACTAACATCATAGCTTGAGATACAAGGCATATATCACAATTCTCCACCTTGCACTTGAATCTCAAGCTTAGGTTGTGATACATATAAAATTGTTGCCTGCCTTAGAAGAATTATTTCCACTTATCAACATTAAGCAAGTCCAAACAGTGCATGAACTTGCTTCTTGGAACAAGTTTTGTAAACATGTCTGCTGGATTATGCTTGGTATCAATCTTTTGGACTTTAATCCTCTTCTCTGTTCGAATGAAATGGTATCTAACATCTATATGTTTGGTTCTTTCATGGTGAACCTGATCCTTGGCCAAGCAAATAGCACTCAAGCTGTCACAGTAGATTAATGCATGATCTTGAGGAAATCCAAGGTCAGTGATCAGACCTTTCAACCATATTCCTTCCTTAGCAACTTCAATCAAAGCCATATATTCTGCTTTTGTTGTAGATAAAGCAACAGATGATTAAAGAGTTGCTTTCCAACTAACTAAAGAACTTCCCAAAGTGAAAGCATAGCCGGTAACCGATCTTCTCCCATCCAAATCAGCAGCATAATCTGCATCCGAGTAACCAGCTAGGGAACAATTTGTGTCAGCACCATATGTCAGACTAACATCAGATGTTCCTCTCAAATATCTGAAAATCCGCTTGGTTGCTTGCCAATGTTGCTTTTGTGGTTGGTTTAAATATCTGCTAACCACACTAACAGCATGAGCCAGATCTGGTCTTGTACACACCATAGCATACATAAGGCTGCCAACAACACATGCATAGGGAACCTGAGACATGAAATCCTGATCAGCTTTGGAGTGACACTGAACCATAGTAGACAAATGATCCTTTGCAGACAGAGGTGTATTCAAAGGTTTAGCATTATTCATTCCAAAACGCAACAATATCTTCTGTATGTATTCTTCTTGTGATACAAATAGCTTCTTCTCTGAGCGATCTCTATGTATCTTCATTCCAAGAATCTTCTTGGCTGCTCCTAGGTCCTTCATGTCGAACTCTTTATTCAGAAGAGTTTTCAGCTTTTGGATTTCAAATTTATCTTGGGATGCAATAAGCATATCATCTACATACAACATAGATAGACCATAGACTTAAGCTCCACCTTCTTGTGGTGTACACAACAGTCATAAGGGCTTCTCTTATAACCCACACTAATCATGAAGCTGTCAAACCTCTTATACCATTGTCTTGGTGATTGCTTCAAACCGTACAAAGACCTTTGAAGCTTGCAGACATAGTCTTCTTTTCCTTCTGTGATAAATCCCTCTGGTTGAGTCATAAGGATATCTTCTTCAAGTGTTCCATGTAGAAAAGCAGTCTTCACATCTAGTTGCTCTAGCTCAAGGTCTTTGCATGCTACAAGAGCTAGAAGGACCCTAATGGAGGTGTGTCTCATAACAGGTGAAAAAATCTCATTATAGTCTACTCCTTCTTTCTGATTGAAACCTTTTGCAACCAACCTTGCCTTATATCTGATAGATTCAGCTCCTGGGATTCCAGCTTTCCTTTTGGAAATCCATTTGCATCCAACTACATGTCTTCCTTCAGGCTTCTTGAACAGTTTCTAGGTATGATTTTTGTGAAGTGATTCTAACTCTTCTTTCATAGCAAGTATCCATTTATCAGCTTCAATATGATTGATAGCTTCCTTGTAGGTGGTAGGTTCAAAATTTTCTATTTCTTCTGCAACATGAAGAGCAAAGGCTGTCATATCTTCAAAACCATATCTTACAGGAGGTTTAATTATCCTTTTTATTCTCTGATATGAAGCATGATGTGTCTGTACAATGTCCTGATCTGATAGCTGATTAGATGAGTCTGTTTCTCTTTCATCTCCTGAGGAATCTAACTGAACAACTTCTAAAGGTGTGCTGACAGATTTTTCTTGGTGGTTATTGTCAGCAACAATAGGAAGCTCCACCTATTTAAGAACTTCAACTTTTGTTTCTGGAACAACTTGCTTGGCAATCTGATTTGTCATAACAGATTCATCAAAAATGACATCCTTACTGAGTATAACTCTCCTTTTAGATGGTGACCAAATTCTGTACCCTTTTACTCCTTCTCCATAACCCACAAAAATTCCCTTCTTAGATCTAGGTTTCAGTTTTCCTTTATTCACATAATAATAAGCTGGACAACCAAAAATCCTCAGCTTAGAGTAGTCTGCAGGTTTATTAGACCAAATATCTATAGGTGTCTTACAGTTTATTGCAATAGAGGGTGATCTATTGATAAGATAGCATGTTGTGTTAACAGCTTCAGCCCAATAGCTTTTATCAAGTTTAGCATTAGATAACATACATCTAGCTCTCTCTAGCAATGTTCTATTCATTCTTTCTGCTATCCCATTCTGCTGAGGGGTGTTTCTAACAGTATGATGTCTTACAATCCCTTCCTTGTTGCAGAAATCATTGAATTCTGCTGAGCAAAATTCAAGGCCATTATTTGTTCTAAGGTATTTAACCCTTTTACCAATGTTGTTTTCAACTGTGGCCTTCCAGTCTTTGAATTTCTTATAAGCCTGATTTTTATGCTTCATTATGAAGATCCATGTTATTCTAGAATAGTCATTAATGATGGATAGGAAATACCTAGCAGCACCTAGTGATGGAACCTGTGAAGGTCACCAACAATCTGCATGTACATAATCCAATATTGCCTTGGTTTTGTGCTGTGCTTTTGTAAATTTTACCCTATGCTGTTTTCCAAATACACAGTGCTCACAGAACTTGAGTTTCTGTAGTTCCTTGTTTCCCAGCAGACCTTCTTTGCTTAGGATCAACATCCCATTCTCACTCATATGCCCCAGCCGCATATGCCACAGGCATGCTTGATCAGGTTCTAGTCTAGCTGATCCAGATACCAGAGATAGACCATCTGTTTCTCTAACAGTTGATCCTTGAAGCAAATACAGAGTTCCTTTCCTGGTTCCTTTCATAACAGTGGTGGAACCCCTTTTGATATGCATGATACCATTTTCAGCATCCCATTTGAAACCCTTAGAGTCCAAGGTTCCCATAGAAATCAGCTTCTTGCTTAATTCGGGTACATGTCTAACATCAGTAAGTGTTGCTACAACTCCATCATGCATCTTTATTCTGATGGTTCCAATTCCAGCAATAGTACAGGGCATATCATTTCCCATGAATACCTGTCCTTTATCCACATCTTCATATGTATGAAACCAGTTCCTGTTTGGGCAAATGTGAAATGTGCAAGTAGAATCCAAGAGCCAATGTTCACCAGATTTTAAAGGGTGATCATTAATGGAAAGCACAAGATCACTTTCAGATTGGTAGCTTTCCTGAACAGCTGCAACAGTTGGCCTTTGATTCCTTTTCTTTGGGCAGTCCTTCTTCCAATGTCCAGGTTCTTTGCAATAGTTGCAGATGTCCTTTGGATCAATCTTGCCCCTTTTCTTCCATTTATCTTTCTTCCTCTTTCCATTCTTGAATGAACCTGAAACAGTAAGACCCACAACATTGTTGTCTTCACTGTTTCCAGATGCCTTGCTCCTCAATTCCTTTGAGTGCAGGCTGGATTTAACCTCCTCCATAGTTATACAATCTTTGCCAATACTCAGCGAATTAACGAAACTCTCATATGAGGATGGTAAAGAAGCTAACAGAATCATTTCAGCATCTTCATCCTCAATTTTTACTTCTATGTCTCTTAGTTCCATTAATATTGAATTCAGTTCATCCAAATGTTCTTTTAGAGGTGTACCTTCTTTCATTTGGAGACTGAATAACCGGCGTTTCAGAAGCAGCTTGTTGCAGATTGATCTTGTCATGTAAAGTCTTTCAAGCTTTAACCATAAGCCGCTTGCTGTTTCTTGGTCTGCAACTTCATACAAGACTTCATCAGACAGGGATAACAGAATCAATGAATGAGCTTTCTCCTCTTGTTCAACAATGTTTCTTTTCATCTCTTTGGTGAGTTCCTCTTTCAGAGTTGAAGAAGATTCCTTCTTCACAGAGGCAGATATCAGAGGTGCCTAGACTCCTTGTTCTTTCAGCGAAGCACGCATTTTAATGCGCCAGAGATTGAAGCTGTTCTTGCCATTGAATTTCTCGATTCTTAGAGAGGTAGCCATGGTTCTTGAAGGTTTCTTGCACAATCTTGCAGCAAAGAACAAAAGCGAAAAAAAAAGGCACTAAAGGATAGTACCTCCAGAAGGTAGCAGATTGAGGTGACAGAATCCTTTCTTAGATTGCAACCAAAGCTCTAGATACCAATTGTTATGATTATGCCAAGAAAACAACCTAATGCAAAAGAACCGAAAGGTAACCAAAAACAGAGTAATAAGTAGGAGACAACAAACAAAGAGAA
>CM023947.1:7781665-7848586 GCA_013407115.1 Glycine latifolia
AGAGAGAGAGAGAGAGAGCAAAACGGATTTACGTGGTTCACTCCAAAAGAGCTACATCCACGGGCAACAGCTTCTAAAGAATTAATGGAATATCGTGTGTTTTACAAAGAGGTGCTATGATCCCTTTTATAGCAACAGGAATCAATAAGGACCAGTTAGAGGAATGTACCAAAACTAACAAAGCTAATAACAACCTCTTAACAAAACTAAAAAATACACCCCTAATATCATAGCTTGAGATACAAGACATATATCACACTAAAAACGAGAATCACATTTGATGGGCTTACTTGCAATGCTTGGCATGTAAGTAATGTTATAATTTATTTATATAATGAATGTTAAGTTGCAGTTTTGTTTGTGAAGAAGATATAACTCTGCGATAGATGAATCTAGTCTTATAACAATCACTCAAATCATCCAAAAAATATAAAATATTCATTAATATTTTTGTGTAAATATATATATATATATATATATATATATATATATAGAGAGAGAGAGAGAGAGAGAGAGAGAGAGAGAGAGAGCAAAACGGATTTACGTGGTTCACTCCAAAAGAGCTACATCCACGGGCAACAGCTTCTAAAGAATTAATGGAATATCGTGTGTTTTACAAAGAGGTGCTATGATCCCTTTTATAGCAACAGGAATCAATAAGGACCAGTTAGAGGAATGTACCAAAACTAACAAAGCTAATAACAACCTCTTAACAAAACTAAAAAATACACCCCTAATATCATAGCTTGAGATACAAGACATATATCACACTAAAAACGAGAATCACATTTGATGGGCTTACTTGCAATGCTTGGCATGTAAGTAATGTTATAATTTATTTATATAATGAATGTTAAGTTGCAGTTTTGTTTGTGAAGAAGATATAACTCTGCGATAGATGAATCTAGTCTTATAACAATCACTCAAATCATCCAAAAAATATAAAATATTCATTAATATTTTTGTGTAAATATATATATATATATAGAGAGAGAGAGAGAGAATTTTTTTTTAATATTCATTAATATTGAAAATTGTTTTTTTTAGAGTTTAATACCTATATACTAATAGTTAATAGTGTCAAACAGTTTTTCACTCAAATCCAATCACAAACAAATTAATGTTAAAAATATTTTTTATTATATACAACGAGCTGTGATTAAATGTCTATATAAATTTTGTTACACTCTCAATGTATAATTCTTTCTTTTTTTAAGCATACTGAAAATGTGTTTAATTTAATTATTTTCAACAAAAGTCCTGAAATATTTTTTATATAAAGTTTATGATAAAATTTCCAATAACAAAATACATGTATATCTTTATTAATGAAGCTTTTTTTTACTGCAAAAATTTGTCATATGCTAGGGTATGAGTATATTTATTTACTAATATCCAATGACAATAACAAAAGTTAACATAACATATGAAATAAAAAAAAAAGTTAACATTACCAGCAATATAAATCTTTATCAATCTCCAACGACAATCACCGAAATTAATTAACATTTTCTACAACTTTTAATCCATAAATTTGAAAATATAATTTGTAATATTCGTATAAGTTAGTAAAAAAAAATTACTCGAATAAGATTTTGTAGAAATTATTTTGGTATTTATCTTCCAAATATTAAAATGATACCTATACATAATTTAATATTCTTACAATTATTTAAGAAAATAAGAAAAATATCCAAAGAAATTTAATATGAACTAATAAGACATTCACAAACTTTTATAAATCAAACTTAAAAAGATGTATAGATAGAACAATATTTTGTTTGGATGAGGCTGTTGACATTTTAGTTATTCATTAAAAAAATTGTGAATAATATTGGTAATAATTTTTTTTTGCAGTCAAAATTAATATAATGTTTCGTCTTTTTTTTTTCATTTCATGGATATAATTTGATTTTTTTTACGGAAGATATAACTGAAAAATCACTATTATAACATTTAATTTTCAATAATATATATTCCAACGGATATTTAAGAATACAAATATTATTATTATTATTATATCAATTTTGTAACTCATATGAGTTGATTCAATGGTATAAGATCGTATTATATTATGTGTTTACATATACAGTTACTTAAAACAAATAGAATTAATCTATAACTAGTGAGTTGAAGCATATTCACATAGTTTGTTATTAGGACCAAACAATATTTAATATTTTTGTAATAAAAAATAAACAAATACAAATGTTTTTCCTGAATAAATTTTCGCCCTTCTATGCAGCTTCTTCATTTCCTATAGGTACTTACATTGCGTAAAAGTAATGCTTCCAATTTCCAAACGAAGTTAACATCAAACCCAAAAGGCCGAAAATACTGCAGTTGCATAAATTGACAACTCAACGTCAACTTAGTAAAATTGATGTCTTTCCTGTAGAAGTGAACCAGTTAATTAACCTTGAGGGCCATGACATTCTGGCAAAAAAAAAATCTTCCAAGTATTTTCTTTCTTTAATCTATTTGTGAAAAAAATCGAGACCTTTATTTATTTATTTTTTCTAAACATCAAAGTATTAATATGTTGGTTATTGGGCAGTTTCATATAAAAATCTAATTAAGCTAGCTAACGCGTGCTGGGCTCCCTCAATTTTTCCCCTTTTGGGTCAAAGGTTTGAAAAGCTAATCCTAGAGAAAGGAAAATAATGGGTCTCTAAAACGGGATGCATGCATAAATATACGTTTCAAATATTATACTATACTATATATTGTCGATATTGTTAATAATTATGATTTATGAAGATTAATGTGGTGTAGTGGGTGACAGCTGAAGTAGGAAAAAATACATTTTTTTCAATGTAACTTGTAAGGTCAGCTTGGACTAAAGTAATACTTCACCAAACGATACCTTTTCCTCTAATCTAAAAAATTAAGAGGAAAAAAAAAAAAAACAAAGCACATTGTTGTAGTTGATAGCGTAGGCCCTGCTTCCATTCATCCTAATCCAAAGTGTCTCAAGTTGTGGATACGAAGGATATACTTTAAAATTTAAAACAATATGGCAACATCAAAGATGGACCCAACAAAACAATTATATCCATCAACCCTAGTTTTTTTTTTTTTTTATGGTATCAACCGTAGTTATTTAGATTCTTTTCCGGAGGTGCATATGAGAAAGTATAGTAGTAGTAGTAGCTCAACAAATTAATGCTTTAGACCTCAAGCTAATGCTAATGGAGTAGATGAACTCATTTTCAATCTGGCATGTATAATTGAGAAAGAGAGACTTGCTACTTGATTAAATCGGAACACTTTTAGGCTTATAATTTCCACCAAATTAGTTACATTTATGCACTTATCCTGCAAAACAACAAACGTTAGGTGGGCACGGCACCAATTTGAGGACTTCGTGTTTCGTGGGGCGTTACCCCTTCTTGTTGATATTTTGAAGCGTTACGTTACGTTGATGCATAGTTATCGATTGTTCTTCATTTGATGCCAGCTAACTATTTTTCTCGTCACAGAACCAGAACCGGTGGTAGGAAGCTGTTCTTGTTTTGTTTGTAACAGAACCATTTGTTGTTAGACACATGTGAGGATTGTGATAGGGTTCTTTTCTTCTTAATTCTTTTTATAATTATAAATAAAAATGTATTAAGGTGGTTACAACTCACAATCAAATAATTTTTCATATTTATTATTATATGATTTGTTTTTCTGTAGGTACTCTGACAGACATCACGTTAATCGTTTGCAATATTTTTCAGTTTCCTTTGAAAATTAACATGCAAACACCAATGACATCACGTGTGTTGCACATTACAAATTTAAAGAAAGTTATTTAGTTTTAAGATTTTTCAGTTCTCGGCGTTACCTGTGAATTGAAACATATCTGCTGGGCTACAATCGTTTTGTTTAACATAAGTATTGGGAAATTAAAGTGGCATGATAATTAGAAGAAAACAAAAACAAAATTATTGAAGCTTTGATCAAAACCTTCGTTAAAATTGTTTAATTGTTTAACAAAAAAACGTATCTAGTCCAAACCAATCTAAGACAACACTACTTGTGGCTTTGAAAGCAATGTCACAGTGTGAAAAGATGTCAATGCTTACACTACCAAAAACCAATAATAATATAATACCGTCGCATGCCCACCAAATTAAGCCTTCCTCGCTTAGTTCATCCCATGTCTATATCATTACCAGCTATTGACATTACCATACTAACCCCAGTCCCCTCCTTAAGCCATAGAATGATATAAAAAAATAAATATTCCAAAGCTTAAAAAGTTTTCTCAATCACTTCAACATAAGTAAATAAATAAATAAATAAATAAAAGTGAAACTATTAAGGAAACATAGTTCAAGCATAACCATCATATTCATATGTTTACACTACGCGCAATCATTTACAACTTAGAAAGTCAGGGTGTAGTAATATTATGACGATTGACGATTAGTATAAGACCAAAGTGATTAAAAAACAATATATAACAAGTTAATGTATTAAAAAACAAAAAATAAATGTAAATACAAGAGTTGCCGACTGCAAATTGCAAACAACTGAGAACCATTTTTGATGTTTGTTTCATGCAAGTGGCCATGTTGTTGTTTTCCCTTGGGTTGAAAACAGAGAAACTTTCTTTGTCCGCTATTTCACTGTCTTTGTACTTTCTTTCCGGAAAGGAGATACTGACCCCACTAGCAACAAATATCGCGTTATTAAGGGGTCTTAACCAGTTTTTCAGAAGAAGAAAAAAGTTCCATTATTAATTTTTCAAATTAGAAAAGTATATTTGAAAAAGAAACAGAGACTTTTTTTTCTTTAAATAAGAAAACATAGGAGTATTTACTTTTCTATTAATAGCTATCATTATATTTATTTTTGTTAATTACTAATATGAAAGGAATGATAATTTGACTATTGATATTAGTATAGTTTTTTTTGGTACAGATTGCGTATAGTTTATTTACAAGTAAAGTCTAAGTAAAAAAATTTAATTGTTGGTGAACAATAAATTGTAATTTATTCTATTATTACTATGATTAGAAAAATCTAATTTATTATCTTAATTATAATAATTAATAAAGACTAAATCATTGTCTTTTTTTTGGGTGAGTAAATCATCACTTAATTACAATAATTAAAAAGTCTAAATAAATATATTAAATTGAAGATATATTGAATTAAATAAATTGTATTAATTAAATTAAGACGCGATCTTAGCACCCGAGATCCGAGTTTTTCAATTTTTCTAATGCTAATATGGGAAACTCTTGTAAAAAAAAGGGGAAATACTTATAATCTAATAGTCTAGTTAATGCAATATTAAGAAAATGGCCGTCTCAGTGAATAATTATTTGGCTTAAAACGAAAAAGATTCTTTTGAAACCGATACCAGAAAAAGGAGGAAGAGACACTCTCAATCAAGTTTATAAGTGCTATTGCCTGCAGTAATGTAAACATGAAATGAAGTGTCTTTCCAACAGCATTTGCAACATTCAGACATAACATAACTTTCCTGCGAAGGAAGTGTTATGCCATTTCATCATCAGAACTCTTTTGTCTCTCTGGCTCTGCTGCTGTAGCAAAGCCTCGGTTCTATGGCTTCCTAGTTGCCCATTTGAGAAAAAACCCACAAAGATCTTGAATTTGGCTGATTCTGGAAATGGGTTCTCAGATAAGGCTTCTGGGTCTGTGTCTATGGATGTACTTGGCAAGCTTAAGCTTCATTGGAGTAGGTGCTGTGTATGGAAGAGAAGGTGAAGTTGTGAAAGAGATTGTTTTAGTTCATGGGAAAACTGCTATTGGAAGGATTGATGATGATTCTGTTTGTGCAACTCTGGATTGGTGGCCTCCTCAGAAATGTGACTATGGAAAATGCAGTTGGGGTCATGCTTCTCTGCTCAACCTGGTATTTTTCCTTTCTTTTTGTCTTATGGTTCCTGAATCAGTCAAAAAGTTTTTTTTCCTTTTCAGAATAATTAGATGGTTTTTGCTTCTTCCTTTTTTTTTTTAATTTATAAATAGCATTCTCTGCATGATGACGTTTTTTTTCTCCTCTTCAGAATGATGCTCGAATATATCTAGAATGCGTGTCTAGGGTGTCTTAGCTCAGCTGGAAATTAATTCCTGCAAAAGCATTTATGTTTTGTTTTTCAAATTATAATTGACCAAGTCCTCCCTACCACCAATAAAGGTTCTAGTCATGTCATCAACTTTCAGAATCTGATACGGTTGTTAAAGGTCAGAGTAAATTTACATCTTATAATTTTCATCTCATGCAGGACCTCAACAACAAAATTTTGTTAAATGCAGTAAAAGGTAAGAGGGAATTTATATCTGGATTATTTTCACAGCAATTTACTTCATTTGTCATTTCTTTTATTGGAGGATTCACGGTTGTTTTGAGAGTTTATTAAGGTACTATAATTTTGCCTTTGAATGTTTTGCAGCCTTTTCACCCTTGAAAATAAGATTAGGAGGCACTTTGCAAGACAAGGTCATGTATGGAACTGAAGATGGTCGGCAACCCTGTACTCCTTTTGTTTTGAATGCGAATGAAATGTTCGGTTTCACTCAAGGGTGCTTACCTATGCATAGGTGGGATGAGCTAAACAGCTTTTTCCAAAAAGCGGGGTAAAATCAGTTTTCCCTTTCGAGTTGTTACCCATGTGTGTGTTTAGGACTAAATAGATTCATCTTGATGATTTGGCAACTGTGTTTTTAACAAGTTTAACATCAATGATAGGTATATTTCAGGGCTAAGGTTGTCTTTGGATTAAATGCTCTTGCTGGAAAATCTATCAAGTCTGGTTCTGCTGTTGGACCTTGGAACTACACCAATGCTGAATCATTAATACGATACACAGTCAGAAAGAAGTACACCATTCATGGTTGGGAACTTGGTAAGTGTATGTTGTCCTCATTACAAATACCAAAATAGTAAGTGCCTACTGGCACAATAAGACTAGAATTGAAAATGGGGATTTCTTAAGGATTAAGCCTCTCATTATCCCTATCACAGGGCATGAGTTCACTTGACAATGACAACCATTCATCCCAAATTTAATTTTTTATGTAAATAGTTGTATGCTATCAAATATTTTTTACTAAAAGAAAGAAAAATGGTATCTTTCCATCTTTAGAATTAACTGTGTTGTTGAATAAGCCACGATGAATAAATCCATCTTGTGTATGGACTAAATACAACGGGCTTTTATTATTGGCAGGCAATGAATTGTGTGGAAGTGGAATCGGAGCAAGTGTTGCAGCAGATCAATATGCTTCTGATGTAGCTGCTTTAAGAAACATAGTTGACAATGCATATAGAGGGATTGAACCTAAGCCACTAGTCATTGCACCTGGAGGCTTCTTTGAGTCGGATTGGTTCAAGGAATTTATAAGCAAATCTGGTAAATCTGCAGACGTGGTCACCCACCACATTTATAACCTTGGGCCAGGTATCTTCCACAAAACTGGATATAAATTTATCATGTTTTCTTAATCTCCATGTATTTGATTATAACTGAAAGCTACTTACAGGAGTTGATGACCACCTAACTGAGAAAATTCTTGACCCTTCCTATCTGGATGGAGAGGCTAACACATTCAGCAGCCTCAAAGGTATACTTCAAAGTTCATCAACCTCAGTAAAATCATGGGTTGGTGAGGCAGGAGGGGCTTACAATAGTGGCCATCATCTTGTGTCTGATGCATTTGTCTACAGCTTCTGGTTAGTGTAATTCCCTTGCTTTGCCAATATCAGCAATGATTCCTTACAAGTTTATTCTCTAATGGTATCATATTAATCACAGGTATTTGGACCAGCTTGGCATGTCAGCTGTTTATGACACCAGAACATACTGCAGACAAAGTTTGATAGGAGGAAACTATGGTTTGCTGAACACTAGTACTTTCATGCCAAATCCAGACTATTATAGGTACTAAAATTTGAATTTCATAGTTGAACAATGAAACATAATAAATAATTAAATATGGACTGCTAGATCAAATTTTGTGTTCCCATGTGTGATGTTTGCTTCATTAATTGCTTGCCACTTTGTTAAGGAACCTATTTTCTAATAGAACAAGGGGTTTTATTAAGTGGGGTCCCATTTGAAGTACATTCATAATGCTGTTTTATAACACTTTTGTGTGGTTATGTACTTTCTTCCTTACAGTGCACTTCTATGGCACCGACTCATGGGAGGACGTGTCCTCTTAACTACCTTCTATGGGACAAAGAAGATAAGAACTTATGCACATTGTGCAAAGGAATCCGTAAGTGAAATTCTGTTTCTGTATATGGTATATGTATTATTTGTGAAAAATCTGATTTGATACTCTCTTACAGAAAGGGATCACAATACTAGTGCTCAACTTGGACAACAGCACCACTGTTCAAGTCAATGTGGCCTTAAAATTTAACAAGTTACCATACCGTAGAGTGGGTGAACCAGCCAGAAGAGAGTTCCATTTAACAGCACCAGACAGGAATTTACATAGCCAAACCATGTTGCTAAATGGAAAAATTTTAAGTGTAAACTCAGCTGGTGAAATTCCTCCTTTGGAGCCTCTATATGTAAACTCAAGAAAGCCAATAATAATTGGTCCTCTATCTATTGTATTTGCTCATATACCAAATGTTCTTCTTTCGGCCTGCAGCTAAGCTAGCTCAGTGTCACTAGGTGAAACTGAAAATTGGTTTCACTTGGTGGTTGATAAAATAAGAGATAGTATACATGACAATTCTGTTTTCAATTTATTGGTGATAGTTGTTCTTTTCTTCTCCACCCCTAATGGGGCCTATAGGATTTTTACTAGCTTTGTTTGTTTTCCGATGCGTACCATTCAGTTGTTATGACAAATTTTAAATTCTACAAATTGAAAGTGACCTTTAATTTCTTGCCACATGTATTGGATGAGACATTTTTCTCCTCACATTCAATGCTTGAATTTTGATTGCTCAGTAGCTGTTTATCAGCAGTAAGTTATCCAAGCCGAGCTTTATATTTATTATTATTTTTATAAAAATCAGAACGAGAATTTGAAAGATATTCCATGGTCCTTCATTAACAACGATTTTACTAATCACTTTGTACTGACATTAATGTTATTAATACATTTTCACCGCAGGTTTAATTAAAATCTTTATTATTTTCTTAATTATTATTTCTTATTTAGAAGAGCACTTGTAACATATTCTTCGATCTTAACTCACTCTATTATTAATTAAAATACATTAAAAATTATCATACGCGAGACACTTAAATAAGATAGGATTTAAAAAAAAGTGTAATTTTTAATAAATTTTAAGCAATAATAAAAAATGTTAAAAAAACTGAAGACATACGTAACGAAATCTTATTAACAAATGAGAGCCAGAAAAATCTGAATGTGGGGCATGTGCACATAATCAATGAGCAGTTGACTTCAAACAACTAAAGCTACAGAAACATGGCTAAAACGCAATTAAAAAAAAATTGCATGGAGAGCTTGCTGAGAGATTTGAATGCCTTAAAATGTAAGATTATTGAAACGGTCACTTTCTGGTTGAAACTTACAATAGAAGGACCAGAGAGCACCAAAAGTTGGTGGAGGAAAACTGATTCTTGACTTTCAAGGATTTAAACACGTCAATACATTTTTTGGTGACCAACCACCATACCATCGTCATCTATTAAAAATATACAATACTGTTATATACTAATAAGCTACAGTTAAAAATAAAGAATACATACAGTAATGTACCTATACTATCATTTCTTTGTACTTAAACTATCTGATTTGTATATATCAAGCGGATATACCATACTTTTAGAAGGAAGAGAGGTCACTGAGTAACTGGGGTAGTGAGATACAGGTTACACAGCAGAGGGTAGAAGATTAGTTATAACAATTAGTGTTTGGTTGAGCAAAATCCAACTTTCCAATGCAAATTGAACCCATCCTTCTCCCACATTGGATTGGCAGGTAGTACCATAGTAAGAATGAGCTCCAAAGTATTTTTCAAATGAAAAAAATGTTTCCAACAGATTGGATGATAAAGTAGTCATTACTTGACAAATATCAATTCCAGTAACTCGTCAAGCCTAATAGATTGTAAAAAAATTCGACTAGAAAGGCATCATTTATCATCATTCATTTAATTACAAAACATACTTTTTAGCTCAAACTAAAAAGGCAAAATTAAAATAGATCAAGATCTCACATGAAAGAGATTCTGCATTTAATTGTGTTTCACCTCCTTCAAGAACTTGAAACCCCAAAAACCTTAAAAAAAAATGGCAATAACACGAGTCATAATTTTAATCAAACAACCATATTGGAAGCTCAAGATGGAAGAAGTTCACTATTTTAAATTAATAGGCTAGTGGAAAATAGATTAGTCATTTCTACTTACCAAGCAATTCCCAAGAGACCAAATATATAGAATACCGATTCCCAACCAAGATTTTCAATAAGGGGAGGAGCCAAAAGAAGCCTGACAGATATTACAGTGCTAAAATTGAGGGTAGACAATAAAAAAAAAAAATTACAATCCTGTGTGAGTCCCATTCTTATTATATCTGACTACATGCTAGAAAATGCATACCCCATAACACTTCCAACACTCAAACCACCAAAAACAAATGCTACTGCACATGAGCGCTCTTCTAATGGTATTGACCTGCATATGGCAATGAACCTTACCAATCAAAAGGGTGAAAAGCTAAAAAAATATTATAATTGACTGAAATATAGTATTTCTCAAAATAGTAGGCTGAGGCAGGAACCAACTATTTTACTAAGAAATTGGATTTTACCAAAACATGAATTTTCTCCACTCACAGTCATAGTTAGCATAATAACTTTTTTTTCATAATTAATATCCTTGTAAGTAGAAAATTGCATGCTTACCTAGGAACAAACCCTAAACTCCAAAAGCAAGATGTTTTATCAATTTTCGGAGGGAGCTGGGTTAGGTGAGTGAAAGTATTAAATTAAAACATTTTTGTCCATCTCCAAACAATTGTTCTTAGTGTTCTGCATCTCTATGTTGCTTCTCTTATTCCAACGAAAAATCCAGAGTTCCACCAAAATTTCTTTATGGGCAGAAACTAAAGACAATAAATAATTATAGTTAAATGTTAAAAGGAAAATAATCTAAACATTCACATACTGACTAGAAAAGTAAGTGGAAGATAAGTAAAAAATCAAATCAACGGAAAATCAGTTAGAACCCAATATATTTGGATGTTTACATGTCTGGCAATGAGATCAGTAGCAGCAGATGGTGAAACACCTTCGCCTATCCCAACCTAGACATGCAATGGAAGGGAAGAGCTTAGTAATGTTGAAAAAAAATAACACATGCTAATGAGGGTACATGTTAAATGCTAATAAATATAAAAAAGAAACACTAAATAGACACGTTAACTGTTGAAGATAGAATATCCCATGGAAACAAAACGATAACATTTTGCGAGACCAAACAAGGAATCTTGCATGTAAGTAGGCATTAAATCTGCAAAAAAGAAAGTATGCATTGGGGGGGGGGGGGGGGAATTACTGACCAAAACCCTTGACAACAATAAGCCAGGCATATATCCAGCAAGAAAAGGAACAAGAGCTGTAGCCGCTGACCATATCAATACTCCAACCTCTAGAACAGCTCTGAAACAGAAAGATAACAGTGTAACTGGCATCATAAGCCTGGAAACTAAATTGAAATATTAGTGCCAATTCTGAATGGGGTAATTGTCCAATTACTATCTTTCTTTAAGACTTGAACATGAGTGACTTAATTGACTCTCATTTAATAAAAGGAAGTTATTTAGATAAAAGAATGTTTAGACAATGATTTGATTAATAATATAGTAGGTAAATGCCGTCTTGTTGATATCTCAGTTTAACACGAAGCTCTCCTTGGAATGTAATTATAATTTCATCAGGTAGATAAATGTGAGGAATATGCATTACCCAATGACAAAGGTATTATTTATGATGGTTTGAAGGACAAGAAGACAGATTTAGAGAAGAAAAGGTATCCCACTATAAATACTTTTAAAGTTATTGGGAAACATATCATTAAGAGAATGCTTGGTATCTGCACTCTATGATGCTTCACTCAACTCCAAAACATTGACTTGTAAGAT
Organism: Glycine latifolia; assembly: GCA_013407115.1. Lineage (NCBI taxonomy): Eukaryota > Viridiplantae > Streptophyta > Magnoliopsida > Fabales > Fabaceae > Glycine > Glycine latifolia. The sequence goes on from CM023947.1 coordinate 7,793,767, forward strand.
GAGAACTATCCAAGCCTTATAAACTTTATTTAAGTCATATCTCTAGTCGATGTGGAATCTCAACCCCCTAAGAATCAACATCTTGGTAGCTGCACTCTGTGCAGCTTCACTCAACTTTTCTAGTCAACCTCTTCGTAGGTAACCCTTTCTAAGACACTAGCAATCAATTCTGATATGCTACAAAGGCTAGGAGTAACCACAATTAAGACGATTTCCAACACTCCTCAATTCCAACATTAATCTTATACTTCTCCTCTCTAAAAAAATCTCTCCTAAAAATTATATTAGTGTCCTTGAATTGATCATTACAAAAGTCAACAATCTTTAATTATATGGCAATCCATGATTGGAAGATAGTATAAAACATCTTTATAATGTCAGTGTAATTGGATTAAATGCTTTATTTTCCTTTTCTTTTTTTTATCAGAAATGCTTTCTTTATATGTTACACTGGGTAATGTTTGTAAATAAGCGCTGCCCCTCCTTAAAAGTCTAGAAACAAAAAGAAATAGAGAAATCTTTTGGATAGAAAAAAATTGTGTTGCAACTGGAAACTGACCCGCCACCAAATATTTTGGCTAGCCAACCCCCAGGCAATTGACTCAATGTATAGCCCCTGAAGAAGGAGGACTGAACCAATCCTGCTGTTGATGAGTTCCACCCAAATTGATGAGACATTGGAATTATGGCAATACTCAAGTTCACCTGCACCACCCCCACTAAATCAAATCAAATCCCATGCATAATTAATGATGCAACTGGTTAATTAATTATACTCTAAAAGAAGCAATTTTTGCTTGTGGGGTTGCAACAAACAAAGACACCCCGGAAGTAAGTAAGAACCTTATCCATGTTACAAATAATGAAGGCCAATGATGTGGTGCAGATGAGCTTGTATCTTTGGGGAAGATTCTTCCAAGGTGGTCAGTTCCCAGACAAGGTCTCATGCTGCTTCTCCACCTCTTCCACTTGAAGGTCGGTGAGAACCTTGGCCTTTGCCTTGGCCATGGACACTCTCTGGGTTTCTTTAGCATTTTGTTGAGCGCTAGAAACTATTCTGCTGAGCCTGAGGGTGAGGCTGGATGGTGAGAGATGAAAGTGAAAACGTTGAAACGAGGTTGTTCTGGTAAAAGGGGTGTGTGAAAAGAAGCAGGAATTGTTTGGTCTCAGCGTGAGCCTGGCCATGCTGGTTAAAATAGGCTATTCAAGTTGCAGTTGCAGAAAGAAAAAAGGAACAAAGGAAGAATATTTGGCTGTTAGAGGAGTGCCATAACATGAGGCGTATGGGTAATAAAATTGATGCTATAGGAGGTGGCCACGGAAGTGGTCGTGCATTGTGGCTCACATCAAATTGAACATTTGGAATAATGCACAACGCATAATTTTTTGGTTCAAAAGAGTAACATATGCCATTTTTTTTGTCCACATTTCATTAAAGGGGGATTTTTTTTCCTATATCAGCTAATTTTTTCATACACCAACAATAAAACGAAAAATCAAAAATATCCTTTCACAAGATTCATACAGATTGATCAATCCGTATGGTCTATACAGATTGTCCATCTTCCGTTGTTGCAGCCACGCCCAGACCACCTCCCTCCACGTCGTCTCCGCCCTCCTCTCCCTCCCTTCCACTTCCCTCCGCAATGCCTGCTCCTACTCCCCCTGACTCCGTCCGCGACGCCTGCTCTCCTCTCCCCCATCTCTATCTCTCTCATCTGCACACCACAACTCTGCCACGTGCCTTATCTTCGTGCCATCACCCTCAAGAGACTCACCGCCGACAAGGCCGTAGAGTCCGTGAAGAGCGGCATGGTCCTCGACCTTGGCACCGGCTCCATCGCCACTTCCCACTTCGTCATCGACCTTGACATCCCCCTCTTCGTCCTTGACCACAATCCCCGCCTCGATCTCACTCTTGACAACGTCGACAAGGTTGATGAGACGATTCGTAATCCGTAAGGTTCTTACGGATTTGTCAATTCGTATAGTGTTACGAATTAGAAAATTCGTATGAGGTTATGGATTAACAAATCAGTAAGCCTATACGGATTAGCCAATCCATATGAATCTTAAGAAAGAGAATTTTTTATTTTTCGCTGTCGTCTTTGCTGGGTGTATGAAGAAATTTGTCTGGTGCAGGAAGAAAAATCGAAAATGCCCTTCCTGGAACCCTTTTTTGCTTCCTGTACTCCCAAACTTTGTAATATCCGTAAAGTACCCTTCTGCTATAAAACTTCTTTCTTTCTCCTGCACCCCCAAACTTGTGCCTCCTTCTTCTCCGTAGCCCCATAGTCTCGACCACTGTGGTCCTTCCTCACCCTTGCCATCGTGGTGCGCATCCCCCCTCTTACCAGCATAGAAGAGTTGTGTTTATTGTATCTTCTTGCACCCCATATGAAAGAAAAAAGACCCAAATAGACAAATATCCCCACTCTCATCAGGCACACCTTTCGAAAAAACATTTCCAAAAATTACATGCATTCTGGAAATGCATTTCTGGAATTATGTAACATTTTACATAATTCCAAAAACATTTTTGTTTTCTAAAAAAGTATTTGTAGAATTAAGCTAGCATAATTCTAGAAAATCATTTATTCAAAAATAAATATTTACGCCACTTAATGTGAAATGTGAGAAATTAATTCACCTCATTTGAAGTGTGTGCCTTTTATGCCACTTAAAAGGAAATGGTCCTTGTCAATTTGCATATTAGAAGTTTATAAAGAGTCAAAGACACAGAAATAGGGGTGCAACATCTCGGTTGTGTATGAGATTCACCTCCAAAACAATTAAGTTACATTTTAACTTATTATTTTTTTTATAAGTGTGACATATATTAAATCATCATATTGCATAACCCAACTGTATTATTTCTCCCTATTGTAGTATTTTTTTAATAAAAAAAATATTATTTAAGATTAATTGACAAACATAAATAATCAAAATTGTCATAAGTGTGCAATTGCATTAAAACTTAGGGGAAAATTTTTATCACTCATAGTAATTTTACTAACTTGAGCAATATTGTTTCATGTGAAAATAGCTGGAAAACAAATAGTTGCATAGTGTTAATTTAGCTAATTTTAAATTATTAAACTAACATAAGCCTTTGAACTCAGTCAAATACCAGACTAAATAGATTCAATCATATAGTAGCAAACTTGATTGTTTCACACTTGGAACTAACACTGCATTGTTAGAATTAACAAGAATGTAAAGGAGGGAGGGGGGTTGAGTTCAGTTTCAAACAGATTAGAACAACAAAACATAAGAAGTAATTTAACGATTTAAGAATGAGTAACCAACTCAGAATTGAGATTCCTTGAATATCTATCATCAGATAAAATAATAAACAACTTTGTGGTTGATTCTAAACAAATTGAAATCTCTGCATTCGCTTAGAACATTCTTCCTGCTAGACGATAGCATAACATTCAATTAAACATGACATGTTCACAATTGCAATAGCACAGTGATCATTTTAAACCGGTCTAATTAATGATCATTGGATAAATCAACCTAAATATTAAATCTAGCATTTAATCTCTTCCTTCCCTATTATCAGAAAAATGCACAATCAAAAACCAGAAAACAACAAAAACATACAAATACAACTCAAACAGAAAATAACATAAATAGGAGATAGCTCAAAAACAAAAATGGAACATAATACAAGGGTATAAAATGGAAAGGAAATCAGAACCTAAAAACATACAAAACAACATACACAAAACCATGATAAAAAACGTGATCAAGAGCAAAAACGAAAATAAGGAAAGAGGGAAAACAAATATGAGCAAAAGAAAGCAAATCCTCTAGATTAATCCATGGAAATCTCCATTATGAGTTGGTTAGAAGAATCCTAGCCTATTATAGTTAAATATGCAAAAGAAAATACAAAAAAAAGTGATGAAACCATGAAAATAAAAAATGGGTATATATCTCTTCTTTCTTCTTCCTGTTTCATATCTTTCTTTCCTTTTTTCTCTAGCTGGTTTGTATCTCCCTCTCCCCCTTTTTATCCCAGCACCGACCTTCTGTTAAAAGGGAGAGAAAATATCTCATTTTTAATTCTGGACAAAATGACATAATTACCTCTAACTATTACATATATTTTAAATTTCTGCTGACTTCAGGGCCAATTTTGTCCACCTATTTGACAGAATTTGAACTTGATTTCTTCGTAAAAGTTGTAGATATTTGAATTATCTAAAAAACAGAAAAAAAATTTAGCTCAAACAGACATTTGTAGTGAAATTTATGCGCAAAATATCAGAAAATGCCAAATGTACTATTTTAACTAAAATCAATCTAAAATACATTTAATTACACACCCAAAAGTCAAAAAAGTATTGATCAAGAGTATCAAATAAGTGATATAAAAATTAGAGGTTTGATGAGGTTTATTGTTCCATTTGGAACCATATTAAAAGTCACTAGCATACACAACTGTAAATATCCCCCTAATAAAAGTGCTTTATCATCACGTCACACAACTTCAGAGTTGATTCCCAACAGATGTGTATTTTAGGATTTTTGCTCTTTTTCTCCCACCTGTTTAACAGTATTCATTAAAGCAGCTTGGAAACTGTAACAAACATACTGATGTAATGTTCTTGTCGGAGTCATTGGATTAATTAAACTGTTCATTTTCTTTTTTTAATACACTAAACTAAACAACAAAATCAGGTAATACGATTTGTGTTAATAAACAAATTAATGAAAGCCCAGTCGGCATTCGGCAAGATAAATGAGGAAGAATAAAAAAAATTCAACTTAACATCGTTAACTTAACACTATTGAAAACTTGCATTATAAAAAACTATTGAAAACTATTCATTTTGTTCATCAGAAACTTCACGGAGGAGAGAAAGACATGGCTGGCAATATACTCGTTTCATCAGTGCCCAAGAGCGTCCAAGAAATGTCCATGGTTGGTGATGAACCACCATCAAGATATGTAGTTAATGGAAATAGCTTTGGATCTAATGATTCTTCTGCACATATTCCAATACCCATCATTGATGTAAGCCTTCTCTCATCAGAAGATGAGCTAGAGAAGCTTAGATCTGCTCTAAGTTCAGCTGGATGCTTCCAGGTGTGGATTTATACAAAGCTTACAACAACTTCATTAGTGCTCGCATGCTTTGTTTACTCCAAAAAGCATCGTTGACTGCTACTTAAATATGTCTCAAAGCACCATAGGTCATATGTTGCATAAATGGATTTTCTAGTGCTCTTTGAATTTATGTGATGCACTTCTAAACTTGAGGATACAAGGGCCACTTCGACTTTATCAAGATTAATTTTGCATGTTATTATCTTGATGATGGATTGGTAAATTTGAATATTGCTACTTATTGACTCTTCTTTGAACCAAAGATCCCTTTATATATGTAGATAAGTATATAAATCCACTTCCACATGCTGCTGGTTGTAAATTATGTGATTCCTGAATCTGATAAGTAGTAGTTTAGAAGGTAATCTGACGATGTAAGCCATTTTTATGTTCTAGGGATATTAAGGTTTTCATCTTCCTTGTGTTTAGAAAGCTTAATGCCTATATTTGACATGATCAAACCAAAAGGCAACTGGTCATGGAATGTCAAGTTCATATCTTGACAACATACGAGAAACCGCAAAACAATTTTTTGCACTCACAGAAGAGGAAAAGCAGAAGTATGCTCGAGTTGTTAATGAATCTGAAGGGTATGGAAATGACAGAGTAGTTTCAGACAAGCAGGTCCTTGACTGGTCCTATCGCCTAACACTTCGAGTTTTTCCGGAAACAAAACGAAGGCTTTCTCTTTGGCCAAAAAGTCCTAGTGAATTTAGGTACTACCCTTTTCTCATGGTGCATTTTGGAGCATTTTCCCTTGTACTTTAACGAGTCCTGGCATGTCCCAAAAAATAGTAATGCTAATTAAATTATGCTAAACTTATCTATTAGTAGGAAGATTTCTAGATATTTTTTCTACAATAAACTGAGAAATTTTTGTAATGTACTAATATAGAGTAATTATTGAGATTATTTTTCTGAATATTATGCAGTGAGAAATTAGAGGAGTTTTCTACGAAAGTAAAATCAATGATGGAATATCTCTTGAGATGCATGGCAAGGTCATTGAATTTGGAAGAGGGTAGCTTTGTTGACCAGTTTGGGGAACAACCGTTGATGCTAGCAAGGTTCAACTTCTATCCACGTTGTTCTAGACCTGATTTGGTTCTTGGCGTCAAGCCTCATACAGATAGATCAGGAATCACAGTCCTATTGCAAGACAAAGAAGTGGAAGGTCTTCAAGTTCTGATAGATGACAATTGGGTCAATGTCCCCACAATGCCTGATGCTCTTGTTGTCAACCTTGGCGATCAAATGCAGGTTAACTAGGCACTATCTCAAGAAATTATTCTACTTACGGATGCTTAATGAAAATTCATCTAGCTTAAAAGTACTATATTTGTACTTGGTTTCTTGTTGACGGGCATAATTAACTATTTTTTGAGGCGGAATTAGAGTTCAATGCTTAATGAAGTTGGTGATTGTTGCAGATTATGAGTAATGGAATATTCAAGAGCATAATGCGCAGGGTTGTGACGAACACAGAAAAGCTGAGGATGTCCGTGGCAATGGTTAATGAGCCGGAGCCGGAGAACGAGATTGGACCTGTAGAAGGTTGTTAGGACAGAGATATTTTCCCATTAAAGGTCAAGGTAACCTCCTTTCTATGCTACTGACAGGATAAATGGCTAAATTTGCTTCCTTTTCTTATTCAAAGTAAGGTATTTATACACAACTCATGGCCAATCATTGGCTCACTGCGCAACAGAATTCCAATAACAGAATTTGCAATGCAAAGAAGGAATAATCTGAAACAGAATCTGCAATACGAAAAGGAATACTATCAAACGGTTATCACAGATCCTCAAGATTGTGACAGCTAGACGAAGTCTTCTAGATGGTTCGGACGTTTGGTGATTCTCGTGGGCCTTCCTGATTGGGCCTCGGGTGTGCTCTCGGGTGTGCCTCTAATCTTGTCCTCAGCTTGGTTGCTATCAAAGGTCTAATAGATGAGTCACGACCAAGGTTATACAGAAACGTTAAAAATTATGGCGAAATCAACTACAAGTGTTATCAAGAGGGAAAGATTCCACTTGAGACTGTCAAAATTGCAGACAATTCTGATCAGAGGTGAAACTGATTCATATTTGACTTCCTAAAGACAAGATACATCTAGACTAACGGTTGGAAAACACATTAATGTTTTTGTTTATTTAAGTCAAACTATAAAGTAAATATGTATGGTTCTGGTTCAGTTGCTGTGAAACCGTAACTAGCTGTTGGTTTTTAATTATGGCAGAGAATGAATACAATGGAGAGTGTGATGGAAGAGGATAATTTTATTGAATTCAAAAATTATATATATAGGCTGAAAAAATAACTAACAACTGAAAATATAATTTCCTAATAAGATTTTGCCCTTTAATCAAGGCATTATCCATAATAAACTGAACAACCTCCTAAAACTATGAAAAACAAACTTTGACTTCTTATTTAAAATAAAATAAATATATAATTTCAAAATAACAACAGTTCTAAAAACAACTGTTAACACTCCTCCTTGCTTTAGATACTGCTAACACTCCTCCTTGCTTTAGATACTGCAAACTCCAATCTTCTGCCTTAAAAACTCAAACTCATTTTGTTGTGGAGTATAGGGTGTAGTTAACTGATGCTCAATGCCAGCTTCCTCACAAAAGTGGTTGAATTTTTCTGAGGTGTACTCCTTGCCATTATCAGATCTTAGAATCTGAATTTGCTTCTCACTTTGATTTTCTACTAATTTTTTGAACTTCCAAAACACTCCAGTCACTTCCGACCTGAATTTTAAGAAAATAATCCAACACATTCTTGTGAAATCATCAATAAAGGCAGCATAATATCGATTACCTGCTAATGAAGGAGTTTTTTTAGGTCCAGATATATCTGTGTGGACTAACTGCAGCTTAAGAGTGGCTCTTTTTGCTGTCCTCAAAAATGGCTTCTTTTTTTTCTTTCTGAATAGACAAGCCTTGCATGTTGGTATGTGATCATCAAGTTCTGGAAAATCAGCTGTCATTCTCTTGGAATTCATTTGCAGCAACCCTTGGTGGTGATCAAACCCGAGTCTTTTGTGCCAAACTTCTGTGATGTTTTCTTTGATTGGAAAAACAGCTTGCTCTTCCTCCAACGGATTTAGAGCAAAACTTTTCCCTTTCATTTTTACTTTAAAGATATCCTGATTAGCTGCATCTCTAATCAGGCAAAAATTGTCTTCAAAAATAACTTTGAAGCCTCTTTCAATCAATTGGCCAACACTCAACAGATTTTGTTGAATTTCAGGTACAAAAAGGACATCAGGAATAAACTTTGTACCTGAGCTACTTGTTATTGCAACAGTCCTCTTTCCTTTGACTGAAATATAATCACCATTGCCTATTTTGATTTTGGTGATGTTGGTTGGCTTTAAATCTTTGAAAAGCTTCATGTCATTGGTCATATGATTTGTGCAACCACTGTCAATCAGCCAACTCTCACTTTCTTCGCTGCTTGCAAAACACCTGGCCACAAAGAGTTGATCCTTCTCCTCCTCTTGATGCTGATTTTTGCTCTTGCATATGATTGCTTCATGCCCCATTTGATTGCACTTGATGCATTTAGCATCAGGTCTCTGCCAACATCTGAATGGAGGGTGACCCATTTTGCCACAATGCTGACAAGGTGGGTAACTTTTCTTTTCACCCTTTCCTTTGTTGTCATTAGTTGCACTGCTCTGGCTGTTGCCTAGATGATTCTTCTTATAGTTTTTAGCTTGTTGGCTCTTGGCTAGAAGAGCACCTTCAACAGCATGATCTCCCCTCATCAATCTTCTCTGCTCTTGGGCTTGGAGAGCATGTAGCACTTCTGCAAAAGTAATTTTAGACAAATCTTTTGTGTTCTCCAATGAAGCAATAGATGCCTCGTACCTCTCTGGCACTGTTACCAGAATTTTCTCAACAATTCTGGAATCTGCAAAATTGCCGCCCAGTAACTTTATCTTGTTGGCAATGCCCAACAATTTGTCTGAGTATTCCTTGATTGTATCAGACTCTTTCATCCTCTGAAGCTCAAATTCCCTCATTAAGTTAAGCACCTGCATGCTTCTAATTCTTTCATCTCCAGCATATTCCGCCTTTAGATAGTCCCAAATCGTTTTTGCCGATTTGAGAGTCATGACCCTAGTAAAAATGGTTGTAGAGATACCAGCAAAAAGGCATGATTTTGCCTTTGCTTTTCGACTTTTTTTCTCCTTATGATTCTTGATATGGGCCATGGTGGGATTGTCCGGTAGTGAAAGGACTTCATAATCCTCTTCTACAGCTTCCCACCATTGAAAACTGGAAGAGCTACTTGGAAAAAACTTGTTTCAGAATCCATTCTATAGGTCCCGTAAGAAAAGGGCTCTTGATACCAATTGTTGGGATACCGAGGGGGGTAAATATCGGGGAGATTTACACCTGAATAACCATATAAGTGAATTAGACACCACACCTTAACCCAAAACCTTAAGGCTCAGGTTTATGGGTCTTCTTCTCACTTATATGGTGTTCAACTTTTCTATTTCTATCCGATGTGGGACTTTAACTCACACTTGTACTCCAACAATCTCCCCCTCAAGTGTGAGTCTCTTCCACATGGTAGCCTCCCCCTCGAGCTTCAATTCACAAGTAGTGGCTTGTACCGCCGCAACACTTGCGGGACTCGCTGCCTGGCCTCACTCGCCAGAAAGACTTTCGATACACCTTTCTTACTTGTCCGAGCCGGTCACCAAGTCAAACCATCGGCTTTGATACCAATTGTTGGTTTTTAATTATGGCAGAGAATGAATACAATGGAGAGTGTGATGGAAGAGGATAATTTTATTGAATTCAAAAACTATATATATATAGGCTGAAAAAATAACTAACAACTGAAAATATAATTTCCTAATAAGATTTTGCCCTTTAATCAAGGCACTATCCATAACAAACTGAACAACCTCCTAAAACTATGAAAAACAAACTTTGACTTCTTATTTAAAATAAAATAAATAGATAATTTCAAAATAACAGCAGTTCTAAAAACAACTGTTAACACTAGCCAAAAACAACTGTTAACACTAGCCAAGTAGCCATATATTTCAATCTCGTGTAAGTAGTAGTACATCACGTAGCTTTTAAATTATTCTACTTAATTAGTTAAATCAGTTTTATATCAATTCTTAAAAATGGTAACAGAAAAAGCAATATCTTAAGTTTGATAGCTTAGGTTAACCTGGTGATTAATGTGTGCTGCATAACTTATCAACTCGCAACTGTGAATTACCACCTAGAAATTAGTTCAAAATCGCCATTAAAATGCACTTGGCCGATTAAATATATTTTTTTAACCAAAATAAAAATACATTTTCATGATCAATAGCATCAAGTGGCAAGGCAATTTTCCCAACAAATTTATCTCCCTATGGAACAAGAACTACATCACATGCTCAGGATCCTCACTCATGTCGAAGACAAAAGATCACAAGATGGGGACATGTACAAGTTGTATCTTACTATAAGAAATTCAAAATCAATATCTAATTCTCGCCTCCAGCAGTCAGGTCTGAAATTCCTCGTATACTGCATATGAAGAGTGTGTTCCTAGCATTTTGCTAAAACATTTGAGAGTAGATCATATCCAATCAAAATCAATTTTGTTTTCATCTTAATCAATCAAGCAAATGAGCATAACTTTCACAAAACTGGATATGAAATTTTGGAAATGGAAAATTTATTTAAACCTACTAACAAAATCAGTATGGCCTGCAAAAATTATCAATAAGAGGCAAATCTGGGAAATCAATTTCATTTAGTGTACACAATATTAGAATATGATAAAGCAGTATCTTTATATATCTTAAGCAATATAGACCATGGAACTTCTCTTCATGTTTCAATACTTGCTTTTGGTAATCCAGATGATCAAAAAATTGCAAAATCAATGACTCAAAAGCCAGAAAGAATCTTCCTAGTTGTTCCCTGGCATTTATGTTGCACAAGTACAAACCATAGTAGAGATCAAAACTATCTCAAGCGGTAATTTTCCACTAAACTCAACAAAGACTTATAGCCGCCAGCATTGTGGAGTTTCAGACCCGGAACAGTGGGAATGCAATGAAAGGTACAGTGATAGCGGCTGAAAGGTTGAAATGCCCTGCATGGTTATGCTGTGGGAAAACTACGAAAGGAACCCAAGAAGGATCACGGATTTTGGAGACAATTAATGAGGAGTTTACAAAGGATCACATTCATTCTTTTACCTCAAAAAATGTCACTCAATTGTTTTGCTTTATTATTTATTCATAAAAAAACATTAATTCTTTTGTAGTAATAAAAATATATTCTTATCAAACCAATCAATTATACCATTAAATTTTATATGAATTTTAATTTTATATAATACAGAAACTGGCTTATTAAATCATATAGAATGTTTTTTATAATTACGATGATATGTGTTATTAAAGAGACTTGTTCCTCGTGTCAACCAATGGTCCCGGATCACGTAAGAATATTAGTTATTTATTTAAAATAAAAACTAATTGTGTTAGTGGAAAAATAACAAAAAAATCATTTTGGATAATGTTACAATCATAAAGGGCGAAAACAAAACAAAAATATAATGATCAAAATGATATTTTGACTCTTTATTTAACATGTCATCTCATAAGACCAATCAACACTAACGGATACCTTAGACACTTATATAGTTCTATTAGCAAATTTAACCTTGTTGATGAAAAGGACCAAAATGAATCTATGAATCTATTTCAAACACAAATTGAGAATTTTAAAAATAATATTTAGCCTAAATTTTTTAATGACAAAAACACCTGATATTGGAAGTGTAATATGTTAAAACGGTTATAAAATTAATATTTGATGTCATAAAAAAAATAAGTAACACGGAAATATCAATTTCATATGTTAAACATAATTCCTCCTATAAACCAAGCTCTTATAATGAAGGTAGGATGGAATTTGTTTACAAAGCTCAATGCTCTCTGGGTTAATGTTGTTCGTGCAAAGTACAGATGTGGCAATGATGTGATGCCTGTAATTGATCAAAGAAGACAAGCCACAAATCTCTGGAGAGGTATTGTCAAGTGCTGGAGTAACTTTCAACCTAATTTGATTTGGAAGCTAGGAGATGGGAGATCTATCCGGTTTTGGGAAGACTATTGGGTGCCAGGTTCTGGGAACCTTAAATCAATTCCGCACTAACCAATCTAGAAGTGGTGCGAATGTTCCAGTGTGTTTTCTTGTTGATGTTAGTGGGGGATGGGATTCACAACGTCTGAATTCTGAGCTTCCCATGAAGGTGGTGGAACAAATTCACCATGTGGCTCAAACTGCAGTGACTATGTAGAGTGGGACAAAGTGAAGGATGGAAAATTTTCTACTAAAAATGCCTATCTCTTACCTTGTCCCAAGCTGGTGATCTTGTTGAGAGTCCTATATACAAGAGCATATGAAGATGGGATGGTCCTGAGAGAATAAAATTTCATTTATGGAAGATCAGTAAGGGAGTGCTTCATACAAAGTGAGCTGCGTTTCATAAGGCATATGACTACCAATGCAAATTGCCCCTCATGCAATACTATAATTGAAGACACGATCCATGCTCTTAGGGACTACTGCAATTGATAAAAATCTCAATGACTCCTTTTTTCAACAGGATATCAATAGCTGGATGATCACTAATATTCGTGATTGCAAGAATATCAATGCTACTATGTTCGGTGTTATCCTGGATATACTTTGCTGGAGACGAAATGACTTTGTCTTTCGCTATTCCTGGAAAAATACAGATGAGGTGGTGAACAAAGCTCAGGCCACTGATCAAGGATATTGGCAGAAGTGAGATTTTGAACAATGTCCTTTATCCTGATTTGATTAGTGGTAGAAGAGATGAGTCTGGAATTTGGAAGGCGCCAGAGAAGGGCATCTACAAGATTAACTGTGATGCTGCTTACTTCTCTACGATGGCCATTGCAACTTGTAGAGCTGTTGCCCGAAATGCTGAAGGAGAGTTTTTCGTGCCTTTGCTAGTAGGTTGGGGCATGGTTCTATTGTGGAAGCGAAGTTATGGGCTATTTTATATGGTTTGTATACGGCCTTAGAGATGGGAGCTATGAATCTGATAGTAAAAATGAAGCTGATAGATGAATGTTCAAATGATAGGTCATTTTACCGAACTTCTTGTGTAATTTCAGACACAAAGATGAAGTTCCAGCAGTGCACCTTAGTCCATATTTCAAGGGAAGCAAATACTATGGCAGATGCTTTTGCCATATCTGGTTTACAGTTAAACTCAGATGTTTGTTTTTACAATACCATTCCTTATTTTGCTGTAAATTGCCAATATGGGAATGATGTACCTTCTTCAATTTTGAATATGAATTAGTATGTCTGTGGCTTTGTTAGCCAAGACAATGCAGCAAAGAGAGAAAAAAAAAAACATAATTCCTCCTTAAAAGCATGTGTAAATTTTAATTTAGACTTCGAGGTTTAAATACAATAGTCACAAAACAATTCAATTTATTTTATATCGTGAATTATTTATTTTTAGTTATAATTGAATTAGTTCAACTTCAAACACTCTTAAAAACATACAATACAATAAAAACAAAATGGTAAAGAAATATTAAGAAAGTTGAACCATCCGAAAGGAATATATATATAAAGTTGACCACGCGGAAGAGATGGTAAACATCATCGTCATCATAGAAGGAAAATTTTCGCAACAGACTCAGCCTAATCAAGTTGTCTTAAAACTACATGAGACACAAAATATACTTTGTTTCAAGGTGGGGGAGGGAAAGGTTTCAAAAACAATGGAATTGACATGACAGATGAGTTAAAGACTAACACAAAAAAGAGAAGGCATTGGTAAAGGGACGGCTTTTCCTTGTTCTGTCATTGTAGAAAAATGATGGACGATACTCTTTTTCTATCAAATCCTTTAGATCTTGAAGAGTAGGCCACCATGTGTAGCAAAGAAGGGAGCAAACACAAGAGATTCAACCGCCATGAGCTTGATAAGGATGTTAAGTGAAGGTCCAGATGTATCCTTTAGAGGGTCTCCAATGGTGTCACCAATAACAGCTGCCTTGTGACAATCTGACCCTTTTGGACCAAGGCTTCTTGCATGATCAGAAGCACCAGCCTAATACATTACACCAAATATATAAACAATCAAATTCACATTACAGACTTCATTACACAACTACCAAGTTGCCTTGCATTGTACCAGCATTTTAAATTGAGGAATAGCTTCCGACACTTATTGAAGAGTAAGAATTCAATTAATAATACAGCTTGGCATAAAATATTTACCTCAATGTACTTCTTGGCATTATCCCAAGCACCACCGGTGTTGGATGCAGAAATAGCAATCTGGAAACATGGAATGGAAATATGTCTTAGAAGCAAAGAATAAAAGGGCAGAATGACAAAGACCAACAAGTTGTTGAGGTTATTAAACTAGTAATAAATAGTGGTGGGTGAAACATCACCTGTACGCCAGACACCAAAGATCCAGCTAGGACACCAGAAAGTGTTTCGACACCAAAAAGGATTCCAACAACAAGGGGTGTAAGCATGACAAGAGCCCCAGGTGGAATCATTTCTTTAATGGAAGCATCAGTGGAGATCTTAACACATGTGGCATAGTCAGGCTTAGCAGTTCCCTCCATCAAGCCTGGAATGGTGTTGAATTGCCTGCGTACTTCCTCAACCATTTTCAGGGCAGCACTTCCCACACTCTTCATAGTCATAGCAGAAAACCAGTAAGGAAGCATTGCACCCACAATCAAACCAATGAAAACCTTTGGAGTCAACACATCAACAGTTGTAATAGCAGCTCGGCTCACAAATGCACCAAAGAGGGCCAGAGATACAAGGGCAGCAGAACCAATGGCAAATCCCTAAAACAGAATAACACACTATATAAGCCACCTAGCAATGATGTTTCCATGAACTTGGATGAATAACGTTTGAAGAGAGTTAAAAAAACAGAAGAATTAGGTTTGGAGAGTTAAAAACCTTCCCAATAGCGGCAGTCGTGTTTCCGGCAGCATCAAGGGCATCAGTTCTCTCTCTAATTCTGTGACTCATACCAGCCATCTCAGCAATACCTCCAGCATTGTCACTGATTGGACCATATGCATCAATGGCCAATCCAGTGGCAATGGTACTCAGCATGCCAAGTGCAGCAACAGCAATACCATACATGGCAGCAAAGGTGAAACTAACAAAAATACTAATAGCAATAGCAAAAATTGGAACAATAACAGACTTGTATCCTAAGGCAAGGCCAAATATAACATTAGTTGCAGCACCAGTCCTGCAGGAGTCTGCAACATCTTGCACCGGACTGTAAAATCAAACAGAAAAGTCAAGATAAAAATCTGATGATATATGCACAAAGGTATAAAAAAGTAAAAACATTACGCAAAATTGCTTACCTATATGCATTGCTAGTATAGTACTCAGTTACAAATCCGATAATAAGACCTGCCCAAAGACCAACAGCAACACACAAGAATAGCTGCCTGCAAGACGAAATCTAAGTCATGAGTCCTTCGATATAAAAATCTACCATGTAATATTCTATAAATAGACAACAACTCATCCTTCAATAATTGCTTCATAAAATAAGCAATTCTAATAGAAGTTGTGAAACTTACCAATTCTTGACATCTTTCTGCACTCCAAAATTGAAGATAGTGAAGGAAGTTGGGAGTGCAATCCAACTAACAATTGCAATCCCAATAGTCATCAGGGCAGTGGAAATGATGAGTTGATTCTTCAATGCAGGCTCAATCTCCTTTACAGCCTTGATCTCAAAGAAGTCAGTTGCAAATAAGGTTGTGAGCAAACAAACAAGGATACCCACAGAACTGATAATGAGAGGGTATAACATAGCAGTCAACTCATGATTCACCCCAAAAGAAGAGATGGAAGCAACAACAAGAGCAGCACAGGATGACTCAGCATATGAACCAAAAAGATCAGATCCCATACCAGCAATATCCCCAACATTATCACCAACATTATCAGCAATCACCTGTGTATACAGTAATTTATCCAGACAAATACAAAAGGATTAACTAGAGAATGTTTAAAAACCAAATAAGGGGCCTAGTTTCAGGATTATATTTCTTACAGCTGGATTTCTTGGATCATCTTCAGGGATGTTTCTTTCGACCTTTCCAACAAGATCAGCACCAACATCGGCAGCCTTCGTATAGATACCTCCACCAACTCTTCCAAACAAAGCCATAGAAGACCCACCAAGACCATAACCAGTGATGGCCTCAAAAAGACCACCCCAGTCATCACCATAGTAAATCTTGAACAAGTTGATGGCAATGTATAGAACCAAAAGACCATTTGCAGCAAGGAGAAAACCCATAACTGCACCAGATCTAAAAGCCGTAATGAAAGCCTTCCCAACACCCTTTCTTGCCTCCAGGGTGGTTCTTGCATTGGCGTAAGTTGCAATTTTCATTCCAAGGAATCCAGAAATAAGCGATGTGACACCACCAAGCAGGAAAGATATGGTGCTGAAAACAGCAGTAGCAAGAGCTGGCTTACACATTTTAGCTTGATCATAGGTGCAAGGCTGGTAGCTCGTGCTGAATCCTTCCACAGAGCCAAGGAATAGGAATATCAAAATGGCAAAAGCCACCATGAAGATTCCCACATACTTGTATTCAGTGAAAAGGAAAGAGGTTGCTCCTGTTCATATTCAAACACCAATACATAAGTGAGGCATTCTTTAACGTACACCAACAAGCACTAATTTAAAATAAGGACCAGAGGTAAAAAAAAATCCAAATAATTAAAGGTCGAGTAAAATGTAGACCTCTGGCCAAGCAATAGGTGCAACTAATACCAAATTTATTTTAATATTAAATATAAACTGGCCAAAGGTAACAGATTACAAGGTTTTTGGAGATAAAATGATATACAGTGGTCCAAATTTAAAAAGCAAGTTAGAGTTTATTATAGGCAAAATATTGCAAATGTATTGGGAATGGCAGGAAATATGGTAAATGCACTCATCTAGAAATTGGGACCATGAGGTCCACAAATTAATCAGAGCAACTCTTTCATCTGTTATTGATTCAAAATCTTCAAATACAAAAAGTAGGAAATCTCTGAGAAGACAATGGCCATGGACCCTCAAGTCTAACACAGCACATAGGATCGCAGTATCAGAAACCACACAAACTTTTTCAACAAAACCACCGACAGAGAAAGAAGCAGCGCATATACTGCTCAAAACGAAAGATCCAAGCCAAAAAAGCACACAGCTTCCTGAACGATTCTCGCTCCCCATGAACAAAGAATTATTGAAAGGCCAAAAAAAACACAAAGAAAACAAAACGACACCAAACTAATTTCGATTGCAAATTACTAACCACAGGACTTGGTCGGGTGGTCCAAATCCCATAACCAACATCGATTTTTTTTAATAATTAAAAAATAACACGAGGTTCAAATCATGTTGTAAGCCACCAAGCCAGCTCAAAAATGTTTCAGAATCCAAATAATGAAACAAAAACAAAAAACAGGGTTAAAAAAAAACCACAGTGGTAGTTCTCAAAATCAGAGCATAGAGTTCACAAACAACTAAAATCCGATAAGCAACAGCTTAAAAAAAATAAAAAATAAAACCAAGAGCTCTCTCAATCAAAATCCAAACAAGCCATGCAGAACGAAGCGCAACAAGATCCTGATCTACCCAGAAAATTGGAAACCACGCCTACACAGCAATTTCCATTTTTTAAAATATATTTCGAAAAAAGAGAGGGAAAGACAAAAGACGGAACTCGAGGGTAGATCTCAGAAGCCCAAGAAAAACAATACTATTTTTTCCTTTTTTCGTGACGGCAACAGTATAGAGAGAGTGAGAGAGGGAAAAAACCTTCGGAAATGGCGTTTTGGATTTCGGCGCATTTGAGGACGACGTTGTGGTCGTTGAGGCCTTCCTCTTCTTCGATGAGGTAATCGTTGTAGCCATTTTTGCCGGCGGCGTTAGGGGAAGCGTCTCTGGCAGCGGAGAGCTTGACCTTGGAGACGAGGACCCACTGGAAGAGGGCGAACCCTATTCCAATGATGGCGCAGACTGGAATCAAAATCTCGGTGCCGAGATCTGGGAGAATCACTGCTCCCATGATGATGGCTCTGAGAGAGAGAGAGAGAGAGAGAGAGAGAGTGAAGAGAGGCGGAAAATAAGAACAAGGGAAGGAATGAATGACTGATGAATGGGTGAGGGGTGGAGAGGGGTTTTATATGTGACAGAGAGAAGATAGGGGTGGGAATGATGACTGGAGAGACAGAAGAAGGTGTGTGTGGCTCAGAATATGAAAATTTTACCAATATCTGTAATTTGTAATTTTCCTATATGCCAGATCTGATTTTTAGGTGACTCGGCCCTTCAACACATTTATCTCACTTTTCACTTTTCATACTCATCTTTTATTTATTACCACTATTATCTTCTAAGTTTAAGTAATTAATATTAATCTGATATGATTGACATGTTATAAGTGTGGTTAAGAACTTAATTATTCAATATTGGATATATGAAGAAAAACAATAATTGTTGAAAAAAAAGACCAATTCCTTAATAAGTGGCAGTATATTAATTTTGACACAAAATAAAGGTCAATTCCTTAATAAAAAAGACTTAGAAAAAAAATATATAGTTAATCCTAAAAATAAATAGAATTGAATAAATCTTATTTGATTTAAGTCACAACATGTATGTACTATATAAAATTAATAAATAAATAAATAACCTGCCCACCTCAACATAAATATAGAATCAAACTTTAAGATTAATTTTACAATATGTTATTCCTACATTTTATTTTGATAAAAAAATTGGTTCTCAAAAGCCTCCGATTTTTAGAAAAATTGAACCATTGAAATATACAAATTTAACATGTTTGTTTGCCATTTACTAACATTATATCTTAAAAGAATGATTTTTTTTGTGATAAAAAGAATACTTATATATCACTACATTTTTTCTTATAGAACACTTAATTAATTATGCCAGTCTCATTAGCACTTTCTTTATTTACTAAATAAAAAAGTAATTGGAGTCTGCCATTGATTGAGAAAGCAAAACAAATTTATTGAGAGAGAGATATTTAAGTACGGTACGTGATAACGCATGGTGATAGTGGACAAACAAATTAGAAGATTAGAAGTAGGTTAACGATTGAGAAATTTAGATAATTTGTATGAAACTATAAATTTAAATCTTTTTGCAACCATTGATTGATACTGAGCGGACCTGGATATTCCGGTTTTTAGGCAATATCTGAGAGCGTGAGATGTATTTATCAATTGCACAGTGTATATTATCTTTTTATCTGGATAAACATTCGCACAATTTTTATTGAGGTACAGTATTTATAACTTTTTCGCTCTACAATAAATAGTATTTATGATTAAAATTGTATTTAGTTTAGCTTATTTTCTTTTTAATCGTTTGGATACTACTTTGCAAAAAATAATTATTAATTAGATTTTATTTACCTCTTAATTAAATTTTAAATTAATCAAAAAAAACTTATAATAAATAAAGTGAGAATTTCTTAATAATTATAAGGGTAAGAAAAAAATCTCACTTTGATGTTGAAAAAGTAAAAGAGAATAATATGGGCATTGGGCAATGCAGTATATTAATACCTACCGGTTCCCAGATTCGAAATTGGATTACCGCCTTCCGACAGTTGGCAATCTGATTCACATCCACGTCAAAATTGCTTCAGGTCAACATAGGGATGTTCATTAAACCGATCAAATATTAAAATATCAATTTTTTTATTGAATTTCAAATTTAATTTTAAAATCAATGTAATTCAATCTAAACTAAACTAAATTTTTGTGACTAATCCAAATTCAACTTTTATATATATATATATATATATATATTATTCACAAATTTATAATACCATTCATATTTATATTTTTATTTCATATATTTCTAAAATTATTATATAACTTATATTTATTTATGAAAATATATTTTGATTAAAGATAATTTTTATTTACTATTTGAGTTAAGATACAATTATCAAGTTGCTTAAATTTATTTTTGATGTAGTATATATACATAAAAATTTATATATGACTATATATCTTATCATGTATTTAATATTTTGTAATAAAATAAAATAAAAGTAAAATTAAAATAAAAAATCAATTCAATCTAAATCGTTTTAAATTAGATTGGATTATAATTTTGAACCAATTGGACAATGATTTAAGAAAATTAAAATGATTTGATCAAATAATTTTTTCGTCAAAATCGATCACATACAATCTGCGAACACTCCTACGTCAATATTTATTAAAAAAAACTTTAATAAAATAAGCTTAAACAACCTAATCGTATGTATGACAAGTTTTATAACTTTTACAATTGCACTTGTCGTTATATGTTTTGGATTTATTAGACTCATCACTCCTCCAGTGAAATGCATTACTTTTGCCCCCCCTAAGTCAACACTGTTAAGTGATGGTGTTTAATTTTAAGTGAAATGTAAAAAAAAAGCATTCTCACCCTTCACACTTCTCACACCCGAATCCGTAATCTCACTTCATCCACCACAATACACACCATCGCCACAAAAAATCTCATTCCCTTTGAATCTTTGTTCCAAACACCCTAACCCAAAGCCAAGGATCTAAATCTCTGTCATAGGTCTCGAACCTGCTCCCTCGAACTTGACACCGAGACCCTAGTGGCAACTTAAATGCAACTCCTTTCTCTTGCAACTCAACGATGAAAATGTTTTTCTGTATGTACCTTTTTGACTTCATGTGCTACAACACAGAGAGAGTGCAAAAGCTTGGCAGATTCATTCCTAAAAATGACAAAAGACAACAAGGTTCAAGGAAAATTCATTTCAGTTCGAGAGGAAAGTTTCTATCATGGTTGGTTTGGGTGATGATTGTTGCATATTCCAATTCACTGGCATTGTCGCCAAATTATTTCCTCTAACATACTCGTGCAATCTCTTTCTTATCCCCCCCCCCCCCCCAAAGAACAAACTTTGAGGGACTCATGATTTGGAAAAAAAAAAGACCAATAAAGAGGACCTCAAAGACTCAAGTTTCAAGACACCACCTCTAACCACCGGATCCGATTATGTCAATAATCTATCTCCAACCACCACTGAATGAGAAGTGGTCCAAAGAGAAAGTTTTAATTTCCCCCTTCCTTTTGGAATTAATAGGTTAATTTTTTTTACACATAATTTAGTTATTATGCTTAAAATTTCATTTGTTTGTGCAAAAATTTAAAATAGGTTTGGTTAAAAGATTGAATATTAGATCTTCATTTGTGCAATCTTGGTATGAATTTGATAAGTAATATCAAAGTAGTCCATGGTAACGTGACTAAAGTCCATCCTTAACTCCTTCGTCAACATCTGCAATCTTAATATGAATCTAATGAGTAATATTGTTGTTGTTAGAGGTGGTGCCATTGTTGTTCATTAAGTTGTTGTTGAAAAAGGGTTGCATTGTGTATGCTATTGTCAATGGTTATAATAAAATTGTTCAGCATCCAATTACTTATCCATGTGTCGTTACCTAATTCTTTTGCCATGTGTCATCATTTGGTGTAAGGTGAGCCCACTTTTTTGTTTTCCCCCTTCTCATGTATTGTTTTCTAGTGTCAACATCGAACAGTTTTTGCTGCCACTTTTTCCAACTCATTTTCACACACATGACAACTTTGTTATTACTTTTGTGTTGTTTGGTCACTTCCAAGTCACAAGAGGCTTTGGTTATCATATAAATTTTTTTTTAAAGAAACTTTTCTTTCTTTCTTTTGTATGTTCTCTCTTTGTAATTTCTTATTTATTTTAATAAAAAAATTAAGACATTGACTGTGCAAAACACACGTCAGTATTATAGTTATCAATTAAGAGCGAAGATGATTCAAGGATGTTGTTAATGTTGTTAGGTTAAAGGTTGAGTTCAGTGCACATGCTTTGGATCAGAAACAATAAGCAATGAGGAAGACAATGTGTTTTGTCCAAAAATTCCATTAAATAAGCATGTGCACAACATGTGATAAATAATATTATTAGACGAGACTGGTCCAGGCAATAAGATAGGAACAAAGATTCAATTAGAACATTACAAAGTATTCATACAC
Organism: Glycine latifolia; assembly: GCA_013407115.1. NCBI lineage: Eukaryota > Viridiplantae > Streptophyta > Magnoliopsida > Fabales > Fabaceae > Glycine > Glycine latifolia. The sequence continues at coordinate 7,816,064 of CM023947.1, forward strand.
CATTAAAAATAAGACTTAATAAACATGACACCGAATACAAACCTACATAATCAGTGCCCCTTAATGAAAAAATATATTCCAATAGGCTATCAACATTGACCCTTAAAACCACCTTATATGTGCCACTTAATCCATTTCTCATAGAATCATAATCTTAGGCCGAAAGATCTCTCATGCCTACTCCCATACCTTACATACCATCTGATGTAATTATTGCTATTATAATACTTCCATCACATTCCCATTGCACATACCCCTTTGAATACCAAGGCCCCAAAACAAGGCTCGTACTCCACCCCCATAACTATAACACTCGAACAAATCACACTGGAATGAGAGGGATCTAGAGGTTGTATAGATATGAAATTGTACAATTGATGATGACTTAAATGAATTAATTAGTATTACCTATACCAACAAGATGCACTTACTTTTTTGTTGTCTATCGCTTAAAAACTTCATAGTTAAGTGTGTTTGGTTTGAAATAGTTATGAGATGAGTGACCTTCTTGAAATTTTTTGAAAAGCGTGTGAGTGGAGACAAAACACACTGAAAATCTCGTGTTGATTTGTGGGGACAGTTATTGATCCTAAACGAGTCGAAACAGATTATCGACGTCTCAAAAAAGAGTATCTTTGGAGGGTTATGACCAATGAGAAATAATGTCATTCCAATGAGACCAAATGCTCCAAGTGACCACTATTCATAGTAACCATCATGCCCACTTTTGTTTTTTTTCCTATCATGCTTCTACTATGTTGTCAAAAGTGGGTTCTAACATCCATTGGAAGCACCCTCGTATCCCCAAACCACCAATAACATCTTCTCCACACCTACACTACAAAGTCACAGTCAAAGATTAAGTGTGTTGTAGAACCCAAGTAAGTGTGATAGAAAGCACATTCGGCATTGCTAGCTCCATTAATGATATTCCTAAGTAGGTTCTCTTTATTTTGTGACCTACTTAGGACAAGTTCCCACATGAAGCCCTTTAACCAGTGTTGGGATTTTTCACAAAGTGTGATAGAAATTTTCATCATCCAACGTCACAATATTATGGAGCTTCTCATACACTTGGCTGACCACGAATGTACCCTCCCTATCTGAATCCTAGTTCATGAATAAGTTTTTTCTCTCATCGGGACTCTATCATCAATGTAATTTGTTCTATTTGTTATTGTTTGATAGAATAAAAGTTTTTAAGAGAGTGCATAACTATTAAATTCTTTAAATATTTCACATGATTTTTTTCATTTAAAATTTAAATCTTTATTACTCATTGTTATTTTAATATGCATTTAAAGTCCGCTAAATATAATTAAATAGTCTTATAGGTAATGCTAGTGCATGCGTTTTTTTCATTGCCATTACACACATATATTCTTCATAAGGCAACAACATCTTCTACTTTTTCTTTTCCACGTACAAACACAGCTTGCTTTTAAAGAGGATAAATATGAATATAAAACAAGTTCCTTTTTCTTTCTTTGAAGTTTATTTTTGTTAGGCTTCCAGTTCTGAATTCTGATGATGAGCTGGTACCTATCTTAAGGAGCGTATTTCAAACGCATACGGTGCCCGAATAAACTTTTCGCCCTCCCACCACTTTTTTCTTAAGTTCTTACTTTGGAAAGCAAATTAAATTCAAACTTGGATGAATAATCTTTCCCCCACCCCCTTCCACCCTTACTAATTACAAAACTATAAAACTCTGATTGATGATATTTCGCTGTCATTTAGTTCGAATGAACCAAATCATGCATTTACGATATGGCCTACCTTTTATATTCTCACCCAAATAGTAGCAGCTTACAGGCTACAACTGATATTGACCGTTAAATAGATTCGCATATGATGACATTTCTTATATTTAAAAAGTAAATAAAATGAAATGTTAGAGCAAATACTTTTTTTCCTTCTTTTTTTTGATGATGACTTTCCTTCTCACAACTTAATTAGCAATGTGATATATAATACTAAGCATTGTCATTGAAGTCAACCAATAAAAAATAATATGAGAAAAGTTTTAAATATAATGATTATAAAATTCAATAAACTTATGTATCATTTGAGTATTTAAGTTAGATCTATAAAGAAAGGATTCTAAATTTAGATTTTTAACAAATATTTACTTCAAGTTCATTTGAACTTCACTATATTATCTTCCCTTTTGCTTTATTCAAAATCAAATCAACTACTCTTATTTTTCGCTTTAGTTTTCTGAATGATAAAAACAAAAGTACATACCTGTTTATTTGTTAGTTTTTAATGGTTGAATCCATAGTATTCTTCATTAAACTCTTTTTTTTTGTGTTTCAAAGATAAAAATGTTGTTATTTTTACTTTTATAACAAATATTTGATGTCCATATAATTCTTCATAATACAAAATACAATACCGTTAGTCCGTAAAAAAGTTTAAACATTGATTTGATTTTTTAACATTATAAAACACTGCTAAGGATGTCTCAAAATAATTAATGAAATATAATTAAATTAACTTATAAGATAATTAAAACTTCGTTACAATCGTTTCTCTATCTGATTTAATTAAAAATAATATTAAATTTAATGCTACTTTATACAATTAATGAACTAGTTAATAAAAATTAATTATAGTTTAAGTAAGGGCCTTATACATTTGATTGCCTATAACTATTAATAAATATAATTATCCCTTTTGGTATATACATTTCTCATTCCTAAACTATCTTTTAATATATATAATTATTTCGAGTTTTTGCATGAACCTTGAAAATGTAACTGTTGTCACTATTTTTTTCAATTATTATTTTTCTTTATTTTTAATTTTAAAAAATACAGATAGAGGCATGAACTTTCAATTAGTTTGAATAAAGATTTTTTTATGTAGAACAGGAAAAACAACTTGAAACTCTCAACCTCAAGGTTTCTACATGTTTTCCCACTCAAAAAACCCTCAAGCTTTCGACATTTAGGAATCGATAGTTCTGATCTGATTACATAATTCTTAATTATAATTCAAATTTAATAATATTTGCTATTCATAGAAGAAACACCAAATAAAATAGTATCTGTAATGGAAAAAAAATTAAAATCTTAGCCAAATTCAGATATTTTTATCTTATAGATACATCTATCAACTCGACATATAGGTGGAACGGTTAGATGATAGCGATCGTGAATGCATGATCCAAATCACCACCACTCATAAACATTTCACTAGTATCATTTGCAGACATTCACCGATTTTAATTTTAATTTGTTCACAAATCACAAGCATGCAAAGACAGCTTAACCATATACACGTAAATAATGTTCATTAAACTTCAATTATATCCCCTTTATTCGCTGTTAGTTTGTACTTTGTAGTGTGACATACTCCAAACCATACGTAACTAATTATTATCCAATCAAATAAAAATAAAAAGCTTAAAATTTCAGCAATATTATATAACAACTCAATATATAGACCTAGCTTGCATAGAAAACACAAAGTGTTAAGTAAGTGAAGCTAATAGTGCGCTGTCATGGGTGGTGGAGGGTCCGAATGGGACCAAAGCACAGGTTGCTATCGAAGCCCCCATATGTTTGTTAGCAATGGTTGGCAGCATTTGTAATTGGTAAAGGTAGATCCAAAATCATCACTTGTGGAAAAAGGATTATTGTCGCCTTTTTAAGGTTTGGTTGGAGGAGGTTTCCATGGGATTGGGATCGGATCAAGACTTGTTATTGTTTAGAAACAGCATCGCATGTGCTATTTTGCGAATCTACTTCCATGGACTCGGGTCGGAGCATTATTCATTTAATCATTATCATTAATTAATCTATACTTTGCCAACCATGTAACTTAAACCAAAAGGATTTTTTCACACACAAATAAATACAGTATCTTTTATGAATAAATAATGCGTAAAATTAACTAAATAATGTGATAAAGAAAAATAAAATTAACCATTATTATAAGATTATAAGAAAAGAAAATTTTACATTAACGTGATAAAGTCTAATTATAAGTTAATGGAAAATTCTTCTCCCCCAGATGTAAATCGAATCTTTAACCTATGTTTAATCAATCTAAGCTACTTCTCACATCTTATGAGTTGATTTAATAATAATATAAAATTATTTTTTACATTATTAATTCATCATCATCATTCCATTCTTATAAAAAAAACATTGTCGTCAGAAAAACGTTACCCATTGTTTATGTCAGTTGCAATAAACAATTCCGTGCGTTAGGCTTGCAAGGTCCCGCACAGAAGCGTTGCTGCTTAGATCTCACCGACAATTGTACATAATTAGTGTTATGAGCTCCAGTGCCCCACATTCGTGTCACATTTTTATGGTGCAGTGAGTCTATCCTACTTGGTATGTTTTCACAATCAAACTCTGTACGTGTGAGCAATTAAATTAATTTAATTAAGAATTTATTTAATGATTTTATCTAAATGATTTTATCTATAACTATTAATGTAGATAATTATTATATATATATATATATATCATTTTAATTTATTTTAAAAAATCACGGAATTACTACTTAATAATTTTTTAAGGCATAAAACATGAAGTATCAGTTTTTCAACTATATTAATAAAATTTATTAACATTTAACTATGCTATTTTACTAAGGATATACATTAAGCTGAAGTTCTCTCTCTCTCTCTCTCTCTCTCTCTCTCTCTCTCTCTATATATATATATATATATATATATACACACATAAATTTAAGAAAACTTATATTTGCATTGTTTAATGTAATAAATTACTTAAGTAAAAAAACATAATAAATTAACAATATTTAGTTTATATTGAACTTTTTTTCTGGAAACAAAATATTTTTATAACGGAAAATTTGAGAATAACCTTCGAGATGTAAGGATTAGAGAAGTAAGTTTTTCTATTCCAACAAAAAAAAAAATACACATCATTTGAGGATCAAACTCCAAACTATTTTAGTTAAGTTGTATTTTGATTGTAATTATGTTTATTATTATTATTTTGATATCTAATATGATGAGTCGCTTTAAGGGAATTTGGCGTCGGTTAATAGTGCTCGAAGTCAAATATTGTAGTGGGAAAGCCTACAAAATATTTTGACACCCCAAAAAATATTGCAAGTAATAAAATAAATAATCAACGAGAAATAACAAAGGAAAAAAAAAGTAACTACACATTGAGATGATAGTGTTTGTACTTAAAGAGCTACATTTAGCTTTTAGCATCCCTTTCCTCATCATGGTCAATGAAATCCCATTTCTTGTTGGCCTCCCTGTTTTCGGCTTAGTTTGCGGTCAAGCTGAAACTGCAAAAGGTCATGTTGACCCAAGAGAGGAGGTGAGAGAAAAAGACAATGCTTAACATGTGCATAGAATACAAGAAAATAGAATGTTCTGTTCTATTTTGTTTTTCTTACTTTTACCCTTTCTTTAATACACAGAACCAAAGCATACTTAAATTATGGAATTAATGCACTAATGTAAAATTTGTTGTATTTATATATAGAAAAATAATTTATTTAGTAAAAAAAATTATATTTAATTTTTTCGTATGTAAAATTTTCTTACATTAATAACGCAATTACAAAAAAATTAATTTCTAACTCATAGATTGAAGGACATTGTGATATTTTATTCAGAAAAAAATCCAAACATAATATTTTTTAAAGTTTATTTATTTACATCTTTTTATTCTATTATTTTTTCTTACTTTAACCCTTTTCATGTATAGAATCAATATATAATGCTTTTTTAAAATTTTATTTCTTTTTCTCTCAAAAAATATATCAAATGAAAGATTTCATATATAATAAAATCCTCAAAAAATAGCAATTTAAATTATGTTGTTCTTTTATAGTCTTGTTTGCATGAATTATTTTTCAAGGAATAAAATGGTTTACAAATTGACAATTTGAAGATGTAAATTTGTAAATAAATTATACTTTCAAGTATTGATGTGGAGATATACACTTTAACCAATGTTTCCTTGGTACAAATGAAATTAAATTCAAATTCAAATTTCTTAAATAAGTTATGTAATTTAAGTTTTATTAATGAAAAAAAACGTTGATTGAAAAAAAGAAAAAATTATCAAATAAAACTCACGTATATCTTTGGCTTCTTCTAAAATATTTTACCTCACACTAATCACGTTGGATATATAGAATCTTCTTTTATGCAACCCTTACTTTAATAACTAATATTTTCTTCGACTGTATAGACTATAGAAGGGACCCAGGGGAGGCTCTCAAGGACTTATCCTTTCGATGTTGGATTTCCTCCTCTTTATACTTTATATTTTAATTATTAGGTGAAAGAGCACAAAAGTAATAAAAAAATGTCAATATTGAGTAATTAAACTCTCATTTTATATAGTATTTTACTTGATTATTTGGAGGATATATTTTTCTTAAGAACAAAAGTTGTATTTCTCACTTGTTCTTACTTCTTACAAATTCTGTTCGGATAATTTTGTTATTTTTCAAGTTTTATAACATGCATAAAAACAAATGTATAATTGTTCAGTTTGATAATATGTATATATATATATTTTTTTAAATAGCTATACATAAAACAAAATTAAACATTTCATACATTTGTACACATAAATTCCTTTTTTACTAACATTAGATTTTCATATTTTTTATTATAAAAAAAAGTGGGAAGAATAATAACTAGTTATACGACATTGGACCAAATGCAATTTTAAATTGATTTTTCACTTTACATATGTTTGTTTACAAAATAAATGTTTGCATTTTGTAAACCAACAGATATAGTTTCAGTTACGTTATAAAATCACAGGATGAAATGTTTAATATTTTTAATTGATTTTTTTATTACTTGTTGCATGTTATAGGCTCTGTTTCCTGTTTTCTGAAGAAAATAAAAAACCTCCCCAGTTCAAGTATAAATGCGGGTTCATGACGGTTTTTTTCCTAAAAGGGGATAATTTTTTATTTATTTATCAATTGTGGGCAAGTTTTAAAAAAATTCCGGATTGGGGTAACTCGTGCCACGTGGCATGACTCCTCTTTTTTTTTTAAAATAATTTTGATCGTTAACACTTTTTACAATAAAATATTGTAGTCGCAAACATTAAAAAACAAAAAAAACACAATATTCTGTCGAAAAAGTATTAGCGACGGAAGTAAAGACCGAAATTAGCAACTGAAATTTAGCAACCAAATTATTTTAAAAAAAAAAGAGGAATTATGCCGCGTGGCAAGACTTACCCCCATCCCGGGATTTTTTTTTAAACTTGCCCCCAATTGGTAAAAAAAAAAAATAAAATACCCCCTAAAGGGGAAAAGACCGGTTCATGATAGTGTCACCTTGAATCCAGGCAAGCTGATACTTTAGTCTAAAACAGATTAATTTAAATTTAAATCAAATATATTGAATATTATCATGATGAATTTGATATCAGTTCATTAATTATTAAGTGTGTTTTCTTGTCAAAATCAATCTAATTAAGTTAATATATGAAAGACTTGTTTGATTAAACATTCATCATAACATAGGTTTGTACAATGTAAAATATAGAATAAATATTAAATTTGGTCCATTATATTTTAATGTTATTTTATTTTGGTGTATTATGTTTTAAAAGCTTTATTTTGATTTTTTACGTTTTTAAAAGTTTTATTTTAGTATATTAAGTTTGAAAATTTTTATTTTGGTCCTTTATGTTTTCGAAAATTTTATTTTATCATTTTTTCTAATTTTTGCTAGCAAAGATTAATGTGTTGTTAACTTTAAATTTTGAAATAAATAATTTAAAATAATAGCGACTAAGAAATGTCATTATCTAATTAAAATACATTCAACCATCTAGTTCTCTATCATTAGTCATTTTTTTCCTGCAAACTCCATAACCATCACAGCATAAACAATATAACCACATTCCATTCAAATATGCAATTTCTTTAGCATTACAACCATCATCGACAAAACAAATCAGATTCATACCATTCATTCACCAAACAACACTATCACGTCACCCCATAGCCACATCGCGACCTAGCACCAACATAGATTAGAAACGTTGGGTCCCAACAGTGATGAGAAGATTCAAATATGATGTTCTGATGGTAATTTTGGATCTGACTTCAATTTTTAGTCATGCTATTATTTAAAAATTAACGAAACACTAATGTTTACTAACGAAAATAAAAAAAATACCAAAATGAATCTTTAAAAAATATACAGGACCAAAATAAATTTTTTTAAAATATAAAGGACCACAATGAAACTTTTAAAACTTAATGTATTAAAATAAAAAATTTTAAAATTTAATATATTAAAGTGAAAAAAAAATCAAAACATAATGAATTAAAAGTGAAATTTAACCTAAAATATTTTTATTTTTTTAACCTCTATTTACCATAAAAAAACACCCTCTATGTAAACCAAAGGCAGGCGTGATCCCTTGCTCAAAAGTGATCTTTCAAATAAAAGTGTACCGATGATTACCACAAAACTATATTACCACAAGGAGTTTAGTCTTTAATTTTATATATCTTTCACTTTATATATGTTTGTTTACAAAATGTCGTCATTGATTTTGAAAATGCTTCATTTTTAGTTTTTGACTTTTCAAAACGCTATTCACTTAAAGGTACAAAACTTTATAATGTTGATTAAATTCTCCCCTCCACTTATTGTTGATGAGCTCATTTATCTTGATAAAGTTGCTTTCCACATAAAAAAAAAAAAAAAGAAGAAGTCATTGAAGTGGTTTATACTTGCAATTTTAAATACTAGAATTTTTTTATTATCAACATATACAACTTTTATAATTTATAATTTAGGAAAAATGTCATTTTTTTACAATACCACATGTTTCTTTCATGGATAGTTGTGAGGACAATTTTCCTATTAATTTTGATCAATATGGAAAATCATAAAGATGAAGTGGGTGTTTGAGTGCGCGTTAAAAATTAAGAACATGCGTAAATGACGTGAAAATAGAAGTTATATAGAATTGCTTTTACTTATCATGGGAGTTTGACGCAAAGATGTGGGAAACGAATCCAAAACCAAAAGGCTACAAATCATTAAAAGTTTAATAGATTTCTCACGCATTTAGAACGACATAATTCGAACATCCTTAAGAATGATTGTGGTGAAATTTAGGAGTGTGTGAAGGAGAAAATTTCACAAAGTAATGTTGAGTCTAGCTTTCTTTCAAGTAAACTGATTGCCTAACCACAGAATTAAAGGATTGAGAAGTCTCAATTTTTTAGAGTAAAAACACAAAGGTTATGACAATTTTTTTTATCACTTTCAAAACACAAAGATTGTAGTTTCAAAATCTAATACTTAATTTTATAGTTGTTTTTTTAAGCTTAAATATGTTTTTATTTATAATATTTTTTAAATTTATTATCTAATTATTTATTTATTTTATTATCTGATATTTTAAACTTTTATATACATATAATTAGTCTAAATCTATTAAATTATTATGATAGTTTGTCACTTCATTATTTAATATATCAATGAGAAGTTTTAAAAGTAAAATTTTAGAAATATGAAGTTGTCAAATAAAATAAAAAATATTACAAATTAAAAAAAATATGTTTAAGTTTTTTTTATTAGCCTGGCTATAACTCTATACGTGGAAACAAGATTCCTTATATTTTAAGGAAGAGTTTTTAACTTTTAACAATTTTTTATTTATTAACATTGATAAATAAATAAATAAAAACTGAAGTAAGAAGGCTATTGATATAATTCAGGCGTAAAATATAACTTGTGTACGACTCAATTATTTTAAAATTATAATTTATTAGAAACATGTATCTGAATAAACTTATTAGGCTAAAAACATAAATAAAAATCATCTTTTTTCTCTCGTTTAAGTTAATTTTAATTTTCTGTAAGAAAATGTGAGATAACAATTAAATGATGAATAAAATGTTTAAATTTTTGTTAAAAATAAACTATATAATTTAAAACTTCAAATTACTAAATAAAGACATATGAATCATCTTAAAGTTGTTTGGAATGATTGTGAGTTTTTAATTTTTTATTCTCAAATGTTAATTAAAGGTGGTTGATAAATATGTAACATGGATAATTTTTAACTCGATTTCAAAATATTTTTATCTTCATTTCTAAAATTAATTTTTTTTTTCAAATTTAGTTTTTTAAAAATACATTTTCCTTACATTTGACAATAACTTTTTTCATTCTCACCATAACTGAGTCATTGCCAACACTATAAGGATCAAACACTACCATTACCATCACCAGCACAAACATATTACATGTCATGGCATTACCACTTAGACTACCACCATTATTACCTTTATTAGCACCAACACTACTAATTACCAATGTTAGAATCATTCCCTTAACACTAGTATTGTCACCACCAACATCATTATTATCATCGTTGACACCAACATTGTTGGTGTTATCATCATCCTCACTATAAATATAAACCTTTAAACTATTTTTAGTAGAATTGAAAACTTTTAAAATTAGTTTATCTTGAAACTAATTTTTCTTATAACATAAAAACTAAATATTAAAAACTAGTTTTTAAATTTTTTGAAACTTACAACTAAAACTACTCTAAATGCGCCTAAATTTGTTGATTTGTGTACATAATAATGAAAATGAAATGAATATTGAAACATCTAATTAAGTTCAAACAATACTAAGTAAATTTTAGACAATTTAATTAATGCATATCTATTATCAAATATGAGACATTTAATTAAATTGAAACAACATATGTAAATTAATTTATGCATTTGATGTACAATATATATATAATACTCCATTCATTTTATATTATATGATATTTAAGTTTTTGACACAAATATTAAAAAATATAATTAATATATTGAACTTCATGAAAAAAATCATATAACTTCCTAATATACTGTTTAATTCTAATTAATTACCTAGTAACTACTTCTACTAAGGATATTACATGGAAACTAATTAATTAATATTGTTAATTTTGTTCAATGACATCTAATATAAAATAATTTTATTTGTTAAAACGTCTCTCTCTCTCTCTCTCTCTATAAAGTGAAACGGAAGGAGTAAGTAATAATAACTCTAATGCATTTAACTTCTCGCATGAATTGTTATATATCATACATTTATGTTAATGAATTTATTTGTGTTTAATTCCTGTGTTATCTCTTAATTTTGAGATAAGATAACATTACTTTCCTAAAAGAATTTTGACAGGACGTGCCTAAAAATTTATCAAATAAATGTCCTAATATGATAATATCTATACACCTATATACTCATGTAACAAAAAATACTCATACTTACTTTCCAGTTCCTTTTAGAATTGTTCATCTTTTAACTCCTATAAATCATTTATTACTTTATTTTGATTTTATTTTCTCATTTTTCTAATTCAAATTCTCACATATATTCTTTGTAACTGCTATAAATTATATGTAACCTCTCATATCTTTCTTATTTCTAAAACGTATGACACTGCTTTCTTCCACTGCTATACCTATAATTGTGATATGATTGTCATTTTCCGAAAACAACATTTCCATTTTTAAATAAAAGGAAAGAACCAGATGATCTAGAAAGGGAACCCACGGGATTGTCATTTGCACGACAAAGTTAATCAGATTAATTCCACTTCCACCACATAATAATAGTAGTTAAGAATTTTCCATTCTACTTTATCCCACTTGATATTTAACGGCTTCGTTAATGATATGTTAATTAATTAATTATATATATATATATATATATATATATATATATATATATATATTAAAGTATTTCTATTAGAAACAATAGATATTCCACGCGTTATAATCGTCGGGAACTTACTTACGAAAGGAGTGAATTCGAATTGACAGCACCAACTTGATGACCAAATCAAATTAAAATATCTCCCAAGTGCCTAGTGCAAAAACCATTTAAAATATGCTGTGTGTATTAATTTATTAATAAACAAAGAAATATCTTTCCCGCAAGTTTATGATATCTTAATATATTCTTAGAAAAAAAAAAAAAACCGTGTCTCGTGGCGATGGAATACAAGAAGCACCTCGTATTGCTGTAACTGACCTCACATAAGATCATTATTATTATATTAAACGATGTAAGTGAATCATATCTTTACTCCAGTTCGGAAATCTTTTTTATTTTGTAGGATGAACACAAAACATATAATTATAATTTTCTAATAAAAATAATAAATAGATGGTGGCACTTTGCGTTGCTTAGGTATAGAACGAAGTTTGAGATAAGATCTGGTTTTCAGATAACCAACCGCACAGTTTGCGTCAGAAAACTGCTTCTTTTAAGTTTTGTATAGATATAAAAAAAAATATTACGCAGATTAATAGTAGTAATTATTTTCTTTTCCAAGTTGCTAAAGGGTTATTGTTTGTCTGTATGTTGCAAATTGAGTGGCCAATGACAATTTAAAAGACTGTGTGTGTGTGGACATGGTTCATTCCCCCTTGTAAGTTGTGAGGTGATCGAATGGAGTGGAGTGGAAGGACCTTGAGTTTTTATGGGCATATAACCCTTATCCACTCACTCAGAAGAATGATTCAATTCAAGGCAGATAGTTGTTTGTTTGTATCAAATACAATGTGTGACTAGGGTCAAGTATAATCAAGGTCTTGTTTGAGAGAATTCTGACCCAATTTGATTAAGAATAGTTAGATTGGATTAGGTTTGAAGTATAGTTTTAGGTGCATGTGAAAACGACGCGTAGCCATCCAACTACATTTGGATTGAGTTGGATTAGGTTATTAAGATTATTGTTAAAATAATAGAATGAAAAAATTTGAGAAGAAAACATAAAAATTAAAAAATTATAATCGTCAAAATTGAAAATAAATTGACATATTGCCTTAAAAAAAGTTAAAAATATTGTATGAAACAAATTGTTGGTCTGACTGAAATTAATTTTGATCTGGTTAAATAAGATTTTGAGACTTTTGATAAAAAAAATAATATTAAGAGAAGAACTCATTAAATGATCAATTTAGATTTTTTGAATGAGATTATATTAAATGATTTATTAAAGTATTTTAATTTTTTATCCATAAAAATAAAAAATAATATTAAAAACTTATAATAATTCCCTTACTTTACTTAACTAATTAAATTAAACACTTAACAACATTTTAGTTTTTATATAACTAAGTTGCGTCACATGTCAAATTGTTAAACCAATATACGCGCGAGTGCGCGACACGATCACTCACTCCCGGTTAGTTAAAATGCTGTCCATCTTATTCTCGAATATGATTATCCTGCAAAAGATATACTCCTGTAAGTTCCATAATAATTACAACCTCCGTTTCAGAACACATGAAGAATAAAGTTTTTTACAAATATTAAAAATGCATTTATTGAATTAAAAAATATTAGACAACTTTCTAATATATCATTTATCTTTTATCTTTCTAATGATTTATTTATTCTTCCTATCTACTACTCCCACTAAGTATTTATTAAGAATATGCTTAAAAAATATTTAATATAGTATTAATTTTGTAAAAAGACGTATATTTTGAAAAAAAAATTTCCTTTAAAATATCATATATTCTTAAACGGAAGGAACATTGCATAAGAAGAATTTTTTTAAGAAAATAATTGTTATTTTAGTTTTTTAATATAATATTAATTATTTTTTCCACTTATATCTCTTATAATATTATCTCTTATAATATTAATAATATGAACTAAGAAACAAAAAATAAATTAATAATGATAAGATTAATTTTATAAAACTATGATTCTTTTTATCTATTTATTAAATTTTTTTGTCCATATAAAATAATAGAAGATAATAATTATAATGAGATAAAAAAATATTAAATAGACAAAAGTAAATAACAATGTGTAACTAATAAAGACTATTCAAGAATAATACTCACATACTGTAGTTGCAGTCAAAGTTTAACAAAACAAAAATAATGGAGAAATTTTTTGATGTACACATGTTTTATTTTTACTCAACTTTATTTTTAACTCAGATGGTTAAGAAGTAGTATAAGACTTTATTGTATTTATATGTTAATCAATGATTTATTTAATAAGATAAGTTACATTCAATTTTTTTTTTTGTAATTTTTTTTAAACTACCAATAACCACGCATTATGAGTGAGATTTGCCTCTAATTTATTGGATTGGAGTACACTCGTTATCTGCGTCCCAAGAAAAGAAAATGGTTCGTGTGAGAAATGGCAATAATCTTCAATTAAAACATTGCGTACAACCAAAAAATTAGAACATTGCGTAGTCGTACGTAGTGTTAATATTAATTTTAAACGTGTCAAAGTTTACATACGGAAAGAATTTTACCTTTTCCACGTCTCCTTGTTTTAAGATAAACCCAATTAATTTTATAGTAGTTTGATTATATTAACTGGTTCTAGAAGTTTAGCATTAAAATAAAATTCTTGCATGCTCATGTTCTCTGTCCTTTGTATGAAGTCCACACTATTGAGACCGTAAGCTCTTGAATGATGATTTGTTGTACAGCGTCACATTCACAAACGCATGGCACAGCGAAATTTCCTTCAATTTGTGATGATGGTCGTAGATAGTTGGATTGGATATTCTCTTTTGAACCTTTTGGATCTTTCCTTTTGACCCCACTCCAGCACCTTTGTTTTGTTCACAGCACTCCTATGCTGCAAGTAAGGCTATTGCCTCCTTCGTTGCCCATCTTTTTGTTACTTCTTTTATTAAATTACCACATGTTGCTCATTTTTGTACTTTAATTTTCCATTTAATAACTTTAAGTTTGATTCTTATTATTAATTATTAACCTGGTATGACTATATTTTGTTCCCTTTTATTATGTATAAGAGATATGAAAAAAATGACACTCTTCCACAGCTTTTGATTATCTTTTTTACTTTTCTTATGGTATTCTTTGAATCTTAACTATTAAGTATTAATAGTCCAGAAGCAATCCAATAAAGCATTTTCTTAGATACTGAAAGAGGGTTGAATTTATAAAGCATTTCAGCAAGAGTCGTGCCTGACCCAGAAGACTTCATCTGAGCTATCTCAGTTATAAGAAGTGAGATCTTTGCACTCTTCACCTTTTTTTATACAGAAAAATACGTTTACTGAAAACTTAATTTCTATTTGTGTATATTGACATGACGGAAAGTAGTTTCCGTCAAATCGGCAACACGTGAAAAAAATAACAAACAGAATTCTGTCAAAATATATAAGTAATGGTGGAGGTGCGCAAATTCACATAGAAAATATAATGGAGGACAAGGAAGGCAATGCTTGTAGAAGAGAAAGTGAGAATATGCTTCAACAAGATGATAAGGTGAGACTGAGGGGGTGGTGGTGTGGGGGAAGGGGGAGGGATAAAATAAGAATTTTACAAACAACCAAAAAACAATAATGGGGAGGGAAGATCAAAACAGGGGAATGGAAAATATGGGCCCAAAGAGTGAGTGGGAGTGCATTTAGGAATTAGGGGGAGCGTAAATGGGAATTTCCCATAGCCAATCTCGAACCTCTTGTTTCTATTGAGCATTTTTTATAATTAATTAACACCATCCATTTTTATTGAGCTATATAAGCATTTCCTTTTTTGCCTATCAAAAATATATAAGCAATATTTTTTTTTGCAGTAAGGTTGGGCTTAAAGCCTAAAACTAGAAGCTTGGGCTTGATCATGCGTATGTACCCGGAACTTTTCTGTTCTGTCAGCCCATTTCAATAAACTTTAGTGATTTTCACTTTGTCTGAATCGACCAACCCAACAAGCATGAAATTCATTTTTCAACTCATATGCTGCATTTATACCGCTATAAGTGAGGGTGGGGTGGAGACATGTATGTCATTAAAAGAGAATTATTGTGTCTTTTATTATTTTAATTTTTTGTTATGATAGACGAGAATCATTTTATAAATTTTTTATTTTGTTAACCATTTAATACATAGAGTCACATGAAAGGCAAATTCATATGTTGTGTTGGTTAAGAAAAAAGTAAGTTAAACTTCAAATATTTGTAGACACTTACACAAATTTCACATATAGAAACGAGTTTGCGTAATTTGAAACAATATTTCATATTAGACTTAATACAACTTGAAAATATATCTACAAACCGCACTAAAATTCATATAAATGTTGAAAAAAAGGTTGTTATTTCATAAACCAATAATTTTGAATATAAAATAAAGGACATTTTGATAAAATTTTGGATTACATATAAAAAATTATAAATAAAGAAAATTGAAAAAAAAAGGTTGGTGATCGTGACTCATGGTCTCTTTTAGAGCAAATGTAGCTTCATCCATGTTTGTCTCTTTTTTCATTCATTCGTCTTACTATAAATAAAGTTAAAAACTAGACCATACAAATACTCATTATTTCATCACACAAAATTTCTTTACTTTGCTTTATCACGGTAGAACAACACATGCATTTCACAAACTTTAAAGCCATCCATAATTGGTAGGTCTTTTAAACCATCAACTTCACTTAGATTCTTTGTTTTACTATTTTTACAAGATTAATTATTGCGAAAAAAATAGCAAACAATTTTTTGGACACCCAAACTCAAAGGGATAACCTCCTTGTTCATGTTCTTCTTCTATAGGTATGTTTTTTTCCATTCCTTTTTTTCTTCTATTGTTTGTTAGCATAATTTTGTTATTCAATGTATTGAGAAATTGAAGTGGACAAATCACAATTCTATTATTTTCCTCATTTTTTTATTGGGGTTACTTAAAAAGTTTCATTGATGAACATTTGAGAAAATGTGGTGTGTCTGGAAATCTATTTTTTAAGTGAGATTGTCATTATTATTATTTCTCATTTATTTTGTTGTCTTTTAACAAAAGAGAATCAAGGAAAACAATTGACTTGCATAATCTTTTTTCATCTTAGTTCCAAGGGTTTAGTCTTACAAGGTTTGAATTTGATATGTAAAGTTTTGATGCCTTGCAATTTTTATTCTATCGGACAAAATGTGCTAGAAACACTAGCTTAACTAGTTTACTTTGTAGTTTTTCATTTTCCCCTTTAGGTGCTTTTCCATCTAGTCATCATCTTTAGAAACTTAGTTTAAAAGACATTATATCTCCCTACACTATATTTATTAATGTGTTAGTGAATTTATTACTAATGTTTCTTTTTTATAAGATTGACTTATATTATTTGTTTTATTTT
Source organism: Glycine latifolia (assembly GCA_013407115.1). Lineage (NCBI taxonomy): Eukaryota > Viridiplantae > Streptophyta > Magnoliopsida > Fabales > Fabaceae > Glycine > Glycine latifolia. The sequence continues at coordinate 7,833,215 of CM023947.1, forward strand.
TTTTATCTTTTTTTCCCAAAAGTTTTCAAATTCAGGTGATCATGGTGAACTTCATTTGTAATCTAAATTGGATATAAGAGATATATCTATGAAGCTACCAAATACCCATCAGACTATGACAAATCATCATGAAAGTCTCGGTCGTTCAATATTTTTGAAACGATCACGACATTATTATGGCAACCAATATTCTCGACATAATTCTACCAATCATACGAATGCATCATCTATTCGTGGCAAGGGTATTTCTTCTTACCATGACATACTTCCTTTCAAGTTGGCTTCTTAACTAACTCATTGTTTAACATGCAAATGTGTATTTAATGATTCTTTTTGTGATGCACAAGTTAACTTTAAATTTTCCTTAGTAATGTTAAGGTTAATTTACATTCTTCATGTTTTGGTGGATAATATTACTAGAGAAAAAATCAATGTGTGATAAACGTGTCTTGTATTATAATGCTTTGTGTGTATTTTAGTAGCATTTAATTTTAGGGTATACTTTATATTATATTTTTTAGAACCTATTTTGTCACTATTTTTTTCACCTTAAAAAATTGATTATTCATGTTTTTCTTATGAGCTTTTAATTTTCTTTCCAGAGTATAGACAAAAAGTGTTTCTCAAGCCAGAGAGAATTCGGTCAAATTCCTTAGGGATGGATGCAATATCATCAAATAAAGCAGAGATGGTTTGTGGGATTTGTGAAAAACTACTAAGTCAAAAAATTAATTTTTTGGGGAGTTCAATGTCTTGTTGTGAACTTTCAGTTGTGGCGATTTTAGTGTGTGGTCATGTTTATCATGCAAATTGTTTAGAGCAAAGGACTAGATTTGAAGAACTACGCGATCCAACATGTCCAGTGTGTGCAAGTTTATTCTTGCAAGATCATGATAATAAATGATGACAATAGTTCCAAGAAGATCATATGAATGTTACAACTTGATGTTGATGGTAGTTTTGAGGAAGGTAACAAGATGAAATATACGACATTTCATTCCAAGTGAATTAGGATAGCTTGGATAAAAATATTGTAAATTGACACATTCTTGGCCTTAGTCATAGATTTTGTCAATTAAGAGTAATACTTGAATTTTTTTTTTTTAAATGATTTTGTTTCAGAAAGTGCATATTGATTATGCATTTACACTTAAAACTTTTGAATAATTGGGTGATCATGTAACCATAATAATTATAAGGCTTAAATATTTGTTAGGCTCATAATAAATGACTAATTTTTTTGAATTCCTAATAAATTTATCCATTGTATTGGATCATATATATATATATATATATATATATATATATATATATATATATAAATTTATTTCAATCCATGTTGTTAGTTAAGTGATGATGTGATATCATCTTAACGACTACTATATATTAGAAATAGATATTTGCAAGATGTTACATTATTACTTAAATTACAATAGAGACACAAAATAAAAAGAACATGGATTTGTGACTTGAATTTTATAGTGTCATACACGGGTTACAAACTATAATGAAAATAAAGACATCATTGTTGATAAGGCATCATTGAAATTACACACCTTTTTTTAAGAAGTTTATAGAGAGCCTAATGAAAAAGGGTTTGGTTTGGCATAACTTCATGATCCAAAGTCAAAAATTGATTGAGAGAAATAGAGTATGTGTAGTAATGAATGAAGTGGTTGAATTAATCTATTATTTTTTATTTAATTTGATCATTAAGTTTTCTAACAACAGTAGATGATGTCAGTTAATAAAAAATGGACTAAATTAACTTATATTTTACAATTTCAAGAATCATTTTTATTAATTTTAAAGATCAATTTAACTAATTATTATTTTGAGGAGTAAATTCATTAATAATTTATAATTTTAAGAAACATTTTTCATTTTGATAACTAAAAAAAGTAAATTAATTCATCATTACTATTTTAAATACTAAATTAGTGATTCAGTCATTATCTTAAATTTCTCATTTACTGTCCCATGAATCAAACTTCATTTTCTAATGTATAAAAGATAAATATTTAAAATATATTTATGTTCTCTTTTCTCTAAAATAAGTGAAAATTATCATTACACAATGTAGTGAATGTAGTCAACTTGTTTGCTTTCACAAAGCGGTTACAGCTTGTAAGGCCCACACGTTCACTTCGCCAGCAAAAGCCCAAAGAATTAACTAATATTGGAAAGGCGATCACTCAATTCAAACGTCGAATCCATGTTGCTCCCGTCACGATACATTGTGCTGATTAACTACATAAGTAACAATGATTATTTTACACACCCTTGCGCTAAGTGATAAAAAATGTTAAGTGATGCGATAAAAAATTATTATATGATTTAACTCATAAAGTATAAATACATTTTTAAAAGAAAAGAAAATATTATAAAATTAATTAAAAAATAAATATACAAATTATTCTTACCAAAATATGGAAGTGACACATGTCATGGTCATGGTGAGTATGACAAAGATGGATTCTAGATCTTGTGTGTCGGATTGTGAATTGACTTTGTTAGAAGGTCTATGTTACGGATCCAATATATGAGTCTAATAAAGCATCCCATTATTGTAAAGCCCATTAAAGGTCCACCATCTTAGAATCTCAACAATAACTGGAGAAATCTTAATAACGAGCATAACAGTCATCAAAGAATATCATAACAAACATAACAAACAGATAACTTATCTAGAAGTTATATCTTATCTAATCAAGAGGTGACAACGACTTAACCTAGAGGTAACACCCTTATAAATAGGAGTTATGCTCATAGGTATGGGGACTCTCTCGAAAAATCCTAATATATGTTGTCACTGTGCACACACATCACACCCAAGATTAATATTGTTGTGTATGGTGATCTGCCTGACTTAGAGGTATCTTCCTCATAGATACCTTGGAGAGAGTTCTTGATCCAATATTAAATCACTAGCTAGACATTGTTGTTCTCGACGACAGAACAATGCCCTTGCAAAACAAAGGAGGGGACTCCAACACTCAAATAAGTACATAAATTATATGAAAACAATGTATAGAGTGTACAAGTGCTCAAGTGTTCATGAATAAGTGTGTATTGGATGTGGTTCGGTGTATCATTCAATACGTGCTGAAATGTTAGATAAAACATATATTTACATTGACTAACAACCCTTGTAGATAATTATTAAGAGGTAGTTAAAGACTAACAAACAGTTATAGATAAAAACTTTATAAATAATGTGTACTTTATAAATAATATGTAGCTTATAAATAATTGGGTACTTGCCATTATATTAGGAGGTTACAATATTATCAATAACATTTTAATAAGAAGGCATTAAAGATAATCTGTTAGACTTAACAACCTGACTGTTGAGGGAAAACGTCCATGTTTTTGTAACTGACATGGAAGACGGGCAAGTGTACTAGAGTGCCACGTAAGTGACCTCGTGTATTTGACGGATCTAGAACAATACACAAATTTTAATAATTTATTATATTTATATATTATAATTATAACTCTAATGATTTTTTTTAAATTGAGAAAATTGATTATATACTAATGGATAATTTACACATATGTTCAATCATAACTCATTAATATATGGTAAATTTATTAACTTTTAAAATAATTCAAACAATAATTTATGATTAGATGACATAGAGTAAAACAAAAGAAAGTTCCAAAAAAAAGGAGGAAAAAAAAGAAAAATGAGAAGAAAAAAAAACTAATGATCAAGTCACTCTCAACTTAAAGGCAAGGGAATCCACTTTGTGACAAACCTAGAGTACATTCTCCTCTCCAGTTCAAATGAGTGCAATTTGGGGATTTAATTTAACAAATAACAACTTTAACCTTTGCAACACAACCTCAACCACAGCATAATCCATGGGATATTCTCCATCTCTATTAATAATTAATGATTGCTACTATAAAGTCTAGTGTCTCATGAGTTGAAAAGGAATACTATCTTGTAAAATGTACTTCGCTAGCTAACGTAATTAGTTTTATGGAATGTATATATTTGTCGTGTGGGTATTTTTATATAAATTAGTTTTTTTATAACTGAAAAGAAAACATGATTAATTATTTTTATATAAATTTTAAGTTATTTTATAAAATTTATTGAAATAAATAAAGTAATTTATGAATGTATTATAATTTATCTTCATAAACTCTATGGCATATTTATATAATTACTTATATCATAAAATAAATTCAAGTAAATTATAAATTTGTATTTTTCCAAACAGGGAGATACTTGTGCCTAATTTCATTCATTCTCTTTATAAGCTACACAGACAAAGATTCAATTATAGTATTTATTAGGATGTGGTTCAGCCGTTCAGTTTTGAAATCTCAAATTTTATATTGAAGTGAAATTCACAATTTAGTTTCCGTATAAGCAAGTGGGTACGAGCTCCTTGCTTATAAGAGATGGCGAGACACTGATCTAGGGAGGGCAAAACAGTCCAAGGAAGTGTTTTCAACAACCAATCAACCCAAAATCCATCATTTTCAGCAAAAAGCAAAATGACAACCAAGAAGGCATCAAAGCAAAGCTGCACCACACGAATTATTGTACTAATTATTGCTCCAAAAATTAAAATAAGGCGCAATTTCCTCTTTCATTTCTTTATCTTATTTTTTTTCTCTCTGTTGATATTTTTTTATTTCCTTTATCTTTTTGTATTTATTATATTATATCACTTGTTATATTTATATTTTTCACTCTTTTATCTCTTTCTAGGTATAATGAGCAAGAAACATTATTCTATCATATATAGTCTTCTCGGAATAATTTTTTACATAAATATTTATAAGACAATAAATTAATTTTTTTGCATAAATTAAAATTAATTTATACACTTAATTTTATAGAAGTTTTTTCATTTAACTTCTCCAAAAATGAAAATGCAAAATTTAATTTATCTAATGTAAAAATTAATGCATCTTATTTTTTTCTATAAATATTTATAATAAAGTACATCTAAACAAAACTTATGTCATTTTTTTCCTCTCTTTTTATTTTTTATTTTTTTTAGCTTTCTAAAATTTAAATGACTTGAATTTCAAACACTTACCTGAATCAAGACAACCTTACGATTCATCGAGCGTTTGTAACAAATATCTCCCCATAGAATGTGGTGTAATAACTTAACTGATTCTGTTGAACAACTCAAGTTTCCTGTTTGGAACAGCACGACAAAGATTCGAATCTTCCAATTGGAACATTCCATCACAAGAAGAAAATCCAACGGTCATCATGCACCGATGTAACATGGCCCTCCAAAAATTCCATGGCATAATTCCCACACCTTCTCCCTACACCATTATAACAACAAACCAACGTTACAAGCCTCTCGCTCTCCCCTCACATTTCGCTAAATCTGCACCAATCAATCAATCTCTGTCTTCCTCACAACAACCATCACCACCACCACTCTCCGCCGGTCAAACCACCGTTTCAGTGGTGGGGAACCGAGACTTGACCGTTATTAGGTGCATCCTTGTTTCGTTGAGACATGGAGGTTTCCGTTTCGTCGCCGCCGAGAAAGTCCATAGCGGAGAAGGTATTCGGAGGTTACTATAACGGGAACAATAGCCACAAAAAACGTGGCACTGAGGCTCACGATGATGACAGCGATGGAGGCATGGAACTCATGGAGATTGGCGCCGAAAGGACCAAGAACGTCTTGATTCTCATGAGTGATACTGGTGGCGGTCACAGAGCTTCCGCTGAAGCCATCCGTGACGCCTTTCAAATTCAATTCGGTGACGAATACAGGGTAATCTTATCGCTCCCTCCCTCTGCTCTTTCTTCATAATTCACCTCATTATGTTACATAATAAGCTTCTTGTTATTTTTAAAACTCTGTTTATGTGTTTCTCACTTTCCAAATTTGTTTCCTGCAAGAGTTTTCAGGTCTGAGGTATTTTTTATGTTTTTGTCATCTCTCGCTTCTTCTTTTTTCTTTTATAAAAAAAAAAACATTCGTGGCAATAACAAGTGTTTGTTTCATTTTATGTTTCGGTGGAACCTTTTCAATTTGAGATGTGTGACTGTGATGTGATTCATATAACAATTCATACAACAATTTATATAATATAATATTTTTTGTATCTATCTCTGATCTGTACAAATTACATTTCTCGTTCAATTTTCAGATTTTTGTTAAAGATGTTTGGAAGGAATACACTGGGTGGCCGTTGAATGATATGGAGGGGCAATATAAGTTCATGGTTAAGCATGTGCAGTTATGGAATGTTGCGTTTCACAGTACTTCTCCTAGATGGATTCACTCTGTGTATTTGGCTGCCATTGCTGCTTACTATGCCAGGTATATTCCTTTTCTGATGCTTCTCTTGTTATGATTAACTTTGATACGTAGTATTTTGTTTTACTAACAAATTTTGATAGTATAACATTTTATGATGAAAAGGGAAGATGTCTTTATGGACAACTTAGCATTTTAATTTTTTTTACTGGAACTTAGCATTTTAATCATTATTCATTTGTTAAGTATTAAAATAATGATTGTTCCCCTATGCCCCGCAAGATAGTAATAAGTAATAACTATTCATTCCCGTAGCTGTAAAAAGTTTTCTTTTTCTTATGAATTAAGTTGTGTTTTTCTAATTGGTTCTGCACTCTGTTATTTTTCAGGGAGGTGGAGGCGGGGCTGATGGAGTACAAGCCGGATATCATCATCAGTGTCCATCCCTTGATGCAGCATATTCCTTTGTGGGTTTTAAAGTGGCAAGGTTTGCAGAAGAAAGTGATTTTTGCCACAGTGATCACGGACCTTAGCACATGCCATCCTACTTGGTAAAATTTCACTACGGTTTTTGTTAAATTTTCTTGCTTTGAAGTGAAGTCCATTCATCAATCAATGTTTACATGCTCCAAGTCTAACTTTTAATCTGTTTCCAGGTTTCATCCTTGGGTGAATAGATGTTACTGCCCATCACAAGAGGTGGCCACGAAAGCCTCACAAGATGGCCTTGAGGAATCTCAAATCCGAGTTTTCGGCTTGCCCATTAGGCCTTCTTTTGCCAGGGCAGTTCTTGTGAAGGTATGCATAATGCATATTAAAATTACAAGGTGTGGTTTTGCTTTCATTGTTGCAGCTGACTTTGTCTTCAACTATAGAATCAATTGAGAGAAGAACTCGGGTTGGATCCCAACTTGCAAGCAGTTTTGCTGATGGGGGGTGGTGAAGGAATGGGCCCTGTCAAGAAAACTGCAAAAGCTCTTGGAGAAGCACTTTTCGATAAGGAAGCTGAGAAACCAATAGGGCAGTTAGTCATCATATGTGGTCGTAACAAGAGCTTAGTATCTACCCTTGAATCTCTTGAATGGAAGATTCCAGTAAAGGTATGTTGCTTCACTTTCCTTAAACCTGTGATATATATCTAAGTGAATAGTACTGCAGTGAGAATGATGGAATAATGCCCCATCCAATGAAACTTTGTTTCTTGGTTTGTGCAGGTTAGAGGATTTGAGACCCAGATGGCCAAATGGATGGGAGCTTGTGACTGCATCATAACAAAAGTAAGTTATAGCAATTTGCTCTTTATGTTCTCTTTCATATGTTAGCATATAGGCTCATTGGTTCTATTGAAAATTTTCAGGCTGGACCAGGTACAATTGCAGAAGCATTGATCAGAGGGCTTCCCATAATCCTCAATGACTACATCCCCGGACAAGTGAGTGATTAAATTGTTAATTATTCTCCTCATAGCCATTCAGTCTCTTCTTTTATATTTTGATACGGTATTGATTCTTACCTGGAATTATGGTAAGTACAGGAGAAGGGTAATGTGCCTTATGTGGTAAACCATGGAGCTGGCGTCTTCACTCGTAGTCCTAAGGAGACAGCAAGAATTGTGGCCGAATGGTTCACCACAAAATCAGATGAGAGGAAAACAATGTCAGAGAATGCACTTAAACTGGCACAGCCAGAGGCCGTGTTTGACATCGTGAGGGACATTCATGAGCTTGCTGAGCAACGAGAGCCAGCAAACTTTCCATACTTGTTGACCTCATCATTTACTAGCCTAATCTGATTGATTATTTGTGCTTCTTTCATGTTAGCTTTCTTCCATTAGAATTGACATGTAGAGTTAGCTTTATTGATTATATCATTCTTTATCCTAGTGATTTGGTTTAACTGTGAGCTACAAAATTGTGGTAAAGGCAAGCTTAGGTTTTATAATAATTAAAGATGATTGTGAGGAGATGGGTTGTCTGTAATTGCAAGAAGGGTTAACATTCTAATGTGTATTTAAGTCTAATGATTTTTTTTCCAATTTTTTTCTCTGGAATTGTATTTAGCACTAAAAGCTGGCTTTGTAAATGGCTTCTTTATCAGGCAATATAAATTGTCTATGGTTATCCTTTGGAAGAACGTCATATAAATTCTTGCTTTGGAAAATTGAGTAGCTTGCTGTTATAACAGCTTAAAAACCAGAATCAAAGTAAAATATAGTTGAAAACATGCTTAAATATCTTCGGTTTGAAAATGAATATTTTAAAAAAAAAATCATAGAAAGAGATAATTAAGGAAGAAAAGATGATAAAACAAATGTTTGTTTTCTAAATTTAAAAAGATCAAATTAGTTTTCTAAGGTTAAGAAAAAAACTATAAAATTTCTAAATCATTATGTTTAAAAAACTCCTAAAATGTGCATAGCTAAACCCTAATATTGTGTTTGGTTGTGTGAAATTTTTTTTAATGAAAATTTGAGGAAAAAAGAAGTGAAATAGAGTAGAAAGAGTGTGAAAACTAATATTGTTTAGTTGAAGTGAAAGAGAATAGAAAAAAAAAATGAATCAAAGTGATTAGAAAGGTAAAAGGGGATTTTTTTTACTATTATGATAATTCCCATTTTAGCACTGATAAAAAAAATTGTCTAATTTTTCCCATACAGAAACATTTTTTTTATAAAAGGCATATAACCGATTGTAAGAGGGAAACGACAAGGAGAAAGCTTTGTAAATGCATCTTGATAAAAAAAAAAAAAAAAAAAGCTCACGGGGCTTGATCTTCAATAGTAGCACGAGATAGGGTTGTTTTTGTAAAAATGAAAGCCAAGGCCACATTCTCACCATGCATTGTAGCTTTCAACAAGTTTTCCGCTTATGTATGATTTGGTTGAATAGAAGAGAAAAAATATAATAAAATTGAGAAGAAATATTTAAATTAAAGTAGAGAAAAAATGTTATAGAATTTATATTAATTTTCTTTTTTTTTCTTAGCAACTAAACCATATGTTAATTTTGCATGAAAATTAAGCCAAAATTGTGTGGGACATTTTTTTTTAAACTTTCCCTTATAAATCAACTTAACGAAACACCCATGTTTCCCACCTTTTTACTTTTTTCCTTGCCATTTTGTTTCTTTCAGCTACAAATTAGAGCAACCAAACACACCTTAACAAATTATAATGTTTTGAGACACAAATAGTATTAAAAATATAATTAAATTCCATAAAATGAGTTAAGAAAAACTGATAATTCATATTCGAACATGTTGAGAAGTTGTTGTATATCATATCACACTGTCATGGGACTGGTAGTTGTTGACACAATCAAAATACTAACAATTAGAAAATGATGGCAAGTGGAGAGAGAAAGGACTACGACAGAGTATACGACCCTAGGAAACCGCTAATAAATGGTAGGATCCTTGCCCATTAAGTTTACGCATTAAATGAAAGGAGAGGACTTGTGGGGTGCATTGTAATAAATAATAAATAAATTAGTATATAGAAAGGTATTAAGTGTTTATTGTCAGCACTTGGAAACAGAATATTATCATCCCAAAACACATTATGCGCTATATGCAATAACCAATAGAAGAATCACATGTGCTTGACGTTATTGAGGTGCTATAAATAAGACAAAATAGCATAGCACTGTTGTTTCCAGCACTTGTTAGGTTAGCATCCTGCTGTATTAACCTTCATTGAGGATGATAATAGCGAAAGGGGATGCCTAATGCCTTTCTCCTCATAAACCTCCATAAGTGGCATATGACAATATAGATGCGTAAGTTTAAAGGAACATATAAAAACCAACAAAGAAAAAAAATTAAATGTAATTATGTTATTCTTATTTTGGTCTATCCGTAATCTTAATTTTTTCATTTTAAAATTAAAATATTTAGTCATTCTATTTTATAAAATATGTGATTTTAGTTCTCTCATTTTAAAATTGAAATATTTGATTATCCTATTTTTTAAAAATTTGCAATTTTAGACCTCTCATCTTAAAATAAAAACACTTAGTTCACTTATTTTAGAAAATTTACAATTTAGATCAAATTATCACTTTTGTCTCAATTATTACAAACTTATAATTATATTTGATCTAATTGAATTCTAAATCTAACATATTCATTTAAAGTATCATAAAAAATGATTTAATTAATTAAAAATTAAGAAATAAAAAATAAATCGTAGGCAAATTTAATATTAAATCAAATTTGTGGATTTTCTAAAATACGATAACCAAAATTATACGAATTTTATAAAATATAATGATCAAATGTTTGTATTTTAAAATAGAAAAATTAAAATTATAGATTTTTAAAAATAGGAGAATTAAATATCTTAATTTTAAAATAAAATGATGAAAATTAGGGATTGATTATATTTTGGCAAAAGAAAAAAATGTTATTATTGTCTATTGAAAGAACCCACTGGGCCTTGCTGCAAAAATATGTTGTCTGGGCTGAACGCATTTGGGCTTAGCCCAATTCTGGCCCACATAAAATTACCAAGTTTCTTTCTCTTTACTTGTCTGTTAAGTGTTGTTGACAATGCAATAAACCACTACTATCATTGTTCTCAGATCCCGTTGCCATAAATTACTTTGTCCACAATCTTGATTTCACGCTCAGCCTCGCGTCACCTAACAATTTTGGTATCTTAATTAATCAATTTACTTCGACTTTCACAATTTTGGTATACAGTTACATATTGACATGCCTGAATTGTTTTTTTATTCCCTTCATTTCCAGAAGCATTTGGGGTTGCAATTGAATTCTTTTGAGCAAGCCTTGTTCTTATCGTCGCCACAATAGACATGGTACGGGGTTCAATTCAATTCATACTTATTTAAAATTCATAATTTGGCTGCGTTGTCAACTAATTGATTCCCAATTGAAAATAATTGTTGTTGTTGTTGTTGTTGTTGTTGTTGTTGTTATGCATGGGAAGGTTTATCATTCTAGTTTTGTGAATGAAGATGGAGTGAGTAGAGCTTGTGGGTGCCCTCTTCTTCCTCTCAAGAGCCACATTAAGGGACCTGCTCCAGTTTCAGATCAAGGTTTCTTTTTGTTCTGTTTTGTTCTATTTTTTTGCGTTTTCAAAATGTGGGATATGCTGTGACTGTGATGCGTGGTGCAGACAGAACTGATATTGTGGATGAAGCCATAACCTTCTTCCGAGCCAATGTGTTCTTCAGAAACTTTGACATCAAGAGCCCTGCTGATAAGCTTCTCATATACTTGACCTTTTACATTAATGTTGCTCTCAAGAGGCTCGAAGGTTGCAGAACCTTGGCTGAAGGAACCAAGGCAATCATCAACTTGGGTCTCGAAAAGGTTCCTGTCCCTGGAGAGTCTGGCTTTCCATTTCCGGGCCTTTTCCCCCTTCCTCAATCACATAAGGAAGCAGGTGAATCCTGTCATCATTATTCTTTCATCTGATTTTCGTATCAGCAGATGCATAAGCTTAGTTTAATCATATAATATATATCTTTAATATGTTGGTAGTTAGTTTTTAGGTTTAGTTACTCATTTAGTCCTTATAGTTACACAAATTTTACCTTTTAGTTTCTATAATTTCATCCATTTTGGTCCCTACACATACAATTTATATCCCTTTAGTCCTTACCATCGAAATTTATACGGACTAAATCAAATGATTTTTAAGTATAGGGACTAAAAGGTAAAGTTTGTACAACTATAAGGACCAAATAAGTAATTAAACCTTGGTTTTATTTAATTGTATAACAAGTTATTCAATTGGTTCCCACCTTCCAAGAACTCGATATATATTATATTTGAATCAGTTTTACTCTCCATTGCCCTTAGGTAATAGTTAAGGATTCAAAAGTGGAACACTTTTATTGAGAAGTATGACGTTGGTTAATGTTACCAACACATCTCCACTGTGATTTGCAATAATTTTTTATTTTATATTTTATTGATTCCTTGGCCATTGCACTTAGTATAATAGTAAAACAGTATGACAGTCGCATTTGCTGGCTCAGTTCACTTTAGGACCAAATGAGTGTATCTATATGCCTCAATGTGTGGGTGACATTGTTTGAAAGACAAGAAATTGTATCACTGCTTAATCGTTTTCAATTTTGAGTACACTCCCAACAAAGAATAGCTAGTCTTTGGCAAAAACTGAACCATTCCTTGTTATTATCAGTTTTCTGAAAGTAAGGATGTGGGTAACTCGAGGCATGAAGCTAGATAGGTATATATCGTAAGATAACTCCAGAATACAAACATGGGATGGAGTGATATCAAATGCTAGTGCATTGGTTATCATAGACCTGAAGAGATAATTCAAGTCTGGAAAACTGTCATTCAGAGAGGTTCATTTTAAACAACTAACTTTTACTAACTACTAAGTGACTTTATGTGGCTGTTGTAAGCCAAATTTTTGCAATGTTGCTCTGCTGCATTGGTGCTTGAATTTCGACAGAAAGAAATAGAAAGAATACTATTAGAGTATAATCTTTACTTCCTTGGTGATTAAAAAAATCCTTAGAATGAAAACTTCAGTTCTATTACTTTCTGCATCTATGAAGAATTTTCAGCTTGTATTTACACGAGTACATGCAGTTTTTTTTTTATTTCCTTGTATATATTTGTCATTGACCCTTTTAAAGGAGTCAACTCAAGCGGCTTCTTGAGGCAGTTGCCATTGCTTTACATAATTGATTATTAGAACATTGCTAACAAATTTAGAACTTGAGATTGCTCACTGATCATACTAGCTTACATTGAACCTTTATACTCAGTCTGATGCAGTTGCAATTTAGTCAACCTTTTTTAGCTACCAATATATATTTTTATATATTCTTATACTTTCATGCTTTGTGATTTCAACGATGCAGAATTATTCAGAAATTATTTGAAGCAGATAAGGGAAGAAACAAGTGGGAGGTTATTGAGCGTTGCATATAGACCTAATGGCACTCCAAATAAATGGTGGTTGGCATTTGCAAAGAGGAAATTTATGAATATAATCATCCCTTGAACTGTTGTGGCGAACATGCAATTCTTAAACCATAGACTGTGTTGTGAAAAATACACTTAAACACTGTTGATCTGCCAATTAAAAAAAATATATAGTCATTATTGAAAGGCATGGTGTTGGTGGTCTGTTTTGAATCTTTGTCTTGCTAGGAAGCACTCATTTTCACAATTCTTTTGTTGGTCAGTGGTCACGTCGCACTTTGCCCATCATAAATAATGAAGTTAGTAATCATAATCGGGCTATGACCCCAACCTTGCTTGTGCTAATGGTTTTGATTATGTTTAGTTGTTGTATTGTCAATTAAGTATTGCAAACCTTGCTTGTACACGCCAGCTTTACATGATCCGTATTATGAGTGATCGAGTGTGCATTATTATAGATGCAACAACTGCAATTTTTTATTTCAGGTATTTTCCTTTTTTCAGATATCTAATAATATATTCAATTGCTATATTATACTTATATATTATTTCTGTCCATTCAAAAATTTCTAGTGAATTTCTTTGAAAAAAGTTATCTTTTAAGATTATTATATATATATATATATATATATATATATATAATAAGAAAAAATAGATTTTTTTATTTCATATTCTTGTCAACAAGTTTTAAATTTAATAATTTCCATTTTTTATAAATTCTGAAACATATTCTTAATAAAAGGCTGAGGAAGATAGTGTAAAATATCCTCCTCCTTATACAACGTGCAGCTTCCGAACAATGGGTATAACAATTTTTTTTATTCTTAATAAAAGGTTGTTTAATATCAAAATATTTATACATTTAATGTAAATTTTTAATTTAATAATTAGATTACTAGGATTTGATTTAAGTTTTATTACAAAAAATAATGTAAATGGAAATCTAAAATTATTCCATTTCTATCAAATGTCAATTAAAAGTAGTTTAAGTTTTTTCGGAAAACAAATTTGTTTTCTACTTGCCTAGTTGCCTCCGGAACAGGGGGTTGTTTCAAAGTTAAAAATGATCAAGATAATAATTTTATATTTTAATGGTTATACAATAGTTTTTGATGGTGTAAAATAATTTTATATTATCATCAAATTATAAAATTATAATATAATATTAAGATAATTATTATAAAAAATAATAAATTTATTGTACATTTTGTAAGTTGTGATTGAATGACAATGTAAAATGTAGAATCATTTTACATTGTCAATATATAATTTTTTTCCTCAATTTTTGTTGTTGATAATTATGATAAAGATAGTTTTATATTTTCCTTCAAACCTTTAACATTTTTTGTTGATAATTATTATAAAATTAGTTTTATATTTTCTTTCAAATCTTTAACAAATTTTTTTGGTTGATAAAATAATAAAAATAGTTTTATATTTTCCTTCAAATCTTTAACTGTTTTATAAAAAACATTAAATTTGAAAGTAAATTTATTTAATGTTTTGTAAATATAATACATTTAACACTTACCATAAAGAAATAGGATTACCAGGAGAATGTTTATGAAGATTTAGAATTAGAATTTAATTTTTATATATTGTCGGTATAAAAAGTTTTGCAAAATTAATTAATCAAAAACCATAAGGTTTTACACAATTAATTAATCAAAAATCATAGTAAATACTATAAATTTTAATGTAATTACTATAAAAATTAATAATTTATTAATTTATTGTATACGATAATTTAGAATTAGTAGTTTAAATAAGTGTACACACTATTTACTGTTAGAATTTTTTCTTATAACGTTTAAACTGACTATCACAGTTTACAAAATGGTCCCATCATGGTTGGAGCGTAAATTAAGGGCCGAAAAATAAAAGAAAGGGCATTAACTTCCTACACCAGCCAAATTTCTTATACACCCAACAATTTCAAAAAATATCAATACTACCCTTGTTGCTTTTTAACATACACCAGCAGGTTTTTTCTTCCATTTTCTTCCATGCGTTTTCTCTGTTGTGCTTCTTCGTTGCGTCTTCGTTATTGCTTGTTGGCTGCGTGTTGGTGCCTCTTACGTTGTTGGTTTGGTTCGGGAGGTCGTGGTTAGCATTGGTGGAGCTTGCATTGGCTGCTGCCGTCGTCGGAGGCGTGGTTCTGCAACTTGATCACTATAGCAGAAAC
>CM023947.1:7848596-7859315 GCA_013407115.1 Glycine latifolia
CATACGGATTGGCAATCCGTAAGGCTCATACGGATTGGCAATCCGTAAGGCTCATTGGCAATCCGTAAGACTCATACGGATTGGCAATCCGTAAGGCTCATACGGATTGGCAATCCGTAAGGCTCATTGGCAATCCCTACGACTCATACGGATTGGCAATCCGTAAGGCTCATACGAATTGGCAATCCGTAAGGCTCATTGGCAATCCGTAAGACTCATACGGATTGGCAATCCGTAAGGCTCATTGGCAATCCCTAAGACTCATACGGATTGGCAATCCGTAAGGCTCATACGGATTGGCAATCCGTAAGGCTCATTGACAATCCGTAAGGCTCATTGGCAATCCATAAGGCTCATACGGATTGGCAATCCGTAAGGCTCATCGGCAATCCGTAAGGCTCATATGGATTTCCAATTTGCTTCTTACGGATTGTCAATCCGTAGCCATCAACTCCCATTCATATTTCAAATTAACGATGGAAACGAAAAAAATTCAAGCCAGAACTCATGGATTCGACAATGGCGACAGCAGAGACAACTGTTTTCCTTAGCCTCCTTCTTCCTTGATCCATATCAATGGCGGGTGCGTCTGCGGAGAAGGCGAATGGCACGGCTGGGCAGAGGGCACGGAGAAGAAGAATAGTACTGTGCTGGGTGTATTAGAAATGCTTCAAACTGATGTAGAAGTCACCATTTTAATGAGGGGTAATTTCGGAATTCCACTATTGAGTGCTGGGTGTATAAGACATTTGGCTGGTGTAGGAAGTTAATGCCAAAAGAAAGGGCTCAAGCCCAAAGGGGCACAAGATCCAAAGCTCTATGACTTGAATGATAGGAAATTGTTATTGCCACCTCCATTAAAAAAAGGGAATATGGCGTGGAAGTAACGAAATCGAAACGGCAATAGCAATTTGGTTCACAAAAACCCTAAACGGTGGAGAACGTGGGGTTTACTCTAATCGGTAATCAGATTCGGACCAAACCCTTTGACTTGTCTTATCTCTTTCACTCTGTTCTCGCAATGGAGGTTCAGATTCCAATCCACACCGTTTTCGACGTACCCTCTCTTCTCCAAGCTGTGGCCGCGGATACTGTTCTCGCCGCTGCACAATCTATCGCTTTGGTATCAAAATCCTCTCTTTCCATTCTTCTCTTTTCTGCCCACCTCATTTTCCCCTTCAATTTCAAGTTTTTACTGTGTTTTAGAAAAGTTAGTAAGCGTTTGTAGAAATAGGGTTTATTTGTTTCACTGATTTGCTTGCTTAGTTAGGTCACAGCAGGGATTTTCTCTCTCTCTTTCTCTCTCTGCCTGTAAGTTTTTCAGCATTAACTATAAGGATTGTCTACAATTGTGTTTCATGTAACTGTATTGAATTGAATGTAAGTAATTTGTCTGTTCTCCATCTGTGTCCCAGCTCCTGTTTTCAATTTGGTGCTGTTTGCACTTTATTCATGATCCATGTACTGTTTGTGTGCTATATGTTGTGTTTTGGTGCTTGCTGTTTGGCATGAGTAAATGTGCTCTAGATTCTTTGTTTTTGTTTGTAAAAAGTATAAACTTATTGCCTTGACAAAAAGTATAGAGGGATTCCAGCAAAGATTTAGGAGTTGGGACAGCTTGCTGCTGTGGGATGGGATCTTACATGGCTGCTGTTTGCCTTGTTTGTGTCCTTGGATATTGTCTGCAACTTCGCATTCTATGACTAGTGAAGGCCAATGGGGCATTCTTTATGATTCCTTTTTCTCAGTGTTTTAGATGAAATTAGTTTTACATTAAGAAAGGAAATGTACTGAACAAAAGGATTGGGGATTCTTCTAATGCTACAAAACAAACAACACAGTCAAGAAAGAAAACACACTACATCAGTTCAAAAGAACAACAGTCCACTTATATTCCCCTTTATTTTTGGGGAAAAGGGGAGGGGGGGTGGGGGAGTTAGTAGACGATCAATTATTGTGGTTTCTACCCAATTAATCTCTATCTGTCTGTTCAACAGTTCAAATTGTCTTTTCAAGGATTGGAGATGAGAGAGAAACTGTTGACAAGTTACAAGCTGTATTTGAAGGATGTAATGTTACACTGTTGTTTCTTTCTTGAATATGTACACAACTTAAAACTGGCATAATAAGTGTCCCACAGGTTTTAGTTTGTCTAAGATCTATTTGATGATGTTTTAAACTATAGAATATCCTTGGCATTTATCATGTATTGCATGGAATTCAGTTAATATTTTTAATTTACTTCTGTTTGTTTTCCTCCCAGATTGGATATCTGCTGACTAATGGCACTAATTCCGCATCACCAAATTTGACAGCAGTGGATGGAAGGTAAGAATAAACTGAAGTACCTCAATGATAGATATAGCTTTACTTTCTAACTTTACATGTCTCCTAGGGAAGTCAAATCTACCTCATTTCAAGGTAATGGTACAATTACTAATTATTGTTATGTTTGTGTTAAATCCTGGTCAGGTTTCCTTTAGAAGACCTTTTTGGGGGGAAACATGTTTGTCTAGAAAACAAGAATAGTGAAACCGAGGATGATGAAGATGGACATGATGAGGATGATGAAGATGGACATGATGAGGATGATGATGGAGAGGATGAAGAATTCTCAGGTGAAGAAGGTGATGAAGAAGGGGATCCTGAAGTTGATCCTGAAGGTAATGGTGGAGGAAGTGAGGATGACGATGACGATGACGATGCCAATGGCGATGAGGAAGATGATGATGATGGGGAAGACGAAGAGGAGGATGAGGAGGAGGATGAGGAGGAGACTCCACAGCCACCTACTAAGAAGAGAAAGTGAGAATATTCGTAGGAAATTGTTTCCAGGGAATATGCATTTGAGTCGAGCTTAGTGATTAGGACAGATAAATTAGCAACCTACTTCAGTAGACCTATCTTGCTTTATTTATATGTCAATGATGATAATTATTATATTAATATTTCTCATTGCTTCTACGACGTTACCTTCTTCCAGCCAGTTATTATGGTGTGTCACTTAAAAAATGTTTTTTTTTTTTATAAAAAAAAGTCTTAATTGCAATTCTATTTTTAGAGTTTGGATCATTTGTTTGGGGTGTTTTCCATTCGACATGATCTCATGTGATTGCAAACCTGTAAATCTAGCAAAAGCGCTTCACTTGCACAATCTTTTTTTAACATAACGTACCTACTTCAGACTATATATATATTCATAATAAATTTCAAAATGTCTGAGATGCTCAGTCGATATCCGTTGCTTTTTTCTAATGTAATTTTTTCTAGAAAAGGGAAAAACTAGACAGTTAGTTGAGCTTACGGTTACTACAGAATAGGGTCCAAGCGAATTTGGCCGGAAATGATGGCTACTTTTCATTTTTCTAAATTAGGCCATTTGCTTTAGTCACGTAATTGTTAGTATTTATCATTTGATGCTTTTACTTATAATTAATAGGATTACTCTGATATATCCCGTGTTTGAGTCGAAATGCATAGAATTTATATTGTGACCACCTACCTGCAACTGGCAAGCTTAATTTGGTTAGAGTGAGAAAAGCTGGTAGCTTTGTTCACTGTGTTCATCGCTACACTACTTCTATATGTGGGATCTTATTTGTCATTTAATGGAATTTATTTTTAAACTAGTAAAATTCCCATAATTTCAAGTTTTCTAACTAATAAAAGAGTGTTGAAAAAGAAATGTTAATAAGTTACTATGTATATTAAGCATGTGAGTTAGATATATCTTTTTTATGATTGACTGAGATTTATGATTGACTGAGATGTTAACAAGCATACACTTTTTTCATTAGTTGTTATGTTATCAAGTCCATTCAATAATTTCTCTTTTACCGTGGTCCTCATTACTCTCCTCTGTGAAGTGTTTTCATGATTATCTTTCTATCCCTCCACAATCCACATGCCCTTCGCCCTTCGCTTTGCATGAACTCAGCCTTGCTTTCATTTGTGACAAGTTTGCACATTGATGATGTATTTTACTCTGGAAAGTACGAAGGAGTTGTTGGTGTTGTTGGCGTTACTGAAGTCACGTCTTCAAAAGGTTTTAGTTTATGTTATTATTGCTCATGCAGTACTTCATGGAATATTTAGAATACAAAAATTCGTGAGCAAGCTTAGAAATTTCAGCTATTGAAATTTCTAACATGTTTAATAATGAATGTCTTTTCACTATTTATCTTTCACTACCTGTCTTTACTTACCCAAACTCCCAAAGTTTTGATTCTAATTCAGTAGCATATTTTATTTCATTTCTGGTAAGGAGGACTACAATGAAAATTTATAAAACTGAACTTGCATGTAAATTTTTAAAAACTTAAAAAAATTATATTAAGACTAAAATATTATTTTGACTCTTCGTTTGATTTTTTTTTATAGTTAGACCAAAACAGTTCTTTCATTAGTTTTTACACTTATGTTAATTTTTTTGGCTTATGTAATCCATCTATTGTGAAATTTCTTATAGTTTGTTATGTATCATCAAAATGATTAAATTAGTGTGATAAACAAAAAAAATGACCAGCTTAGTTTAATAGAGACATTTTATGAAATCAAAGTTAATCTTTTAAAATTTAAGAGACCAAATAAAAACAAAAAATACATAAAACCTTTTAACCTTTAAAATATTAATTTAATATCAAAGGTCTAAAAGTCTTTAAATTATCCTTTAATAATCCGTAGTTAATTTATAACTTTACAACTACTAGGAATACTCTAATTTACTGCATGATACCACATAAATATTCATAATATTTTGATAGTGATGAGCTTATATTTTAAGTTTAGTAATCTTTTTAATGAACCATATCTATATTTTTTTATACTCAATCCAATTCAAATTGAATAAGATTAATATGAACAATTTTTTTCCCCTTAAAGAATTTAACACAATTATTTTAATAAACATTTTTTGTTATTACTTTTACATCATGGCATCTTCTTTCTTTCTTCTATTTAGATTTTTCCTTTTTAAATTTTGAATTCAGACATTGACTAGTTAAATTTTAATTTAAATTATACTCCTTATCTTCTCTTATTCTCTTGTTTTCTCTTCTTCACACACTTTTTTTTAATTAATTCGAATATACTCGTGTTTTCATTCAAGCAATATCCTACAAAGATTTCGGCTATTGATTGGTCATTGCGGAGGAGAAAGAATGTGATGTACAATTATGGGTTATCAAACATTAGATAGGAAATTCTGAATCAAAATTTCCGTCATCTGTTTCTCTATTGTGGTGCATCTTTTTTCAATGGTGTCATCCTTATTTGGCTAGACTCTAACTAGTGGTTTGAGCTTTAATCAACAATAACTTAACATATTTTAGATAATTTTTGGTAGATGACCATCACAACTACACGAGACACAAATAATATGAAATCTATATATTTAATTTCATACACGCAACCCATGTTTCTCATGAGGGGTTACAGGAGATAAATTTTTACATAAACTGTCACAAATCACCCTCGTGCAACTTTCAATGCATTCCTTTAAACTTTGATAGGCCATCCCATTCCCACCATTGAAGTAATAATTAGAAGGAAACTTTTATCACAGTAGACAAGGTTTAACTTTGGAAAACAGCCCTACACTTTTATCATAGTACATTCCAGTATTTCATTTTCACCTTTACGTTTACATTCCTCCTCATAAATTTTAAATAGAAATACAAATAAAAATAATTAAATAAACTTGGAATATATAAAACATAAAAAAATTTAAAATAGAAAAACTTAATTATTAGTAATGATTTTAATATATTTTTGTTGTTTTCTACAAATATAGAAAGCAGAGAGTATAAAATAAAGCAGTGAAGCAATGAGAGAAGCGAGGCAGACAGGAGTGAGCAGAGACTGAACACTTGTTAACCGTGGATTCTCCGACCCCCACAGCCCAAAGAAAACGAATCCTCATCAATCTCAATGCTCTCTCACTCTCATTCCTCCAATCTCAGCCGTTGATTCTCCGATCCATGAACCTCATGCTCTCGGAACCTAGGGTTACCGCATTATCACCGCCATGTCTTCCAAGATCAACGGTCAGATTTCTCCCCAGCCCTGTCCCCACTTGGCCGAGTTCCACCGCACCTCCGCCAAGCCATTCCTAGCCCTCCACAGCTGCCTCCGGATCAAGCCTCTAGGCGGCCGCGCCGCCCTCCGCCGCGATCCCGACGAGGTCCCTCGCTGCTGCGCCTGCGGCCTCTCCGCACCTTCCCGCCTCTACGCATGCATCACCTGCGCCGCCGTCTCCTGCCATTCCTCCGCCGCCGGCGTCCTCTCCCACGCCGCCGCTCACGCCGACTCAATGCCGCCCGGCCACCAGATCGCCGTCGACGTCGACCGCGCCGAGCTCTTCTGCTGCGCTTGCCGTGACCAGGTCTACGATCGCGACTTCGACGCCGCCGTCGTGATCTCTCAGACTGCCTCGTCAACTCTCGGCGGCGATCCTCCGCCGCAAATCCCGTCGCCGCAGCCAGAGAATCTTCGAAAGAAGCGCCGTGTGGATTACCGGCCTTGGTCGCCGGATCTGCGCGAGCGCGCTCTGATTGGAAGCTGCGCGGGCCCGATCGCCGGCGCTGGCACCATCACCGATCTTTCGCCGGATTTGCCGCGTGGGTTGCGCGGATTGAACAATTTGGGAAACACGTGCTTCATGAACTCGGTGTTGCAAGCGCTGCTTCACACGCCGCCGTTGCGGAATTACTTCTTGAGCGATAGGCATAATCGGTTTTTCTGCCAGAAGAAAAACAACGGTGACGTTGACGTTGACGGTGCTGTGAAGAGAAGTGGCGGCAACAATGGGAACAAGAATGCGCGGATATGCTTAGCTTGCGATATGGATGCTATGTTCTCTGCTGTGTTTTCTGGAGATCGTGCACCTTATAGCCCCGCTAAGTTTTTATACAGGTGTGTATGGTGATGACGTGTAAGTTGTGGTTAAATAAATGTAGTTATTGTTTTTTAAATCCTGATTTAGGGTTTAAGTTTCATTAATTACAACTTGTTTTGGAAAGTTTATCTGTTTGATTAGTTATTATTGGTGATTTGTTTCAGTTGGTGGCAGCACGCAGCAAACCTTGCCACTTATGAACAACAGGATGCGCATGAGTTTTTCATTTCCATGCTTGATGGAATCCATGAGAAGGTGGAGAAGGGTAGGCGTAAGCCACATACTGAAGGTAATATGTTCTGACAGTGACACCAATTTATTGGGCTGAGTAAGCTTCTTAAGAAGTACTTTTAAAATAAAAAAATAAGAAGAAAAAAATGAGATGAGTTTTTCCATAAGTAAAAATAAGTTCTTCATTAGCTAATTTTTAGAAGCTTATCAATATAGTTTCTCTAAAATATGAGATTACATCTACAAATGAGTTTATGGAAAACTCATTTTAGCTCATGGAGAAGCTTATTTCATTTTTCTTTTTCTAGAAGTGCTTCTAGAGAAACTTACATCCAAACAAACTCATTCTCTTCACCTTCTTTGAAGTGCTTGTTACTTATAATATTTTTTGGTTGGGATTTGGTTTCAATTTTGTGGCATGAAGGGGATATTTTGTATAAAATTACTTATTCTAATGTCTTCTTAATATTCAATTTAAACGGAATATCAAAATAAACGTAGAAGCTAGAACTTGCGAGGAATGTTGAAATTTGTGTACTTGTGCTAATAGAATCTTTAAGCTGGCTTGTTTTGGTTTATACCACAAAATATTTTCTGGGTAAATTCAAGTCTGCCAGTCCTGCCTAGCTTAACATTGGTTTGTAATTTTTGTCTAACTTTTGTGGAAGCTGTTGTTTTCACTTGAATTTTTAACACGTCTTTATTTCTGTGTATTTTAGTCATGGCTCATAGGGCTACGGAACCATCTTTTAAAATATAAATGGGGAATATAGCAACGCGAGTCTTGTATGTCCTCTTATTGCCATCAAAGGGACTTCTTTAATGACCAAAATCTATGTTTGCCCACCTTCTTTCCGTTTAATAGGAGAAAACTTGCTGTATGGTTTATTAGTTTAGTAGTTGTGAGAGAAAATGCTGATCTCTATGGTATTAAGCAGTAGCATTAGATTGTTAAGAACACAGAACCTTTAGATGGTGTAAGAACTAAGAAGTTATTCTGTTACCTTTTTCAACAGTTAACAAGTTGGTTATTAGCTCGGATTAATCATAGTTGCAACAAACTGATTATAGAAGACGGTGCATAGAGTGCCAATGTCTTGCTATCTTCAATGTCTGACTTTTTTTTTTTACTTTCAAAATGATTCAAAATACTATTTAAGATAACAGAGTTATCATAATATTTAACTGCAGGGTGAGGGTTTAGGTCTCTTGCTTGTTGCCCTAGAAGTTGACAATTGCTCAAAGAATTAGGGCTAATTTCCAACCACAACCTGCTGTTGTGATGGTGTTAGCTGCTACATTCCTGTGAGTCCCTGTAAGTATATTCTGCTTAGCCTATTCATTTCATCATAGATTGTAGACCAAAATGATGCTAATGTTCCCTCCACCTTTTACCTTGTTTAGGCTGTAGTTAACCAAAGCTTGTCCAAGCCTGGAGAGGAGGGTGCATTAGTTTTCCAGCCACCATGAATGTGTCCGAACTGAGTTCTTTAGAGGTTGGGCTAAGATTTTAGCCTTGAAAGATGTAGTTCTTTTTACTTTGGGATGTGTTATGCTCAACATAGAAACACCCATTTTCTTTCCTCTGTCTTTTGTACTGGCATTGCTTGGTTTCAATGCAAGTTTTATTTCCTCAGTCTCTCAATGAGAGGTTGTCAAATTTAGTGGGTCGGCTGATCTAGAATCAGTTCTGTATTTAAGATTATGCTGGACTCCTGCTTTCTGGAGGACCTACGTATAATAGTAGAAGGTTGTTCTGGTTTTAACTGTGAGGATCAAAGTTCTCCCATACATAATATTCAGAGGTTATGGGATGTTAATTTTTGTTGGACCAATAGACAAATTCTTGGCATGCTTGGCTTCTAACGAATGACGAAATCAAGACAAATTCTGATGGCAGTGAAATTTTAGTTCCAATACATTGAGATTGTCAAGCTAGACAGTTGATTGTGTATTGTGTCTCAACTATTCTACCTTTTGTTTTCTGCATTACTAAATGATAAGAAAAGAATACCAATCTAATTTTGTATACTTTTCTGTTTACAAAATTTCCCAGTAATTTAAATTGCAACAAAATGAGTTGTCTCTCTTATTACATTTCTAGAACTTTATTTTTACACCAGGATAATGGTTGACCAATTAGGAATCCTTTTGGTCCTTACTTTCTGCACTTTGAACACCTCAGTTCTAACATCAGGGCCCACCAAGTTTTATAGAGGAATTTATTTGCTACCTTCTTTGTTTGCTCAAAACTTTTTGTTGAAATGTAAAAGATCTTCAATTTAAGGTCTGCTCTTGAACTGATGTCATTTTATCAAGTTAACATCTTTGTATGACCACGTTTTCACTGATGGTGCAGGCAATGGTGACTGTTGTATTGCTCATAAAGTATTCTCTGGTATTTTGCGTTCAGATGTTACATGTATGGCCTGTGGTTTCACATCAACTACTTATGATCCATGCATAGACATCTCACTGGACTTGGAACCAAATCAAGGGGGTTCCACCAAAATGGCTACTGCAACGTCCAATCATTCTTGCAATGGTGAGGCTGATTGTATGAATTCGAGCCAAATCTGTGGAACGTCTACCCTGATGGGATGCTTGAAGAGATTTACAAGAGCAGAAAGATTGGGGTCAGACCAAAAAATTTTCTGTCGGCAGTGTCAGGTGAGGCAGGAAACTCTCAAACAGATGTCCATAAGGAAGCTTCCCCTTGTTTCGTGCTTCCATATAAAAAGATTTGAGCATTCTTCAACAAGAAAGATGTCAAGGAAAGTGGATCGCTACCTGCAGTTCCCATTTTCACTGGACATGTCACCTTATCTCTCATCAACAATTCTAAGGAATCGATTAGGGAACAGGATCTTTCCTTTTGATGGGGATGAGCTGGATGCTTCAGATGAGTTGTGTTCAGAGTTTGAGTTATTTGCTGTTGTCACGCACAGTGGTAAGCTAGACGCCGGCCATTATGTCACTTATCTGCGATTAAGTAATCGGTGGTACAAGTGTGATGATGCTTGGGTTACTCAAGTTGATGAGAACATTGTGAGGGCTGCACAATGTTACATGATGTTCTATGTACAGAAGATGCTTTACTATAAAGCAACTGATAAACATGTCGCTTCATGATTGGGATAAGCGATGGTCCATAGCATTGATATGCCATGGTCAATATCGATTTTCATTCCAATGATATGCCATGGCTTTTACATTCATACATGAGGAAACAAAAGCAAAGGAAAATATAATGTATTCGCATCACAACTAGCGAATCTATCATTTTCAGAGATGAATTTATACTTTCAAGTTGGACCTAGAAACCAGCCAGAATTTTGAGGCACTCCAACTTTTGGGAAACTTAAGGGCATGGATTTCTTAAAAAGTTGTTTATGCTCTCCCCCTCCCCTTCCCTTTCTCTTTTCCCGTGCTCTGAAAATCAATGCTTGGAGGGCTTTGCAAATGTTGCTTCATATAAGGAGAAATTAGATACCATAAATATTATAAAACTGGACGCAAACCTTTATCAATCATGAGAATTTATTCAGACATGGATACCTATGAACACCCATGAGCATAACTTCAGCAGCCAA